>CM035167.1:119018808-119611506 GCA_020205615.1 Panax quinquefolius | reverse complement strand
TGCAAGGACTATGTGGTATTGCTACAGGTTTTTTCTTTGCTATTGTTTCTATATGAGTTGAGTGCAGTTTGAGTGCTTCGCAGGTGTTGCTCCTAGTTTGGCTCGTTGTCTTTGCTTTGAAAGGCTTGGTTTGGTTATTGGTGCCGATTCAGAGATCTGGTGCATTTTTGGCTTTTATACCGCTTTGAAAGGCTCTATAGTTTGAGGGCTTGCTTGTGTTGTTCTTTGTCATTACTTTCTAAAATTTAGAACCATAATGAGACCAAATTATTAAATTATAACGAGAGGACTAAAAATGTGAATAGGAAAATGCAGATAGTTTGTATTATCGAAAGCGACCCTCTTACTTAATTCCCCAATTTTGAGCCAATTCAAGTTACATTGCTTGGTCACACATAGGGAACCAACTAATCAAGTTAATTATAATACTAACGAATATGTGGAGATTATTATCGAAAATTCCAAAATTAGTAGTTATGTCCAAGTGTCAACATCTCATAAACTGAAGTTTGGAATAACTTTCTTGAAAATAGCCTTCTGAAAATACATAAGCATACTGTTGATTTGGCTCATTAACTTGTACTTGAATGACATCACTGTGAATTGTATAATATGAACTTACACAAAGGAGATTGAGACCAATTTGAATCAAGATTGGGGACCACAATTTTGAGATCCCGCAAAGTAGAGGATGCAATCGATTAGACTTCAATAACATATATCCTAAAAAGTTGATCTAAGTTAGAAGAAACAAACACCAAATGAGAAAGACTATCACCTTAGAAGTCCACTTTGGGAAGTGATTTAAAATCTGGGAAGAGAAGTCATACCAGCCATGAATCCTCATTTGGAGTGCCCATGATTCTTCATTGGAAAAAATGAAAAATAATAATAATAATAATAATTAGACAAACATAAAAGAATAGAAAAGAAGAAAATTTATTAGTGTCTTACTTGTCAATTTAAATAGTTCTTTAAGAAGAGGTCGCAAACATTTTTTCCGGAAAGTGGGGAAAGTGTTGAAAAGATGTACCACCGAAAATCTTGAATAGTTCATCAATCTCGAGTCCCCTCGAAACAGAGTAGGCTTTGGTTCACCATCTCAAAGAAAGATGCAACCAACTCGACCACATATCAACAAGAGAATAATATGGCGGTTTGGCGATTGGAGAAAAGCAAGGTTCCCACTTTCGATTAGAGTTCGAGATCCGGATTACGGCCTTCTTGGTTTGGGATGAGAGTATTCGTAGATTCAGATCGAGAATTGATCTTCGATCTTGGGGCTAGAAGCCGATGTCTGTTTGAGTAGTGAGTCGAATCTTTAGTCGTTATTACATTATTAGTCATATTATTATTTTAAGTGATATCTTGATGTGGACTAATTAGCAAATGTGACTCTTTATTTGTCATATTTTGTGAAATTGTTTTTTATATTATTTTTTTTTGCAGTTGTTCCTCAATATGCTTTAGTTGTGTAAAATGTTTCATTCTCTATTTTGTCAATTTTCGATTATTAGTAATGTTTTCCCAATTTTTATCATTTTCATTTATATATCCACTAAATATAAATATGTATATTATCATTTTCATTTAACTTGATCTAATTAATTAAATTATGTACTTATGCGATAAGTGTTAAAATAACAAATATTTATTAAAATATTAAAATTTCCGTAATCTACATTTAAACATAATTTTTTCTAATGTGGAAATAAAATTTTAATACTCATAAAAAGTGTAAAACGTAAAAATTTACGTAAAACAAACTTGTTACATTTGTTCTATTTGATAAAAAAGAATCTATTTAATTTTTTGATTTTATAATTATTTTGTAATTATTTTTTATAAGTATTTTTTATAAGTAAATTATGATCTGTTTTTAAGATACAATTATCATATTTAAGATTACGGAAATTTTAATATTTTAATAAATATTTGTTATTTTTAACATTTATTACACAAGTTAGTAATTTAATTAATTAGATCAAGTTAAATGAAAATGATAATATACATATTTATATTTAGTGAATATATAAATGAAAATGATAAAATTTGGGAAAACATTTTACTAACGAAAATTGACCAAAATAGAGAAAGGAACACTTTGCACAACTAAAGCATATTTGAGGAAAAGTCAGGCCAAAAAATATATATGAATACTTTAGCAAAACATGACAAATAGAAGGGCCGATTTGCTAATTAGTTCATCGGTATGTAATCTTGTGCATTAGTGTCCAATATAAATCGAATAACCCAAAAGTGAAACCTATATAAACTAAAGAAAAATCGTATATAATTTCAAAAATAACCGAAATATAAAAAAATATTTAGAATTTTTAGAAAATTTTGGTTCGATGGCTTCTATTTAATTCGATTATACCCGCTTTTTGCTCGGCCCTAATAGTATTAATGAATGAATGTTAATTTATTTATTTTAATAAATATAATAATCAATAAGATATGTAGATCATTTTACTAAATTATAGAGTATTTAGTCTTGTATTTATGGTATGAATTTAAGATATGAGATCATATTTTATGCATTAAAATCTTATTTATTTATGTTTTTTCTTTAAATTTTTTATTAAAAACCAATATTTTATGCAATAAAATCTTATTTATTTAGTCTCTATATACAAGGGTAATTATGTTTTTTCTTTTAACTTAAAATAAGAGTCCCCACTAATTAAATGTATAATTGGACTCAATTTTGAATAAATAATATATATACATTCAATCTCATGTTTTGATATAAATATTAATCATTGCAAATTATTAACATACTAGGCTTATGGTGCTAGGGTGGCCATATATGATTAATGTTCCAATTAGGAGATTGCAAGTTCGAATCTAAGGAGAGGTAGTTTTTGGGAAAAATTTAATGATGATTACGTCAAAGACTAACGCATGTCAAATTACAATATAAAATACCACGTCATATAAATATTTATAAATATATATATATATATATATATTAACATGTTATAAAGAATAATAATAATAATAATAATAATAATAATAATAATAATAATAATAATAATAACAGTAATAGTAATAATAATAGTAGTACTAATAATAATAATAATAATAATAATAATAATAATAATAATAATAATAATAATAATAATAAGTTTAATATATTATTCATTGGTAGCTATCAGGCTCAAATCTTGTGGATGAAAAATCAATGTGATTATGGGTTTGATTTTAAATCTATACCCGTTCATTGTGAGAACACTAGTGCCATAGCAATAACACACAATCTTGTCATTCATTCTAGGACTAAGCATATAGAAATAAGATATCATTTTATTAGGTGATTCCGCAATGATTGTGTATGATATGTTATTAACCCTATTGTGATATATTCTATATCCGATCATTGTTTATCAACATGTTAGTATATGGTAATTCAAATATATATTACATTCGTTAATTTCTAAACATGGTTACACAAGTGTCCCCACTGGATAATCATCAGATTTAATCACATGTTGATATATATATATATATATATATATATATATATATATATATATATCTAAGCTATTTGATCACTAGACACAAATTACGAAATGTCATTGAATATGATAAAAACCTTTTGTATCCAATCAAATTGTTTTGGTTCTGGATTCCGTACTAAGTATGAACATCCCGATCACTGGAAAACTTTTATGCTACTTACATGAGAAGAGTGAACGATCCTATCGTTCTTGTAATGTAGTATTGATCAACAGGGGCCCATGGGAAGTACAACCTAACGCCAGAAGTTATGACGGCTTGCGAGATGAAGTTCGCTAAACCTTAGAAAAAAAACTAAAAACAATGTTCATAATCATTAATTAATAACTATATATATAGTCAATAATAGTTTCAAAATTTTGAGATAGAATTGTTATACTGTTATTATCGGTTCAGTTTACTTCACAACTATAAATTCGTTGTAGAAGTGATGTACAAAGAAAATATTTATTTCTTTCAGCTAATTATATTCCTAATTATTATTACTTGCTGGGCACCCAAATGCTCATCCTTACTTAAATTTAAATGTTTTCAGCTAGGCATGAACAACTCGAAGGTTCAGACAAGAACAAGTGAAAAGGAAAGCAAACAGAACGTGTTTAATGGTATCTTTTGTAATAGTTAGACAATATATAGACAATGATATGTATTATATATCATGTAAAGAATTATAGTAAAGGTTACGTAATTGGGATTAGACTCTAATAAATGTAAGATAAGTTTGATATTTATATTGTTGTCATTATTATTAGTATTATTCCGCTCATAGAAATGGTATCGTGAAGCACCGAGTTTGGAGTTTCAAGCACCAGTTTGGGGGCTTTACAAGTATCATCGAGCTTAGGGTTAAAACCTTAGGTGGGGTAGACCTTAGGCTACAACCTTGGAACAGAGGAAACGTTGAAAATTCAAATAACTCATATAGAGTTTAAAAGGTGATGAATTCAATAAGTTCATTGTCAAATCAAATAAAAGATAACTTATATAAAACTATTTATTATTGTGTGTATATATTAAGTGATAATTAAGATAGTTTATGTGTAGATGTCAAATAGAAAAAGGATTAGGATACCCTCAAATCGTAAAGAAGAAGTCAACCTCCATAAATAAGAGCCAATATCAAGACAATAGCTAAAATAGAGGCTCACATTGAAAGCTACCTCAATGAGGTGGTTGTTTTGAAACGTATAGTACCGGACCCGTAAACGATAAGTATAACCGATAGGTAGAATATAGTTAAAGAATATGTGGTCAATGTCGAAGTTCTTAAACTCATATGTTTGTGGTGAATTCTTAAACTCATAATGTATGGTAAGTTTGACTTAACTAGGTATAGTTAGGTGTGAATGGATTATTGAGGATAATGGGAATATATAGAATACTAAGCAATTGATCCTTAGTGAAGGTCTAAAAAGATAAGTAGTATTAGTATTACTTGAATAGGTATGATTCTATGTTATGTATATGATATGTATGTTTGTATAAGGTAATATTTGTCAAATTTTGTATAAGTTGTGGCAGCGATTCACGACTTTTGAGTCACAAAGGGATATCGGATGATTAAAGCAAAATATGTGATATGGTATGTCAAGTGATATGAGTGTGAATTTATATGGGATTAACGAAATAAGTTGGTATAAAGATAGTAGTTAATTATATGAGTACTGGTTAATGCAGAAAACCAACTTTTCAAAATCTAATATTTTGAGTACATGATAAATATAGAATTTCGTGTTAAATGATTATACGTACACGATAAGGCTTAGAATGAAGAATAATTTATGATAATACCGCCAAGAAGATGAAAACGAAATACACGGACAGAAGAACATGTCAACAAAGCTGGAAGACAACAAGACCCGATACAGAATTTTGCGAATATGGACGATCAAGCTATGCAGAACGGAATACCAGTCGCCGGAAGATCAACTAGATAATCGATCGACGAATGTCAAAGACTTCAAGGCCATCGTGACCATCGAGAGATTTAGAGGATCAAGTGACCAGAGCAACGTTTGTGATAAATAGGATAACAAAGGGACAAAAGATAGTTTTGTCACCTATACGATAAAAGGAAAGGAAATAAAGGGAAAGTCTGTAAGGTGATTTAAGTGTGAATCAATGAAGTATAAGGTGGAAGACCTCGCCCAAGAAAGAGAAGAAAGGCAAGGAATACGTAAACAAGAAAAAAAAAAGCAGGACATGGCGGCGATGGGACCAACATCAATAATCAAACCAACAAAATCAACTACAAACGTCTTCAACACCAGATTGCTCAAGAAATTGTAACGGTATGGGGATGCAACTCGTGAATTACTCAAACCAATTTTATTTCTTAAATATTATTTTCTTATATATAGTAAATTATTTTATAAATTATTTTGAAGGAGGAAATTGAGTTCTATTAGAAATCAATTTTCCGTATAAGCGAGATAAATAAGCTTTATCTTTGAATAGTTAAAGATCGATTCGATCAATTTTGATCGAGATCTACTCGTAATGATTGTGTATGCTATGTACCCGGTATGTATAGGTTTTAAAGCAATTGATTAGGGACGGAATCTTTATAGGAAGGTGAATGTAATAACCCGATATTTTCTATAAAATTAAATCGTAAATTTTGTGTATAATTTTTTTTTTATTTTAAATATGAGGATTTGTACAAGATAATGTATATGTATTTATGTGATAAATAAAATATATTTATTACATGAATATTTACAAATAATTTTATTTTAGAATTATTGATTATTATAAAGTATATTCTTATAATAATTAATTTTATAGTAAAATATTTTTATTATTTATTTTCCATGAAAATATGATTATATATTATTTAAATAATATATGAAATGGTTCTTAGAATTATTATAATAATTATTTATTTTATTATATGAATTTATGCAAGATTAATTAAGTTAATTATTTTAACTTAATTAATAATGTTATATATGAAGAATAAATCGGATATGGAATCCAAACCCTAATTTTGGATTTTTATCAATGGATGAGAATAATAATATAATAATATTATATTTTTATTTTCAGTTGCTATACATATGTACTTTATGTTTGTGTGTATAATGATTGGTCAATTATGGTGTATAATATCAAAACCCTAGCATTAATTTGTTAAACCTATTTTAAATTTAAAATTTAAAAATCAATTTGTTATATAAAAAGTGTTATGTGATATATGTGGTGTATTATAGAATTTAATATTAATTAGAGAAACCCTAATTAATATTTAGAAATCCTAATTTTTTTTTTCAAACCCTAATATTTAAATTATAACCCTAATTGATTTGAAATCCTAATTTGAAGGCCATTTACTAATCTATGAATTTGTTAAGTTATTGTAATCATGATAATGTGATTAAATTAATCCATTATTATCGATATTAATACTAATTAAGGGAGAACCCTAATTTGCTAAATTGGTAACCCTAATTGTTAATTGCAAAATTAAATGCTAATTAGTGGACATTAAAATCATAATGTTCATGTATAATATAATTAGAAAATTAAACACGATTAAGAAACTCTAATTTTCAAAAAAAAATTACAAACTAATATTATTTTAATTTTTGTGCAAACCCTAATTAGTAATTTTAAAAACCTAATTACAAATTATAAACCCTAATTATTTAATGATCAAGGTTAATTATGATTAGTAAATTTTAAACACCAATGTTCAAGTAATCGAATTAGAAAACTAATTATATTTAGTAAACTCTAATTTATATATATATATATATATATATATATTGGAAACTAAATTGTTATTTATTTTTAAATCCTAATTTTGGAAATCCTAGAAATTTGCTCTTAAAACCTAAAATGGTTCAAACCCTAATCCAAACCCTAAACCCTAAGGGTTTGCAAGATTACCAAAATTCCATTAAAAGTATAAGTTCAATGACCAAAATACCCCTCTTTAGATTTTTTATTAGGCTTGTTTGTGTATCTAACCAAATAAGGAGTGAGTGACCTAATTTCACCAAACCCATATGACCAATAAATCTAGCAAATAAATATTATACATAATACCACCCATGCATTGCAAGAATATATATAGATTGAGAGAGAGAGAATGATCATTTAGCCCATTTGTACACACAAGCTCTCAACCAACTCTCTCTCTTCTCAAACCCATGAAAAAATACTAGCATGTCAATCATAAAATCAGCCCCCCACTAATTTCGTAACATGATCAAGAGTCCTAAATCAAGATTCACCAAGAAATTAAAGGTATAAACCTTAAAACCAAAAATCTAATCTTTAATCTGGTGTTAGATGTTAAGTTTTTTGTGTTAAATATGTTATATGTAGTCTATATTGATGATCCGGGTTGGTATCTTGTTAGATCCATAACATCTAAAGTGGATCGAATTGGAAGATTTTAAAAATGGAAAAAAGTTTATTTTGTGTCCGAAAGTCAAATGCCACCCCTCTTAGATCTTTGGTTGTTATAAGTTTTGTTGTTTAAATGTTTTATCTTGTTGTATCTTTGGGAGATCTATGATCCGGAACTTATATCAGACCAGATCATGCATATATTGTCGAAGATATTCGTGGTCAAAATGAGTTGAATGAAAGCATGGACCAGAAACTTTCTGGGTAACCCGTAAAATTGTGAATCGTAGCTCGACAAGATCTTTAAGGCTCCGATATATGTCGATATTATGTTGTTTTTTCTTGTTTTGCATTCATATTGTAGTATGTTAGATGGACTCTAGATCCATGTCTATAGATCCGTATATATCACATCGAATATATCGATCGAGTAAATGGTCAAAGTCGTAATGCAACTCGTCAATGATGAGCGTTTTTCAAGAAACCCGTAAATTCCGTAGGCACAATATTTCGATGAGTTTAACCGAACTAGATCTTCTCGTTGTGTTGTTATTAGATCGATGTTATGAAATATATTTGTACCCTAACATCTCTCTCTACAGGATAGAACTTTTATATTGCATTAAATAAGCTCAAAACCTTATGATAATTGGAGACTCCAAAATGGTACACTCTCGATTATTCTTCATTTCGGGTAACCTGTAAAAAAGAAAACAATCTCGACAATTTTTGAATCATTATATCTTGTAATTGTTTTATATATGAACTTGTTGATGGTTGGATCGCAGTAGTCTTACACGCAACACTACGAAGTCATACGACTCAAGAACATGCCCAGAAACATCATAGTTTACAAACTATTGTTGGTCAAACCTCCTAACTCGTTAACTGACATGGTGATCTGGGTTTCATGAAGAACACCTCAAGAACACCTATATATGACGATTTTGTCGCTATAGGCCCTTTTAATTGACAATTTATTTTAAAATTAATTATTTTAATTAAATAAATATAAGAAAATTAGTTTTTAATTATTAAAAATACAAAATAAATTATTAAAAATTATTTTAAAATTAAAAAATTATATTTTAATTATTTTGAATATATTTCATAAATATTTAATATTTTTGGAATATTAAAAGTATTTAATTTATTTAATTATAATATTAAATAAATTATTTAAAAATGATTTTAATACATGAAAAATCATTTAAAATTATATTATGGTATAAGAAAATAATTTAAGTTATTTTTGATATCTTTTAATATTTTGTGATGAATTTCATTAATTGATTAATATTAATGGTAATTAAGTTATTTAATAAATGTATTAAATAAATTATGGAAAAATAGAATTAATGATTTAAAATTATAGAAAAAATGATTTAAAGGTTATAAAAATATTTTAAGTTATAAAATATAACTTTTGATATTTTGTCATGAAAAATATTAATATTTTAATATTAATGATATTAGATTTAGTTAGTAATTATATTAAATAAATTAGTTTAGAAATGATTTTAATATTAGAAAAATCATTTTAAATGAAAATAAATAGTTTAAAAATATTTTAAGTTATAAAATATAACTTTCAATATTTAAAGGTAAATTCTATTAATTATTTACTATTAATGATATTAGAATTATTTAATAATAATATTAATTAAATTAGTTTAAAAATGATTTTATCATTATAAAAATCATTTAAAATGATAATAAATTGTTTAAATATATTTTAAGTTATAAAATATAACTTTTAATATTTAAAGGATAATTTCATTAATAATTTAATATTAATGATATTAATTTAATAATAAATGATATTAAGTTTATTTAATAATTATATTAAATAAATAGTTTAAAATGGTTTTATTTATTTAAAATCATTTAATAAGGATATTAATGAATTAAAATATTTTAATTTATAATTAATGACTTTTAATATTTTGATAGATAATGTAGTAATATTTTAATATTAATGATAATTATTTAAAAATGATTTTAATTCTTTTAAAAATCATTTAAGTGTAATATTAATACTTTAAAAGTATTTTGAGTTATTATAAATAACTTTAACATTTTGGCAATGATTTCATTAATAGTTTAATATTAATTAAATTTTAATGATAATATAATTGTTTAATATTTAAATCATTTAAATAATGATTCTGGTGTTTGAAAATTCGTGATAAATTATAATAAATGTTTTAAAAATTATTATAAGTCATTTAAAAATAATATGACTGATACTTACAGATGTTGAACTACAGGATAGAGTCTTAGACTCGATAATTACTCGATAAAGCCGTCGGTACACCGATATGTTTCAGAAATTGATATGAACTTAGATATTTTGACTGTATAAGTGTTTATTTGTGATTCAATGGTTTTGGAATATATGTGACAATGTGATTAGGTTATGTGCTGACTGCAATAAGCAGTGCTATGTGTTATAGTATGTTATTCTAATCGATCAAATGATCTTATTAACGATGGTGTTATATAAAGATAGAACTAAGTTACTTAATCGTAGTAAGCCAAGATCGTGCAAAAGTATCTTACCTTTGCATTTCTTTACTGCAATGGACATGAGTAAGAAGTTTCAGAATTATATTATTATTATGCTATATTATTAACCCTATTGTGATATATTCTATATCTCATCATTGTTTATCAACATGTTAGTATATAATAATTCATATATATATTATGTTCGTTAATTTCTAAACATTGTTACATAAGTATCCCCACTTGGATAATCATTGTATTTAATCATATGTTGATATATATATATATATATATATATATATATATATATATATCATCTAAGCTATTTGATCACCTAGACACAAATTTCAAAATGTCGTTGAATATGATAGAATTGTTATGTCTGTTATTATTAAGTTTCGGGCTTTACTTCACAATGTTATAAATTAAATTTGTAGAAGTGATGTACAAAGAAAAACATTTATTTCTTTCAAATTAATTATATTCCTAATTATTATTACTTGTCAGAAGTGAAACCCAAATGCTCATCCTTTCTTAAATTTAAATTTTTAACAGGTATTATGAATAACTCATTTAAATTTTATAAGAACAAGTGAAAAAGAAAGCAAACAGAACGTGTTTAATGGTATCTTTTGTAATAGTTAGACAATATATAGACAATGATATGTATTATATATCATGTAAAGAATTATAGTAAAGGTTGCGTAATTAGGATTAGACTCGATAAATGTAAGATAAGTTTGATATTTATATTGTTGTTATTATTATTAGTATTATTCCGCTCATAGAAATGGTATCGTGAAGCACCGAGTTCGGGTTTCAAGTACCCGAGTTTGGGGGCTTTACAAGTTGGTATCAGAGCTTAGGGTTAAAAACCTTAGGTGGGTAGACCTTAGGCTACAACCTTGGAGACAGAAACGTTGAAAATTCAAATAACTCAGTATAGAGTTTAAAAGGAGATGAATTGAATAAGTTCATTGTCAAATCAAATAAAAGATAAGTTATATAAAACTATTTATTATTTGTGTGTGTATATATTAAGTGATAATTAAGATAGTTTGTGTGTAGATGTCAAATAGAAAAGGATTAGGATACCCTCAAATCGTAAAGAAGAAGTCAACCTCCATAACCGAGCCAATATCGAAGCCAATAGCTAAAATAGAGGCTCACATTGAAAACTACCTCAATGAGGTGGTTATTTTGAAACGATAAGTACTGCAGGACTTAAATGATAGTATAACCGATAAGTAGAATATAGTTAAAGAATATGTGGTCAATGTCGAGTTCTTAAACTCATATGTTTGTGGTGAATTCTTAAACTCATAATTTATGGTAAGTTTGATTTAACTAGGTATAGTTAGGTGTGAATGGATTATTGAGGATATTGGGAATATATAAAATACTAAGCAATTGATCCTTAGTGAAGGTCTAAGAAGATAAGTAGTATTAGTATTACTTGAATAGGTATGATTCTATGTTATGTATATGATATGTATGTTTGTATAAGGTAATATTTGTCAAATTTTGTATAAGTTGTGGCAACGATTCACGACTTTTGAGTCACAAAGGGATAGCTGATGATTAAAGCAAAATATGTGCTATGGTATGTCAAGTGATATGAGTATGAATTTATATGGGATTAACGAAATAAGTTGGTATAAAGATAGTAGTTAATTATATGAGTACTGGTTAATGCAGAAAACCAACTTTTCAAAATCTAATATTTTGAGTACATGATAAATATAGAATTTCGTGTTATATGATTATACGTACACGATAAGGCTTAGAATGAAGAATAATTTATGATAATGCCGCTAAGGAGATGAAAACGAAATACACGGACAGAAGAACATGTCAACAAAGCTGGAAGACAACCAGACCCGATACAGAATTTTGCGAATATGGATGATCAAGCTATGCAGAACGGAATACCAGTCGCCGGAAGATCAGCTAGATAATCGATCGACGAATGTCAAAGACTTCAAGGCCATCGTACCATCAAGATTTAGAGGATCAAGTGACCTTGTAGCAACGTTTGTGATAGCTAGGATAACAAAGGGACAAAAGATAGTTTTGTCACCTATACGATAAAAGGAAAGGAGATAAAGGGAAAGTCTGTGTGATTTAAGTGTGAATCAATGGAGTATAAGGTGGAAGACTGCCCAAGAAGAAAAAGGAGGCAAGGAATACGAAACAAGAAAAAGGCGGCGAGGACATTGGCGACAATGGGACCAACATCAATAATCAAACCAACGAAAAATCAAAGTCATTCTTCAACACGACTGCTCAAGAATTCGAGAAATTGTAGCAGCCGAAAATGCAACTCCAGGTATTACTCAAATCAATTTTATTTCTTAAATATTATTTTCTTATATATAGCAAATTATTTTATAAATTATTTTGAAGGAGTAAATTGAGTTCTATTAGAAATCAATTTTCCGTATAAGCAGATAAATAAGCTTTATGCTGAATAGTTAAAGATCAGTTCGATCAATTTTGATCGAGATCTACTCGCAATGATTGTGTATGCTATATACCCTGGTATGTATAGGTTTTAAAACGGTGATTCCGGGGACGGAATCTTTATAAGGGAGGGGTGAATGTAACAACCCGATATTTTCTATAAAAAATAAATTAGAAATTTTGCGTATAATTTTTTTTTATTTTAAAGATGAGGATTTATACAAGATAATGTGTATATGTATTTATGTGATAAATAAAAAAATATTTATTACATGAATATTTACAAATAATTTTATTTTAGAATTATTGATTATTATAAAGTATATTCTTATAATAATTAATATAGTTGAAATGTTTTTATTATTTATTTTCTATGAAAATATGATTATATATTATTTAAATAATATATGAAATGATTCTTAGAATTATTATAATATTTATTTATTTTATTATATGAATTTATGCAAGATTAATTAAGTTAATTATTTTAACTTCATTAATAAAGATATGGAATCCAAACCCTAATTTTGGATTTTTATCAATGGATGAGAATAATAATATAATAATATTATATTTTGATTTTTCAGTGCTATACATATGTACTGTATGTTTGTGGACTGACAATGATTGGTCAATTCTAGTGTATAATGTCAAAACCCTATCATTAATTTGTTTAACCCTATTTTTAAATTTAAATGGGAAAGTCAATACTGTTATATAAAAGTGTTATGTGATATATGTTGTGTATTATAGAATTTAATATTAATTAGAGAAACCCTAATTAATATTTAGAAATCCTAATGTTTTTTTGAAACCCTAATATTTAAATTATAAACCCCTAATTGATTTGAAACCCTAATTTGAAGGCCATTTACTTATTTCTATGAATTTGTTAAGTCATTATGTAATCATGATAATGTGATTAACGACGGTATTATATGAAACTAATACTAATTGGGAGAACCCTAATTTTCAAAACCCTAATTTGCTAAATTGGTAACCCTAATTGTTAATTGCAAGCTAAATGCTAAGTAGTGGACATTAAAATCATAATGTTCATGTATAATATAATTAGAAAATTAAACACGATTAAGAAACTCTAATTTTCAAAAAAAAAAATTAGAAACTAATATTATTTTTATTTTTGTGCAAACCCTAATTAGTAATTTTAAAACCTAATTACTAATTATAAACCCTAATTGTTTAATGATCAAGGTTAATTATGATTAGTAAATTTTAAACACCAATGTTCAAGTAATCAATTAGAAAACTAATTATATTTAGTAAACTCTAATTTATATATATATATATATATATTGGAAACTAAATTGTTATTTATTTTTAAATCCTAATTTTGGAAATCCTAGAAATTTGCTCTTAAAACCTAAAATGGTTCAAACCCTAATCTAAACCCTAAACCATAAGGGTTTGCAGGATTACCAAAATGCCATTAAAAGTATAAGTTCAATGACCAAAATACCCCTCTTTAGATTTTTTATTAGGCTTGCTTGTGTAACTAACCAAATAAGGAGTGGGTGACCTAATTTCACCAAACCCATGTGACCAATAAATCCAGCAGCCAGCCTTATACATCTCAGCCACATGTATTGCACCAATATATATAGATTGAAAGAGAGAGAATGATCATTTTAGCTCATTTGTACACCTAGCTCTCAACCAACTCTCTCTCTCTCTCTTCTTAAACCCACGAAAAATACTAGCATGTCAATCATAAAATCAAGCCCCACGAATTCCTCTAACAGATCACAACACTACACCAAAAATGGCCTCTAGTGAAGGAAAAATCCTTCACTAAAGGCCCTATATCTCCTAAATGATTTATTGCAAGAAATATTTCCTTCACACGAGTGCTCGCATTAGACCTTCGCCGATTGGGTATCCTTCTTAAGCTAAGTAGCAATTCAAATATTTTTTGTGAAGGATATATTATGAATAACTTATTCCTTCACAAATTGTATTTAGTAATGGAATATTGTTATTTAGTGAAAGATTGGTTTCCTTCACAAATATTATTTTAAGAATGACTATTTGAAATTAGTGAATAACTTGATTCCCTCACAAATAATATATTGTGAAGAACAAATTTATTTAACGAGAGAATATTTTCCTTCACTAATTATAAATTGAGAATCTTTTTCAAATTAGTGAGAGAAAAATTCTTCACAAATTATAAATTTATAAATAAAAATTAATTGCTAAATAATCAAAATTCATTGAAAATTATAATTGATTTCATATTTATTATTATTATTAATCTCTATAAAAATATAAATTTATTTTTCAAGTAAATATAAATATTGTCATACTTGTTTCAAACTAATTGATAAGTTAATGCATAAAGAGCTAATAAAATTAATACGTAACATATAAATAGATAATACTCGAGTCACAATAACTACAAAATTTGTTATTTTATCTCGGTCTCCCAAAGACCATAGTACCTACAAAATTTATTAACGAACATAAGAAAACTAAAAGAATAACAACGAACTAGAAGAAAAAAAGTGTACGCCATCATCATTTTCTTTAAAAGTGTTATGTGATATATGTGGTGTATTATAGAATTTAATATTAATTAGAGAAACCCTAATTAATATTTAGAAATCCTAATGTTTTTTTTTTGAAACCCTAATATTTAAATTATAACCCCTAATTGATTTGAAATCCTAATTTGAAGGCCATTTACGACTCTATGAATTTGTTAAGTCGTTATGTAATCATGATAATGTGATTAACGACCGGTATTATTGATACTAACACTAATTAGGGAGAACCCTAATTTGCTAAATTGGTAACCCTAATTGTTAATTGCAAGCTAAATGCTAATTAGTGGACATTAAAATCATAATGTTCATGTATAATATAATTAGAAAATTAAACACGATTAAGAAACTCTAATTTTCAAAAAAAAATTACAAACTAATATTATTTTAATTTTTTGTGCAAACCCTAATTAGTAATTTTAAAAACCTAATTACAAATTATAAACCCTAATTATTTAATGATCAAGGTTAATTATGATTAGTAAATTTTAAACACCAATGTTCAAGTAATCAATTAGAAAACTAATTATATTTAGTAAACTCTAATTTATATATATATATATATATATATTGGAAACTAAATTGTTATTTATTTTAAATCCTAATTTTGGAAATCCTAGAAATTTGCTCTTAAAACCTAAAATGGTTCAAACCCTAATCAAACCCTAAACCCTAAGGGTTTGTAAGATTACCAAAATTCCATTAAAAGTATAAGTTCAATGACCAAAATACCCTCTTTAGATTTTTTTATTAGGCTTGTTTGTGTATCTAACCAAATAAGGAGTGAGTGACCTAATTTCACCAAACCCATATGACCAATAAATCTAGCATTGACAAATTTTTATACATCTCAAATACATGTATTGCACCAATATATATATAGATCGAAAAGAGAGAGAATGATCATTTTAGCCCATTTGTACACCAAGCTCTCAACCAACTCTCTCTCTTCTCAAACCCATGAAAATACTAGCATGTCAATCATAAAATCAAGCCCCACGAATTCCTGTAACAGATCACAAGTCCTAAATCAAGGATTCGACCAAGAAATTAAAGGTATAGCTTAAAAACCAAAAATCTAATCTTTAATCTGGTGTTAGATGTTAAGTTTGTTGTGTTAAATATGTTATATGTAGTCTATATTGATGATCTGGGTTGGTATCTTGTAGATCCATAACATCTAAGTGGACGAATTGGAAGATTTTAAAAATCGGAAAAAGTTTATTTTCAGGTCCGAAAGTCAAACGTCGACCCCTCTTAGATCTTCGGGTTGTTATAAGTTTTGTTGTTTAAATGTTTTATCTTGTCAGATGTGGGAGATCTATGATCCGGAACTTATATCGAGGACCGGATCACGATATATTGTCGAGATATTCGTGGTCAAAATGAGTCGATCGAAGCATCGGTCAGAACTTTCTCGGGTAACCTGTGAAATTGTGAATCAGAGCCTGACAAGATCTTTAAGGCTCCAGATATGTCAGATTTATGTTGTTTTGTTCTTGTTATTGCATTCATATTGTAGTATGTTAGATGGACTCTAGATCCATGTCTATAGATCCGTCATAACATCAATATATCGATCAGAGTAGCTGGTCAAAGTTGACCACTCGTCACTGATTGAGCGTTTCAAGAAAACCCAGAAACCGTAGGCACAATATTTCTGACAGAGTTTAACCGAACTAGATCTTCTCGTTGTTGTTATTAGATCGATGTTATGAAATATATTTGTACCTAACAACATCTCTTCTACAGGATAGAACTTTTATATTGCATTACGAAGCTCAAAACCTTATGATAATCGCCTCGAAATGGCACCCTCGATCGTTTCTTCATTTCGGGTAACGTAAATAAAGAACATGTCCGACAAGAAGTTTGAATCATTATATCTTGTAATTGTTTTATGATATGAACTTGTTGATGGTCGGATCGTAGTCTTTGCACGCTGCATTTACGAAGTTCTCGACAAGAACATGCCCAGAAACATCATAGTTTACAAACTATTGTTGGTCAAACCTCCTAACTCGTTAACTGACATGGTGATCTGGGTTTCATGAAGAACACCTCAAGAACACCTATAGCGACAGTTTTGTCGCTATAGGCCCTTTAATGTATTACACTTATTTTAAATTAATTATTTTAATTAAATAAATATAAGAAAATTAGTTTTTAATTATTAAAAATACAAAATAAATTATTAAAAATTGTTTTAAGGTCGGAAAATTATATTTTAATTATTTTGAATATATTTCATAAATATTTAATATTTTTGGAATATTAAAAGTATTTAATTTATTTAATTATAATATTAAATAAATTATTTAAAATGATTTTAATACATGAAAAATCATTTAAAATTATATTATGGTATAAGAAAATAATTTAAGTTATTTTTGATATCTTTTAATATTTTGTGATGAATTTCATTAATTGATTAATATTAATGGTAATTAAGTTATTTAATAAATGTATTAAATAAATTATGGAAAAATAGAATTAATGATTTAAGAATTATAGAAAAATGATTTAAAGGTTATAAAAATATTTTAAGTTATAAAATATAACTTTTGATATTTTGTCATGAAAATATTAATATTTTAATATTAATGATATTAGATTTAGTTAGTAATTATATTAAATAAATTAGTTTAGAAATGATTTTAATATTAGAAAAATCATTTTAAATGAAATAAATAGTTTAAAAATATTTTAAGTTATAAAATATAACTTTCAATATTTAAAGGTAAATTCTATTAATTATTTACTATTAATGATATTAGAATTATTTAATAATAATATTAATTAAATTAGTTTAAAAATGATTTTATCATTATAAAAATCATTTAAAATGATAATAAATTGTTTAAATATATTTTAAGTTATAAAATATAACTTTTAATATTTAAAGGATAATTTCATTAATAATTTAATATTAATGATATTAATTTAATAATAAATGATATTAAGTTTATTTAATAATTATATTAAATAAATAGTTTAAAATGGTTTTATTTATTTAAAATCATTTAATAAGGATATTAATGAATTAAAAATATTTTAATTTATAATTAATGACTTTTAATATTTTGATAGATAATGTAGTAATATTTTAATATTAATGATAATTATTTAAAATGATTTTAATTCTTTTTAAAATCATTTAAGTGTAATATTAATACTTTAAAAGTATTTTGAGTTATTATAAATAACTTTAACATTTTGGCAATGATTTCATTAATAGTTTAATATTAATTAAATTTTAATGATAATATAATTGTTTAATATTTAAATCATTTAAATAATGATTACGGTGTTTGAAAATTAAGTGATAAATTATAATAAATGTTTTAAAATTATTATAAGTCATTTAAAAATAATATGAGTGATACTTACATGATGTTGAACTACGGTGATGATGTAGTCTTAGACTCGATAATTACTCGATAAAGCCGCTCCGCATAATCGATATGTTTGTAAATTGATATGAACTTAGATATTTCAATCGTATAAGTGTTTATTTGTGATTCAATGGTTTTGGAATATATGTGACAATGTGATTAGGTTATGTCTTTAATTGCAATAAGTAAGTGCTATATGTGTTATAAGATGTTATTCTAATCGATCAAATGATCTTATTAACGATGTGTGTTATATAAAGATAGAACTAAGTTTCTGAAGTGTAAAGTAAGATCGAAGCAAGTATCTTACCTTTGCATTTCTTTTATGCAATGGACATGAGTAAGAAGTTTGTAATTATATTATTATTATGCTATATTATTAACCCTATTGTGATATATTCTATATCTCATCATTGTTTATCAACATGTTAGATACTGTAATTCATATATATATTATGTTCAATTAATTTCTAAACATTGCTACATAAGTATCCCCACTTGGATAATCATTGTATTTAATCATATGTTGATATATATATATATATATATATATATATATATATATAAGCCGTCTAAGCTATTTGATCAGCTAGACACAAATTTCAAAATGTCGTTGAATATGATAGAATTGTTATGCTGTTATTATCGGTTCAGTTTACTTCACAACTATAAATTCGTTGTAGAAGTGATGTACAAAGAAAACATTTATTTCTTTCAGCTAATTATATTCCTAATTATTATTACTTGCTGGGCACCCAAATGCTCATCCTTTCTTAAATTTAAATTTTTCAGCTAGGCATGAATAACTCGACGGTTCAGACAAGAACAAGTGAAAAAGAAAGCAAACAGAACGTGTTTAATGGTATCTTTTGTAATAGTTAGACAATATATAGACAATGATATGTATTATATATCATGTAAAGAATTATAGTAAAGGTTGCGTAATTAGGATTAGACTCTGATAAATGTAAGATAAGTTTGATATTTATATTGTTGTTATTATTATTAGTATTATTCCGCTCATAGAAATGGTATCGTGAAGCACCGAGTTCGGGTTTCAAGTACCCAGTTTGGGGGCTTTACAAGTTGGTATCGAGCTAGGTTAAAAACCTTAGGTGGGTAGATCTTTAGGCTACAACCTTGGAATGTATGTAAACGTTGAAAATTCAAATAACTCATATAGAGTTTAAAAAGGAGATGAATTGAATAAGTTCATTGTCAAATCAAATAAAAGATAAGTTATATAAAACTATTTATTGCTGTGTGTATATATTAAGTGATAATTAAGATAGTTTGTGTGTAGATGTCAAATAGAAAAGGATTAGGATACCCTCAAATCGTAAAGAAGAAGTCAACCTCCATAACCGAGCCAATATCGAAGCCAATAGCTAAAATAGAGGCTCACATTGAAAACTACCTCAATGAGGTGGTTATTTTGAAACGTATAGTACCAGACCCAGAAATGATAGTATAACTGATAAGTAGAATATAGTTAAAGAATATGTGGTCAATGTCGAGTTCTTAAACTCATATGTTTGTGGTGAATTCTTAAACTCATAATTTATGGTAAGTTTGATTTAACTAGGTATAGTTAGGTGTGAATGGATTATCGAGGATATTGGGAATATATAAAATACTAAGCAATTGATCCTTAGTGAAGGTCTAAGAAGATAAGTAGTATTAGTATTACTTGAATAGGTATGATTCTATGTTATGTATATGATATGTATGTTTGTATAAGGTAATATTTGTCAAATTTTGTATAAGTTGTGGCAACGATTCACGACTTTTCGAGTCACAAAGGGATAGTGATGATTAAAGCAAAAATACGCTATGGTATGTCAAGTGATATGAGTATGAATTTATATGGGATTAACGAAATAAGTTGGTATAAAGATAGTAGTTAATTATATGAGTAATCGTTAATCACGAGAAACCAACTTTTCAAAATCTAATATTTTGAGTACATGATAAATATAATTTCGTGTTATATGATTATACGCATACGATAAGGCTTAGAATGAAGAATAATTTATGATAATGCCGCTAAGGAGATGAAAGCGAAATATACCTGGACACGTAAGAACATGTCAACAAATTTGGAAGACAAACCGGACCGTCATGTAATTTTGCGAATATGGATGATCAAGCTTACGCAGAACGGAATACCGGTCATACGGAAGATCAATAGATAATCGATCGATTTAATGTCAAAGACTTCAAGGCCATCGATCTGTCAAGATTTAGAGGATCAAGTGACCTTGTAGCAACGCGTTTGTGATAGCTAGGATAACAAAGGGACAAAAGATAGTTTTGTCACCTATAACGATAAAAGGAAAGGAGATAAAGGAAAAGTCTGTGATTTAAGTGTGAATCAATGGAGTATAAGGTGGAAGACTGTCCAAGAAGGAGAAGGGAGGCAAGGAATACGCAAACAAGAAAAAGGCAGCAGGACATTGGCGACGACGGGACCAACATCAATAATCAAACCAACGAAATCAATGCAAAGTCATTCGTCTTCAATATTTAACTGCTCAAGAAATTGTAGCAGCCGAAAATGCAACTCCAGGTATTACTCAAATCAATTTTATTTCTTAAATATTATTTTCTTATATATAGCAAATTATTTTATAAATTATTTTGAAGGAGTAAATTGAGTTCTATTAGAAATCAATTTTCCGTATAAGCAGATAAATAAGCTTTATCTTTGAATAGTTAAAGATCGGATTCGATCAATTTTGATCGAGATCTACCGCAATGATGATTGTGTATGCTATATACCCTCGGTATGTATAGGTTTTAAAACGGTGATTAGGGACGGAATCTTTATAAAGGAGGGTGAATGTAATAACCCGATATTTTCTATAAAAATAAATTAGAAATTTTATATAATTTTTTTTTTATTTTAAAGATGAGGATTTATACAAGATAATGTGTATATGTATTTATGTGATAAATAAAAAATATTTATTACATGAATATTTACAAATAATTTTATTTTAGAATTATTGATTATTATAAAGTATATTCTTATAATAATTAATATAGTTGAAATGTTTTTATTATTTATTTTCTATGAAAATATGATTATATATTATTTAAATAATATATGAAATGATTCTTAGAATTATTATAATATTTATTTATTTTATTATATGAATTTATGCAAGATTAATTAAGTTAATTATTTTAACTTCATTAATAAAGATATGGAATCCAAACCCTAATTTTGGATTTTTATCAATGGATGAGAATAATAATATAATAATATTATATTTTGATTTTTCAGTGCTATACATATGTACTGTATGTTTGTGGACTGACAATGATTGGTCAATTCTAGTGTATAATGTCAAACCCTATCATTAATTTGTTTAACCCTATTTTTAAATTTAAATGGGAAAGTCAATCTTTATTATATAAAAGTGTTATGTGATATATGTTGTGTATTATAGAATTTAATATTAATTAGAGAAACCCTAATTAATATTTAGAAATCCTAATGTTTTTTTTGAAACCCTAATATTTAAATTATAAACCCTAATTGATTTGAAACCCTAATTTGAAGGCCATTTACGACTCTATGAATTTGTTAAGTCATTATGTAATCATGATAATGTGATTAACGACACCAAAGATTATTGAAACTAATACTAATCGGGGAGAACCCTAATTTTCAAAACCCCTAATTTGCTAAATTGGTAACCCTAATTGTTAATTGCAAGCTAAATGCTAAGTAGTGGACATTAAAATCATAATGTTCATGTATAATATAATTAGAAAATTAAACACGATTAAGAAACTCTAATTTTCAAAAAAAAAATTAGAAACTAATATTATTTTTATTTTTGTGCAAACCCTAATTAGTAATTTTAAAAACCTAATTACTAATTATAAACCCTAATTGTTTAATGATCAAGGTTAATTATGATTAGTAAATTTTAAACACCAATGTTCAAGTAATCGAATTAGAAAACTAATTATATTTAGTAAACTCTAATTTATATATATATATATATATATTGGAAACTAAATTGTTATTTATTTTTAAATCCTAATTTTGGAAATCCTAGAAATTTGCTCTTAAAACCTAAAATGGTTCAAACCCTAATCTAAACCCTAAACCATAAGGGTTTGCAGGATTACCAAAATGCCATTAAAAGTATAAGTTCAATGACCAAAATACCCCTCTTTAGATTTTTTATTAGGCTTGCTTGTGTAACTAACCAAATAAGGAGTGGGTGACCTAATTTCACCAAACCCATGTGACCAATAAATCCAGCAGCCAGCCTTATACATCTCAGCCACATGTATTGCACCAATATATATAGATTGAAAGAGAGAGAATGATCATTTTAGCTCATTTGTACACCTAGCTCTCAACCAACTCTCTCTCTCTCTCTTCTTAAACCCACGAAAAATACTAGCATGTCAATCATAAAATCAAGCCCCACGAATTCCTCTAACAGATCACAACACTACACCAAAAATGGCCTCTAGTGAAGGAAAAATCCTTCACTAAAGGCCCTATATCTCTCACAAATGATTTATTGCGAAGAAATATTTCCTTCACACGAGTGCTCGCATTAGACCTGCTCGCAATTGGGTATCCTTCGCTAAGTAGCAACTAAATATTTTTTGTGAAGGATATATTATGAATAACTTATTCCTTCACAAATTGTATTTAGTAATGGAATATTGTTATTTAGTGAAAGATTGGTTTCCTTCACAAATATTATTTTAAGAATGACTATTTGAAATTAGTGAATAACTTGATTCCCTCACAAATAATATATTGTGAAGAACAAATTTATTTAACGAGAGAATATTTTCCTTCACTAATTATAAATTGAGAATCTTTTTTCAAATTAGTGAGAGAAAAATTCTTCACAAATTATAAATTTATAAATAAAAAATTAATTGCTAAATAATCAAAATTCATTGAAAATTATAATTGATTTCATATTTATTATTATTATTAATCTCTATAAAAATATAAATTTATTTTTCAAGTAAATATAAATATTGTCATACTTGTTTCAAACTAATTGATAAGTTAATGCATAAAGAGCTAATAAAATTAATACGTAACATATAAATAGATAATACTCGAGTCACAATAACTACAAAATTTGTTATTTTATCTCTGGCCTCCCAAAGACCATAAGTACCTACAAAATTTATTAACGAACATAAGAAAACTAAAAGAATAACAACGAACTAGAAGAAAAAAGTGTACGCCATCATCATTTTCTTTAAAGAAATCAAGGTTTTGTAAGAGCAAAGCACAGCAAAGAAGAACACAAAAGCAGAACAGCAGCATTAATGGTGCCCAAAAAGCCAAAAACCAAAGAAATTTCACCAAACAAATAAGAACATCAGCAATTTCTTAAAAAAAAATAGAGCAACAGCAGTTGCACTATCAAAGCAAAAACCATAACACACCAAAGCAACGGCAAAGCGATGGGAAACGCACTTAGCAACAACAAAACCATTTCTTTGCAGAAGCAAAGAAGAACAATGATACAACAAGAATAACAAGACTTGTCTCACCATCATAGAGCCCAAACAAGCCAAAGAGACCATAGCAAAGAAGAGACTCGAACTCTGCAGAACTCAAGACAAGAATGGCCAACAAAGAGCCCAACTGCGCAAGAAAGCTAAGGTAGCGATGAGAATACATTGCCCAACATCGAAAAGAACTGCAGCAAAAACTAAAACAAACATATTGCTTATTACCGGAGCAAAAACTAAAACAAAGTGCTAGATAGACACTTACATATATTCAAACTCAGAATATGGTGCATCTGGTTGAAATTTTGAAAGATACTCCTCTGCCCTGGCCAAAACAAATTGAAGTCCAGATATTGTCTGTATCCTGTCATTGAGCATCATTGCCTGAAAAACATAAACAAACTCAATTAAAACTTATACTTGATTTTTGGACCTGTTATTTAGATAACAATGAAATACTATTTGGTCATTTTTGGCTCATAAGGATGGACTAAAGTGTTAAAACTGGTGTGATTACATTAAGATAAATAAACAACATTAGCTATAACAAATTATGATTTATGACAAGATAAAAATATTGTACTCCATGGAACGATGAGTCAAGTAGGAAGAAAAGAAATAATTATAGGTTGTTCTAAAGGAATTAGTCAGTATCAATATCACAGTATGTAATAGTTGAACATGATTGTTAAAAATATCCATAGGATAAGTAGACTTACATGTCCGTCATGTTTGTGTGTGCCAAGAAATTCAAGGAGAGGCTCCATATTGTCTTTGTTACTTTAACATAACGAGAAGATATATAGGTGACGGTTGAGGAATTGAACCCCATTGCCAATAGATGAAGATCGTGTTGGTCGAGGAAATGTTGCATTCAATGGCTTAAAATCAAGCTCAAATACATATCTATCATCAGACTGTGATTTCAAATCCCAAAACAAAGAAGACGCCCATGCAACAAAATAACCAAATTCAAGCAGACAAAACCTGTGAGCAAAGAAGGACCCACACGACAAAGAAGCAGAACCGCGATAGCCCCGAATCAAATGACCAAAAAATTCGACATATTTTATGTATGGCCCTCACACCAAATCTTGTTGAAATGAAGGAACTATAAATGAATTTTTAAGAAAGGTAACTCAATAGAAACACCATTAGTGTTTTTCTATTCTAAACACTTACAAGCCAACAAGCAAAGTGATATAGTAGTTATTCCAATGGATATTGAAAAGTTTTGTCGTTGTTAAACTATTGTCTTTGGGTGATCCAGATGTTAGAGTAATTCAATTGTAATAAAGAGAATATAGTACATAATTAGATGGGAGCTCAAAACATACGTGACCTCCTTCTCTTTAGTCTCGTTGCAGAACCCAAGTATCTTCCAAGAAATTGATCCAAGTACGAAGAACATCGCTTCTTATGTACATGATCCCATGGATCTCGATAATTTCATCTTCCTAATATAAAAATATTAATTGAAAAGTCGATGAAAATTGAACACGGTCTACACTACATGTGCTCAACAAAATATTAAAGTAATTAATTTAACTCGAGAAAACAAGTTAAGAGTGTTACAAACATAGATAAAAGGAAAAAGAAAGTCATGCACCTTTGTTTTCAAGTGCGAAACAATCGATCATTAGCCTCATAAACCGGGTCCTCTCTTCCCTAACATTGCAAGGCGAGAATTAGCAATGGCCGGTGAGATGTCGATTTATTCCATATGTCCCTACCAAAAAACAATGTCTCGCTAACTCCATGGCTCGCATAAAGTGGACCATGCATAAACATCGCCACCCCAATATTTTGTTTGATTGCTTTTGCACAGGATGCACCTCCGCCACCATGCCTCCACCACCCATCATAGCCAACTTGGTGTGTGTCGCTAGTCCGAGAAGGTGGTGATCCACCCAAAGATGTTGTATTCATACAAGAATTACACACTAAAAAAATGGGGCTTCAAGAACAACCGATTTTCGTTGCTAAAGGTGCCAAATTTACAGTTCAAAGGGTTTTGGCAACGACTTTTCTTTGTCGTTCGTCTTTTTCGTTACATGAATGAGCGTTGCTAATTGTTCGCAACGAAACGTTTTTTTCGTTGCAAAAAGTAATACATTTGCAACGAAATTTGGCTTTCATACGAGACATCGATCATTTAGCAACAAAATGTATTGTTGAGTAATAACTAAAATTTTGTTACTAAAATCCCATTTCGCTGCAAAAGCCTCGCTAATCGGCAACGAAATGAACTCTTTTTTTTTTCAACGACCACGCATTTTCGCTGTAATTGACACCATTTTCTGACGATATTTTGTTGCAGTAAATTATGAAAATTGTTGCCTAAGCTTGCATTCGCTATGAAATGTAAACTTTTTAGCAATGATTTTCGTTGTTGATTATAATATTTGGCAACGACATTCTATTTAATCGCTGAACAAAATTGTTTGTTCACGGTTATTTTCAATAGCAACGAAAAGTCGCCGATTAGCAACGATATTATATGTTGCCGCTTTATATATGTGCAACGAAAGTTGATATGATTTGTAAATGATAAAAATATTGCCTTTTATGTTAGTATTAGCAACAATATCCTCTCCGTTGTTATTAGATTAATTTTTCGTTACCAAATATTATATTTTTAATGCCATTAGCAAACTAAAATTTGTTGCTAAATATATAAAAATTGTTGCTATATTAAAACTTGTTCAATACTTTGGTAATCTAATTATATTGTTGTTAAATCAAAATTTGCCATTCTTTTTTGTGACTGACTATTTCAATGTCCCCATAGCAAATAATGACAAAAAAATAAAAAACTAAAATATTATTAACATAATAAAATCATCCACTACATAATCATTCATTATCTTTACAATTAACCGCCTAAAGCTACCACAGTTCTTCAATCAAAGTATATATCTACATATATATATATATATATATATATATAGTACACTTCATAATTTCAATCCCTCGCCTTCCGTAAACGAAAGTACGAAAATTTGATACCCAAGATTGCAAGGTGTCAGAAAAAGCAGTCTTTCCAAGACATATTTAAAAATAATAGCAAAAGTCAGTAAAATAATAGCAAAGTCAAGAAAACGTGCTAAATTTACCCAAACTGCATTATTCAATAACTTATTACAAATGGAAGATGAAAAGATCAACCTATTTTGATCACTAAAAGAAAATATATATACAGAGCATAAAACGAAGGTCATCATTAGAACATATTTAATAAAGCTTTATTCTAGTCTGGATGGTGCTTCGACATATAGGACAGAGATGAAGGTCTTGTCCACATTCACAACATGTCTGCAAATAAGAACGAAAAATAAAACTTGAAGATACACTAGTCATGTTCTCTAAAAATGAAAACCAAAAACCTTTTGACAGTGATACCTGATGTCCACAACCAAATGCCATATCCCTAGGATTGGTAATGCAAATGGGACATAACTGTCACAAGGCAGACAAGAAACAGTTTACTATGATTCCCAACAATACATGAACATTCCAATACTAAATCCATTAATGGTATGATGCATCAGTAGAATAAAATAGAGAAAATAACAAACACCAAAAATATAAAGGTTATATTCACCTCAAAATCAGTACTACAAACACAGAGCTCATACATAACACATATATATAATGAGCAGCTAGTTCAATAAGAACTCACCAGCTTGTACCGCTAACTATGAGTGCTGGCCTATTTTGATTCAAGACTATATCAGTGTCAACCTGGGTTGTAAATAAAGTAGCATTTAAATCATGTCTTGAAACAGGACAGTATTGGTTTAGTAGTATTAGTTGTTCACTTGTTCTTCATGTTATATTGCGTCAGTTAATGCTAGTCACTAAAATGTGTAATATTCTATGTGCTTTTTGCAGGATCTGTAGGTTAAATCATCTCCACCTATTCAATCGCCTATTCAAACTGCACCACCCATTAATAGTGATCCAGCCATAATTCAGGTAATTTGGTGCATAGTTTGACACACATATATATAGCATGATGCATTAGTCTTTCCTGTGTGACTCTTCTCAATTCTGTATGCAGTCTCACTATCCTCGCCCATCTTCCACATCATCAAGCATCCCAGCTGCTGGCACTAGGTCTTTGACAGATCTTGGTTCACATACTGCACAACTGGGACAACCTGGGTCGTCTTACCAAGGTGGTATGCCTTTGTACCAACCGGGAGGAAATTTGGGGTCTTGGGGGCCTTCACCTCCTCTTCCAAGTGCAAATGGTAGTGGGCTTGCAATGCCAATGTATTGGCCAGGTTACTATATGCCACCAAATGGGCTTCCTCAATTGCTGCAGCAATCTTTGTTTCGACCGCCACCTGGGCAGTCAATGCCTTCTTCGATGCAGCAGCCAATGCAGTACCCTGCTTTTAATGCATCTCTGCCAACTGGAGCTTCAAACTTGCCAGAATATCCTTTGCATTTGCTTCCCATCACTACTAGTTCACTGAATTTTACCTCTACTTCTTTGCCCTCGAGTCTACCTCCTGTTCCACCTGTGACACTATCTTCTGAAGCATTACCCAGCTTTATGCAAAATAAGGCTCCTAACCCTGCTATCCCTATCTCTATTGCAACTTGCCATGCTCGGTTGTAGATGCAAGGACTATGTGGTATTGCTACAGGTTTTTGCTGCTATTGTTTCTCTATATGAGTTGAGTGCAGTTTGAGTGCTTGCTTCAGGTGTTGCTCCTAGTTTGGCTCGTTGGTGCTGCTTTGAAAGGCTTGGTTTGGTTATTGGTGCTGATTCTAGAGACTGGGTCTGTTTCGGCTTTGCTACCTGCTTTGAAAGGCTCTATAGTTTGAGGGCTTGCTTCAGGTGTTGCTGCCTGCTTTGCTCTAAAATTTAGAACCGCAATGAGGACCAAATTATTAAATTATAACAGAGGACTAAAAATGTGAATAGGAAAAATGCAGTATAGTTTGTATTATCGAGCAGACCCTCTTACTTAATTCCCCAATTTTGAGCCAATTCAAGTTACATTGCTTGTGTCACACATAGGGAACCAACTAATCTGGTTAATTATAATACTAACGAATATGTGGAGATTATTACTGGAAAATTCCAAAATTAGTAGTTATGTCCAAGTGTCAACATCTCATAAACTGAAGTTTGGAATAACTTTACTGAAAATAGCCTTCTCGAGTACATAAGCATACGGCAATTTGGCTCATTAACTTGTACTTGAATGACACTACTGTAATTGTATAATATGAACTTACACAAAGGAGATTGAGACCAGCTGAATCAAGATTGGGGACCACAATTTTCAGATCCTGCAAAGTAGAGGATGCACTGATTAGACTTCTCAATAACATATATCCTAAAAAGTTGATCTAAGTTAGAAGAAACAAACACCAAATGAGAAAGACTATCACCTTAGAAGTCCACTTTGGGAAGGCAGATTTAAAATCGGGAAGAGAAGTCATACCAGGCCATGAATCCTCATTTGGAGTGCCCATGATTCTTCATTGGAAAAAATGAAAAATAATAATAATAATAATAATTAGACAAACATAAAAGAATAGAAAAGAAGCTATTAGTGTCTTACTTGTCAATTTCAAATAGTTCTTTAAGAAGAGGCTGCAAACATTTTTTCTGAAAGTGGGGAAAGTGTTGAAAAGATGTACCACCTGAAAATCTTGAATAGTTCATCAATCTCAGAGTCCCCTGGAAACAGAGGCTGCTGGTTCACCATCTCAGCAAAGATGCAACCAACTGACCACATATCAACAAGAGTAGAATATTGGCGGTTTGGCGATTCAGAGAAGAAGCAAGGTTCCGACTTTCGATTCCGAGTTCGAGATCTGGATTCTGGCCTTCTCGGTTTGGGATGAGAGTATTCAGAGATTCAGATCGAGAATTGATCTTCAGTCTTGGGGGCTAGGGCCAGTAATGCGCTGAGTAGTGAGTGTTGACTGCTGAGTCATTACACATTATTAGTCATATTATTATTTTAAGTGATATACTGATGTGGACTAATTAGCAAATGTGACTCTTTTATTTGTCATATTTTTGTGAAATTGTTTTTTATATTATTTTTTTTTGCACAGTTGTTCCTCAAATATGCTTTAGTTGTGTAAAAATGTTCATTCTCTATTTTTGGTCAATTTTCGTTAGTCAAATGTTTTCCCAAATTTTTATCATTTTCATTTATATATCCACTAAATATAAATATGTATATTATCATTTTCATTTAACTTGATCTAATTAATTAAATTATGTACTTATGCGATAAGTGTTAAAAATAACAAATATTTATTAAAATATTAAAATTTCCGTAATCTACATTAAAACATAATTTTTTCTAATGTGAAAATAAAATTTTAATACCCATAAAAAGTGTAAAATGAAAATTTACGTAAAACAAACTTGTTACATTTGTTCTATTTGATAAAAAAAGAATCTATTTAATTTTTTGATTTTATAATTATTTTGTAATTATTTTTTATAAGTATTTTTTATAAGTAAATTATGATCTTGTTTTAAGATACAAGATTATCATATTTAAGATTACGGAAATTTTAATATTTTAATAAATATTTGTTATTTTTAACATTTATTACACAAGTTAAGTAATTTAATTAATTAGATCAAGTTAAATGAAAATGATAATATACATATTTATATTTAGTGAATATATAAATGAAAAATGATAAAATTTGGGAAAACATTTTACTAACGAAAATTGACCAAAAATAGAGAAGGAACACTTTTTGCACAACTAAAGCATATTTGAGGAAAAAAATGTGGCCAAAAAAAATATATAAGGAATACTTTAGCAAAAAACATGACAAATAGAAGGGCGATTTGTTAATTAGTCTACTCGGTATGTCTTGTGCGTTAGTGTCCAATATAAATCGAATAACCCAAAAGTGAAACCCATATAAACTAACAGAAAATCAGATATAATTTGAATATAACCGAAATATTAAAAATAACCTAGAATCTTTAGAAAATTTGCCTTGCCTTGATTTGGTTCATTAATTCGATTATACCCAGATTTTTTTTTCGATCTAATAGTATTAATGAATGAATGTTAATTTATTTATTTTTAATAAATACAATAATCAATAAGATATAGTATCATTTTTACTAAATTATAGAGTATTTAGTCTTGTATTTATGGTATGAATTTAAGATACAGTATCATATTTTATGCATTAAAATCTTATTTATTTATGTTTTTTCTTTTTAAATTTTTTTTTATTAAAAACCAATATTTTATGCAATAAAATCTTATTTATTTAGTCTCTATATACAAGGGTAATTATGTTTTTTCTTTTTAACTTAAAATATGTTCTATTTTTTTTATAAAAAAAACTCGCTCCCATAACATAAAATAAGAGTCCCCCACTAATTGAATGTATAATTGGACTCAATTTTGAATAACAAATATATACATTCAATCTCATGTTTTGATATAAATATTAATCATTGCAAATTACTAATAGCTAGACTTGTGGTGCTAGGGTGGCCATATGACCAATGTTCCAATTAGGAGATTGCAAGTTCAAATCTAAGGGAGAGGTAGTTTTTTGGGAAAAATTTAACAGATGCCACGTCAACAGCTAACGCATGTCAAATTACAATATAAAATACCACGTCATATATATATATATATATATATATATATATATATTAACATGTTGCAGTAATAATAATAATAATAATAATAATAATAATAATAATAATAATAATAATAATAATAATAATAATAATAATAATAATAACAATAATATGATGTAATGTGACGCCCCCAAAATTAGTATATCGTCACCCATCTTGGGTCACTTACTTACATGGTACATAAATTCAAACACAACTTACTAATATAATCGTCATGTATACAATACGAAATAAATCGTGAGTTTGAATACAAATATTATCTACTAGATATTATACAAACTCAAAAGGAGTCCTCATTACAACTATTATCACACTATTTCACGGAATAGTGAGGACTACTAATGCTATCCTCTCGGACCATTACTTACGTTCCCAGACTGTTCTAGCTTATGTTCTCATTTCAAGAGAACGGTGAAAGAAAGGGTGAGCTCAACTAGCCCAGAGAAGAAATATTATGACTAAGATAATGCAGAATAAATTATCATTAGCCTTCAACAGTGATGTTAAAGCGATAAAATACAATAGACAACAAGTTTAAGCTGCAGGTGAATAAGCAATCCATTAAAAGAGTCAAGTAAAAAATAAAATCTACTATCTTTATGATTTAAAAGGTTTTTCATCAATTTTTATCATTAAGACTCGGTTTAATGAATAAACCACAATATCTAATCATCCTCGTATTACCGATTGAGGATTTTCATCAAATTATCAATGGTCATGACTATATCGAATCATCCCCACGGTCATAATCATACCAAAAACTATCCATCATTGCATTACAGCCACCGAGGACTTTTATCACATCATTTATAACAAGCCGTGATTATCTAGGATGATCCTCGTCATAATCATACTAAGTTCATCTATGCACGTAAGCCAAAGATAACATAATATATCATGAGGATGATGATAATGACATAATAATTCAATAAAACAAGTTCAAGAATTATTTTATCCGGGAATTAATAACGTCAAATTGTCGAAAAAGATATTTTTTGTAGAGTAAAATTCAAGAATGATCGGAAGAATATTTCCATGAAAAGATTTGGATGAAACGCGAATATCAAGGATATTCTACTAATTTCATGGAGTATAAGTCAAAGTTTTAACCAATTTGGGTATAATAAAGAATGGAATAACAAAAGAAATCACCATGCATGCGGTTGGCATGTGATGCGAGTTATTCAGCGGAATAATAATAACGGAACCGGAGTCGGTGAAATTCACAACCGCGAGGATGATCCAATGAGAATAATAAATCTTTGAATAATAAACAATGGAACTTGTGTCCGGTGTAAAACACATGACGAGGATATTCAATGAGAATAATAAATGCGGAATAATAAACAATGGAACGAGTCGGTGTAAAAACATGACGCAAGGATATTCCAGCGAATAATAAAGAATGGAATAACAGAAGAAGATCACCAAGTATGGGGATTTCGTGTATACTGAGTTATTCAATGAGAATAAATAAGGATGGAATAACATAAGTTTTCACCAAGTATAGGGTATACGCATATACGGAGTTATGTATAGGGTATACCACTTTTACAAAGTTATTCCAATGTAATAATAATGAATGAAATAACAGAGGTTCTCTTCATGAATACAAAGCGAATAATATCCCTTACAGGTACAACAAATAATACCCCTTACCGTAAAAGACTTTGGATATCAAAGTAGTGAAAGTACTAGAATACTCTTCTTCTCTCTCTATAGATTTTCTCTCTATAGCTTCTCTCTATAATTTCTCTCTCAGAGTTTCAATTGAATTGTAAGAAAATAATGAAGGAACGAAGCTTCTATTTATAGGAAAATAGAATGCATAGTAATTAATCCATGAACATCCAGATTGATTTACTTTTAATCGGCGGTCCATATTTAAAGCAAAATCTTTTAAATAAAATATAATATATTCTATTTATATAAAAACATTTTACTATGCAAACACTATGCAACACTATACAAAATACTATGCAAAACACTATGCAACACTATGCATAATAAAATATAATATATTTTATTTATAGAATAACTTTAATAAAGTATTCGCATTTTATATAAAAGATGTTTACATTTTTATTACGTTAATAATCTGAATAAAACAAAACGTCATTATCATTATAATAATTCATATTATTAATCGTGATAATGGAATCAAACCGGTGACTTCACATAAGCATCGATAATCAATACCGGTAATGCTTCTTTATGAAACCACACGTATTCGTATTCTTTTACTATCGAGTAGTTCAACAAGATCGGCAGGTAAACTTAAAACCGTTATTTCAATAAAATATTTTTTGTCGTTTTCTCAATCCGATAATAATTACATTATGGGGTCCACCAATGATTGAGTAGTTGTACGAATATTCCCTACTAAACCGAATATTCCCCACCAATCGAATATAATATAACCACTTGCATACTTTACAAAATTTATAAATACTACCCACAACTATAATATTATCTCAAATTCACACCATAATATTAAAATTATTTCACAAAATTTAAATCTTTATTGATAAAAATATGGGTCTCACAAATAATAATAATAATAATAATAATAGTAGTACTAATAATAATAATAATAATAATAATAATAATGATTAATAATAATAATAATAATAATAATAATTATAATAATAATAATAATAATAATAATATGATCGTAATAATAATAAAACTTTATTGAATATTACTTAATATAATGGTTAATAATAATAATAATATTAATAACACTAGTAATAATAATAATAATAATAATAATGAATAATAATAATAAATTAATAATAATAATAATAATAATAATAGTCATAATAATAATAACACTTTATTGAATATTACTTAATATAATGGTTAATAATAATAATAGTTGTGAGACCCCAGATTTTATCAATAAAGATTTAAATTTTGTTTAAATAATTTTTAATATTATGGTGTGAATTTGAGATAATATTATAGTTGTGGGGAGTATTTATAAATTTTGCAAAAAGTATGCAAGTGGTTATATTATATTCGATTGGTCAGAATATTCGGTTTAGCAAGGAATATTCAGATAACTACTCAATCATTGGTGGACCCTACAATGTAATTATTGCCGGATCGAGAAAACGACAAAAATATTTTATGAAATAACGGCGGAAGTTTTACCGTTGATTCTCATTGAACTACTCGGTAGTAAAAGTACGAGAATACGTGTGGTTGCATAAGAAAGACACGATATTGATTATTGATGCTTATGTGAGAAGTCACTCGGTTTGATTCCATTATCATTCGATTAATAATATGAATTATTATAGCGATAATGACGTTTTGTTTTATTCGTATTATTAACGTAATAAAAGCGTAAAACATCTTTTTATATAAAATGTAATACTTTATTAAAGTTATTCTATAAATGTAATATATTATATTTTATTACGCATATAGTGTTGCATAGTGTTTTTTTGCATAGTGTTGCATAGTGTTTGCATAGTAAAATGTTTTTATATAAATAGAATATATGATATTTTATTTAAAAGATTTTGCTTTAAATATGGATCGTTAGATTAAAGTAAATCAACTGGACCGTTTCATGGATTAATTACTACGCATTCTATTTTTCTATAAATGAAGCTCATTCCTTCATTATTTTGTTACTTAATTCATTGAAACTCTGTAGAGAGAAATTATAGAGAGAAGTTATAGAGAGAAAATCTATATAGAGAAAGAAGAAGAGTATTCTCGTACTTCACTACTTTGATATCCAAAGGTCTTTTTACGGTAGGGGTATTATTTGTTGTACTGTAAGTGGGTGTTATTCTTTCTTATTCATGAAGAGAACTTCACATTATTCCATTCATTATTATTCATTGGAATAACTCGTAAAAGTGGCATACCATATACATAACCTCGTATACGCAGGCATACCTATACTTGGTGAAATCCTTATATTATTCCATTCTTATTTATTCTTGGAATAACTTTGATATGCTGAATCCCCTATACTTGGTGATCTTCTTCATTATTCCATTCTTTATTATTCGTTGAAATATCCTCATCGTGTGTTTTACACCGGACCGGTTCCATTGTTTATTATTCCGCATTTATTATTACGCTGAATATCCCGTCTGTGTTTTACACGGACCGGGTTCCATTGTTTATTATTCAAGATTTATTATTTCGATGGATCATCCCTCGTGTGTGAATTTCACCGACCGGTTCCGATTATTATTATTCTATTCGAATAACTCGCCTACGCTAAGCACCGCATACATGGTGATTTCTTTTGTTATTCCATTCTTTATTATACCCAAATTGGTTAAAACTTTGACTTCTATACTCCATGAAATTAGTAGAATATCTTTGATATTTGCGTTTCATCCAAAGATCTTTTCATGGAAATATTCTTCGAGTATTCTTGAATTTTACTCTACAAAACAAAAGATCATATTCGACAATTTGGACGTTAATAATTCCCGGATTAAATAATTCTTGAACTTGTTTTATTGAATTATTATGTCATCATCATCATCCTCATGTTATATTATGTTATCTTTCGCTTACGCAAGATAGATGAACTTAGTATGATTATGACGAGGATCATTCAGTATAATCATGGCTTGATATAAATGATGTGACAAAAGTCCTCAAATGGCTGTAATGCAAATGATGGATAGTTTTTGGTATGATTATGGCTGGGGTGATTCTAAGATAGTCACTTGACCATTGATAATTTGATGAAAATCCTTGACCAAGTAGTACGAGGATGATTAGATATTGTGGTTTATTCATTAAACCGAGTCTTACCGATAAAATTGATGAAAAAACTTTAAATCATAAAAGATAGTAGATTTTATTTTTACTTGACTCTTTTAATGGATTGCTTATTCCGCCGCAGATTAAACTTGTTGTCTATTATTTTATCGGTTTAACACTGTCAAGGCTAATGATAATTTATTACGCATTATCTTAGTCATAATATTTCTTCTTGGGCTAGTTGAGCTCACCTTTTCTCCTTGTTCTCTTCGTGAAATGAGAACATAGCTAGATTTAGTCGGGAACGTAAGTAATGGTCCGAGGATAGCATTAGTAGTCCTCACTATTACGTGAAATAGTGTGATAATAGTTGTAATGAGGACTCCTTTTGAGTTTGTATAATATCTAGTAGACAATATTTGTATTCAAACTCACGGTTTATGTCCGTATTGTATACCTACAATTATATTAGTAAGTTTGTATTTGAATTTATGTACCATGTAAGTGGCGACCCAAGATGGGTGACGATACCTAATTTTTGGCGCACAATAAGTTACTACCAATAGTACCTTCAAGTCATGACTTTTTATAATAATAATAATAATAATAATAATAATAATAATAATAATAATAATAATAATAATAATAATAATAATAATAATAATAATAATAATAATAATAATAATAATAAAAATAGTAGTACTAATAATAATAATAATATTAATAATAGTACTAATAATAATAATACTACACCACCACCACCACCACCACCACCACCACCAATAATAATAATAATAATAATAATAATAAAAACTTTATTGAATATTACTTAATATAATGGTTAATAATAATAATAGTTACTACCAATAGTACCTTCAAGTCATGACCTTTTGGGGTGAGCCTGTGGTGGGCTAAGATGGCCCAAGAAGATACTATTAGGCAAGTGGTTTGAGACCTTATTTTGATGGATTTGATTCGATTCGATTCGGACTTGGGATTTGACCCGAGATTTGTTCTGGACTCAGGATTTGACCCGGGTTGTTTAATCATTTGTTATTATTTAGTGTTTGACAATAATTTGAATTTTAGTATTTTAATGATGTAATTTGAATTTTTGTTCTTTTGATTAATTAATAAAATAATTTGAATTTTAGTATTTTAGTATTTTTTTGAATTTTATTATTTTTAATTTAATTTTTTTAGTATTTTAGTATTTTTTTAATTAGTATTTTTAGCATTTGATGTAAATATGTAATTAGTATTTTTAGTATTTTAGTGTTGGGTAACTGACTTTATAATAAAAAAATCGTTATAGCTTAGTTGGTTTGAGCATTTGTTTAAAGATAGTGGGAGGTCTAGAGTTCAATTCTTAAGGATAACATTATTTTATTTTATTTTTTAAAAAGCCCACGGGTAGGGCCATGCTTTTTTATTATTAGTACTATTATAATTATTGTAATAATTATAATAATAATAATAATAATTAATAATAATAATAGTAATAGGAATAATAATAGTAATTATAATAATAATAATTATTAATAATAATAATAGTAGTAGTAGTTATAATAATAGTAATAGTAATAGTAATACTAACAATTATAATAATAATTATTATAATTATTATTATTATTATTATTATAATAATAATAAAAATAATAATTATAAGATTAGTAATAATTATTCTAATAATAAAAATTAATAATAATAGTAATAATAATAATAATAATAATAATAATAATAGTAGTAGTAATAATAATAATAGTAAATATAATAATAATTATAATAATAGTAATAGTAATAGTAATAGTAATAATAAAAAAAATATAGCACATGAAGCATGAAAAAAAATTTAATAATGACTTATAAGTAAAAAGTTAAAATTTAAGTTATTATCAAACACTAAATAATAACAAATGACTTATAACTTAGTTTAACCAACTTATAAGTCATTCCCAAACAACCCTCTAATAGAAGATATAAAGAGAAATTAATATTTGATTATAAAAAATTACAAGTCAAGAAAAGGAGAATTTGAAAATGGTAGTTAAAAAACTTACACACCATTGGTGCAATTTTATTATTATTGTTATTGTTATTATTATTATTATTATTATTATTATTATTATTGTTATTATTATTATTATTATTATTATTATTATTATTATATTGTTATTGTTATTATTATTGTTATTATTATTATTATTATTATTATTATTATTATTATTATTATTATTATTATTATTATTATTATTATTATTACTGTAATATATAACTTCTTGAGATTATATTAATGGAGATTATATTAATGGTATGTAGTGAAGGAGAAGAAAGGAATATATGGGGGAAATATCATGTTTTGATATAAATATTAATCCTTGCAAGATATTAATAGATAACTTGTGTTGCTCCAACGGTCAAATGACCAAAGTTCTAAAAGATAGGTCACTGGTTCGAATATGTTTTGCATTTGGATATAATTTTTAAATACTAAATATGATTTTTTTTGATAATTCTCCGAATACCGAATATGGTATTACAAAAACATGTTTATTGGGATTATCTTAATTTAAGGCAACAATTTAATAGTCGTTGCAAAAAATTGTATAAAATATGCAACGAAAATAAAAATTGTTGCCAATGAATGTGGTCCATATTAGGCAACGAAATATAACAACAAAAAAATTTGCATTGCCCACGATGAGGAGAAATCAAGTGGTTAGAAATTTTACAATGAATTTTGTTTTCAAATTTTGCAACGACTTATGAATTTCGTTGCAAAAAGTGAAAGTCTGACACAATCTCCAACGAAGGACAAGTTTCGTTGCTAAACATACACTTTTAGCAACGACTTATAAAGCTGTTGCTTGAAAAATCGTTGATTAAGCCCCATTTTTAGCAACAAAAAAACTTTCGTTACCCACGATGACAGGAAATTAAATGGCCGAAAATTTTGCAACGAATTTCTAACGAAATTTTTCCCGCCAATGAATTAGCAACGAAATTTTGCATCGACTTATGAATTTTGTTGCAAAAAAAGCGTGACGACAATAACTGCAACGAAAGACAAATTTAGTTCTTAAACATATTTTTAAGAACGACTTATAAAAGTCGTTGTTCAAAAAATATTCTTAAAGGCCCATTTTTTTGTAGTGTTAGGCCCAAAACTCAAACTGGCAGCCGCAAAAATTACAGAACCAGCAACAATAGCTGCATAGTGACCCACTTTGGCATTGCCAGATACATTGAAACTTATCACACATCCTTCTATGGGACAAACAATTGAGACATGAGGAAGTATCTCAAGGTTTCCGTTACCAAATACATAAAGATCGGTATTTAAATACAGGTCTGAATTTAGCAAGCAGGTAGTATCAAAGGATCCAACACCTTCCAGGTCTTCACAAGATACTGAACCACTTGACAAGGATAAATAGTTTGATTTCTGAATATATTCCCCAATGTTGATTCGTGACTTGGTTGAAATACCTCCATACTGCGCTGAACTAAGAGAAATCACCAGTGTCAAAAGATATCCAGCCAAAATACACCAGCAAAGGTAGTTATGAGTCCACACAGGATGCATCACCACTTGCAAAAACAAAAGTTATCAATTCTGCTGCATGAGAGTTTATCTCTATATCGTGTGGCTACGCAGCTCAGTAGGATTGGCCAAGGCCAATATAGTACTAGTCACTTAAACTTGGAGTTGCTTGAACCATCTTCAGCATTCCTTTAACTTGTTGTAGGTCGAAAAATAGAGACTGTTCCTTAATGGTTACCCTCCTAAGGTTCATATGTACAGAAAATAGATCTTGCAATTAAAACAACTTTTTAGAGGAAATGAATGACCAAACCAAGATTGAAACACTGTAATTATTTGGCGTTTCCAACCAGGAAACCAAGTCTAAAGACTTTATTTGCATGTACAAAACTGAAGTGTGAAATTTAAATAGTGCTTAATATATAAATGAAAATAAACCGGTCTTTCGTGACACTGTTGCTGAGTTAGGAGCTGCACTGCAATGGGAAAATGTCTGGATTATGCTGGGGAGTGCTCTGCTGTTGCGGGTTTTGTTATGGGGCTACTGTTGGGGTCTTAAATGTTTTTGGGAGTTTTGGGCATGGGAGTGGAAAAGAGTTGGGGCTACTGCTATGAAAATGCCATAAATGCTATACCATTTTCTCTTTGCTATCTTTTTGTGCATGCTATGTTTTTTGAGTTTTGGGAAAAACCCTTTCTGACTGGTTGTTGCACTGCTGCTGGTCTTGTGGGGGGCTGGCATGTGACTGGGTTACCTGTGCTGGGGAGTTGCTGCTAGGGGTTAATGTTGGGGCTGCTGCTGGGGGAGTTGCACTGCATCTGCACTGCTGTTGTTGTACTGCTGCACTTCAGTTGCATTGCAGTTGACTGCTGCTGGGCTGCTGCTGCGGCTGTTGCTGCTGCTGCTATGGGTTCTAGTGTTGAGGGTCTGTTTGGGCTCGAGCTGGACTATTTGCCTTTGCTAGGCTTGCTTTACCTGGGATTCCATCTGTCAGATGTCCAGCTCTGCTCAACTATTTCACGCACTCTTCGGTTGTAATCGCGCTTATTTTCTATGAACATACGAGCTGCTTAAGAATTTACAGGGGAGTTTGGGTTTGGATCACAAAGCAATGACTAAAAAATGTAAGAACTACAGGTTATTAGCATTTGTAAGGAACTAAGCTGAGAGCAGAAAGTAAAATGGTAAACAATGAGTGCTTATGTAATCATTAGGTAAAAAAGTAAAACTAGTTCAGTTACGGTTGTCCAAAAGTACAAGCATACCCCAGTCATCAACTCATAAATAACAATATGATGACCATCAAAGGAAAAGGACAGTTTTAAATGTTAAAATAGAGGATCATTAAGAACAAACATATCCAAAGAAGTTTTCAAAACAATGTGTACGTGTAAAAGGTTAGGAATAATACTTTTCATCATTAGAATTGTATAGCTTTTGAATTAACTACATTCACTTTAGGAAGGTATTCCAGTTTGATTTAATTTAATATAAGCAAAAGCAGTGATGCCCATCTAAGTTAGGTAAAATTCATATATAAGATCATACATAACCTATTTTCTAAATTAGCCACTCTACTATAAAAACAAGTATAAAACCATTAGGAACTACGATTCTATAAAAACAAGTATAAAACCATTTGGAACACATTAAATATTAAATGAATATATAAATCTATACATATATAATATTTACACAAATACATTAAAATTTCAATTGCAATAATTCAATTATGATAAAAGGTAAAAATATTCAACAAATGAAAACTACATGAAACATCCTCAATAACATAAATATCATGGTTCTACACACATAGATAATGAGTAACAAACATAGAGTCATAAACAATAGTCAATAACAAACAAATTGTCACAACAAAATTAAAACACAAAGTCATAAAGACTTTTTTGGTTTGGAAAAATTACAAAATACGCATCTCCCAAATTGCAAAAATGAATCTCATCTCGAATCCCTTCAACAAGTGTCCATGTCATTTTTATTAAAGTTTTCTGATTCACTTGACGGATTCCCAAGTGAATCTTGGCGAACCCGAATCCCTGACGAACTGGATTCTCCAGTTCGCACACAGCCAAACGAATCATTGCTTCTTAGTTGGATGTATATGATTATAACTAAACAAGTTTAACAACAGATATTTGCAATATTTATGGGGACTCGGATAACAAGAGTCGACAGTATGCAAAACATATATTGTCAATTAAATCGACATATAATAACACAGAAAGGAGATACTTCATGAGTACATGGTTTTATCACATACCATTCTGTTGTCGTTTTCAGATTGGTTTGTTGGATTCCTGAACTGAACTTCACTGAACTCAAGTCCCTGCAAAATCATTCAACAAAATTGACAAGCTCATAATGAAACTAAAATTTAATCTACTGAGTTCTAGCCCCAAACTTGCAATTAGATGAGTTCAATTCCTCATTTGGACTGCCTCTTACTCCAATCCCTCTTCTAATTTGGTTATAGACTTAATTCTCAGAGAATTCGGCTATATCCTTAACAATAACTTGATGGATTATTATGCTTTAGTAATAAGGAGATGTGAAGACCCAAGTAGCTAAAGAGAGATGAAAAACGAAAATGAAGAGGAATAAGAATATTGAGAGAGGGAATCCTCGACGTGAAGAAGGGAGAGGGAATCGCCGGTGAAGAGGAAGAGGGAAGAGGGAAGAGGGAAGAGGAAATCACAAGGGAAGAGGAAATCACAGGTGAGAAGGAGAGCGAAGCGAAAATTTTTTGGGGAAAAAGGGGGAACAAAATGCAATTATTGAGCTAGGGCTTACAACCTTTCCCTCTTCCATGAAATGTATTTATATTAACCATAATTAATTCTAAAAATTTTATTTTGAACAAATTTGCGTCCAATTTTATATCTCACATAAACCTCTGACCAATTTTAACATAGTGAAAAGGTATTTATTTTATAGTTTATTAAAATAAATAGTTAATATTGTAAGTTACTTAAAAGTGTTATTAAAAATAAATTTACTAGTGTAAAAAATTTAAGGTATTTATATTCACCACAATTAATTCAAAAAAAATTATTTTGAACTAGATAGCGACCAATTTTATCCCTCGCAAAATACTTCTGAATAATGATATATAGTGAGTAATAATTCCTTCACTAAATAGATTATTTTCCTAGCAAATTTTCATCATAAATTGGCTCCAAAAATCTTTCTATCGCCCCAATTTTGCGAGGAAAAAAATATAAATTGTGAATGATGTTTCTTTCGCTAATAACTATATTGTCACTATACTTTTTTCCTTCACTGTTCCTTCGCTAAACAACTCCTCATGTGAAGGAATAAATTCCTTCACAAAATTTCCTTCGCTAGAGGCCATTTTTGGTGTAGTGCAAGTCCTGAATCAAGGATTCGACCAAGAAAGGTATAGCTTAAAAACCAAAAATCTGATCTTTAATCCGGTGTTAGATGTTAAGTTTGTTGTGTTAAATATGTTATATGTAGTCTATATTGATGATCCGGGTTGGTATCTTGTAGATCCATAACATCTAAGTGGGCCGAATTTGAAGATTTTAAAAATGCGGAAAAAGTTTATTTTTTAAGGTCGGCGATACCAAACGTTAGTCCTCTTAGATCTTTGGTTGTTATGAGTTTTGTTGTTTAAATGTTTTATCTTGTTGTATCTTTGGGAGATCTGTGATCTGGAACTTGTATTAGGACCAGATCATGCATATATTGTCAAATATTCGTGGTCAAAATGAGTCGGCCGAAAGCGTAGTGATAACTTTACGGGTAACCCGTAAATTGTGAATCGAGCCCACAAGATCTTTAAGGCTCCAGATATGTCAGGTTTATGTTGTTTTGTTCTTGTTATTGCATTCATATTGTAGTATGTTAGATGGACTCTAGATCCATGTCTATAGGTCCTTCATAACATCAATATATCGATCAGAGTAGCTGGTCAAAGTTGACCACTCGTCACTAATCGAAAGCGTTTCAAGAAAACCCAGAAACCGTAGGCACAATATTTTCGATGAGTTTAACAAAACTAGATCTTCTCGTTGTGTTGTTATTAGATCGATGTTATGAAATATATTTGTACCCTAACATCTCTTCTACAGGATAGAACTTTTATATTGCAGACACGTAAGCTCAAAACCTTATGATAATCGGGCCTCAAAATGGCACCCTCGACTGTTCTTCATTTCTGGGTAACCCAGAAATGAAGAACATGTCTGACAAGAAGTTTGAATCATTATATCTTGTAATTGTTTTATGATATAAACATGTTGATGGCTGGATCGTGTAGTCTTGCACGAGTACTACGAGCTCTGACCAAGAACATGCCCAGAAACATCATAGTTTACAAACTATTGTTGGTCAAACCTCCTAACTCGCTAACTGACATGGTAATCTGGGTTTCATGAAGAACACCTCAAGAACACCTATAGCGACAGTTTCGTCGCTATAGGGCCCTTTAGCGACACTTATTTCGGAAATTAATTATTTTAATTAAATAAATATAAGAAAATTAGTTTTTAATTATTAAAAATATAAAATAAATTATTAAAAATTGTATTAAGGTCGAAAAATTATATTTTAATTATTTTGAATATATTTCATAAATATTTAATATTTTTGGAATATTAAAAGTATTTAATTTATTTAATTATAATATTAAATAAATTATTTAAAAATGATTTTAATACATAAAAAATCATTTAAAATTATATTATGGTATAAGAAAATAATTTAAGTTATTTTTGATAACTTTTAATATTTTGTGATGAATTTTATTAATTAATTAATATTAATGGTAATTAAGTTATTTAATAAATGTATTAAATAAATTATGGAAAAATAGAATTAATGATTTAAGAATTATAGAAAAATGATTTAAAGGTTATAAAAATATTTTAAGTTATAAAATATAACTTTTGATATTTTGTCATGAAAAATGTTAATATTTTAATATTAAAGATTGTAGATTTATTTAATAATTATATTAAATAAATTAGTTTAAAAATGATTTTAGTATTAGAAAAATCATTTTAAATGAAAATAAATAGTTTAAAAATATTTTAAGTTATAAAATATAACTTTCAATATTTAAAGGTAAATTCTATTAATTATTTACTATTAATGATATTAGAATTATTTAATAATCATATTAAATAAATTAGTTTAAAAATGATTTTATCATTATAAAAATCATTTAAAATGATAATAAATTGTTTAAATATATTTTAAGTTATAAAATATAACTTTTAATAATTAAAGGATAATTTCATTAATAATTTAATATTAATGATATTAATTTAATATTAAATGATATTAAGTTTATTTAATAATTAAATTAAATAAATAGTTTTAAAATGGTTTTATTTATTTAAAAATTATTTAATAAGGATATTAATGAATTAAAAATATTTTAAGTTATAATTAATAACTTTTAATATTTTGATAGATAATGTAGTAATATTTTAATATTAATGATAATTATTTAAAAATAATTTAATTCTTTTAAAAATCATTTAAGTGTAATATTAATACTTTAAAAGTATTTTGAGTTATTATAAATAACTTTAACATTTTGGCAATGGTTTCATTGATAGTTTAATATTAATTAAATGTTAATGATAATATAATTGTTTAATATTTAAATCATTTAAATAATGATTCGGTGTTTGAAAATTAAGTGATAAATTATAATAAATATTTTAAAAATTATTATAAGTCATTTAAAAATAATATGACTGATACTTACAGATGTTGAACTACAGGATAGAGTCTTAGACTCGATAATTACTCGATAAAGCCGTAAATTTTACAATTTAACACGTTTTTGAAATTGATCCGGACTTAGATATTTTTTATTTGTATATGTGTTTATTTGTGATTCAATGGTTGTGGAATATATGTGACAATGTGATTAGGTTATGTACGATTTGCTGATAAAGGTGCTTATGTGTTATAGTATGTTATTCTAATCAATCAAATGATCTTATTATTGATAGGTGTTATATAAAGATAGAACTAAGTTCTTAACTGTAGCAATAACGATCGTGCAAGATATCTTACCTTTGCATTTCCTTTATCTGATGGACATGAGTAAGAAGTTTGTAATTATATTATTATTATGCTATATTATTAACCCTATTGTGATATATTCTACATCAGATCATTGTTTATCAACATGTTAGTATATGGTAATTGAGGATATATATTACATTCGTTAATTTCTAAACATGGTTACACAAGTGTCCTCACTTGGATAATCATTATATTTAATCATATATATATTATATATATATATATATATATATATATATATATATATATATAAGCCGTCTAAGCTATTTGATCAGCTAGACACAAATTTCGAAATGTCGTTGAATATGATAAAAACCTTTTTGTATCCAATCAAATTGTTTTGGTTTGGATTCCAGTATAAGTATGAACATCCCGATCACGGGAAAACTTTTATGCGCCCAAGGCGGACAGAGTGAACGATCCTATCGTTCTTGTAATATAGTATTGATCAATACAAGGCCCATGGGAAGTACAACCTAACGCCCGTAAGTTATGACGGTTTGCAGATGAAGTTCTGTTAAACCTTAGCGAAAACTATAAACAATGTTCATAATCTGTCGACTAATAACTATATATATAGTCAATACGTAGTTTCAAAATTTTGAGATAGAATTGTTATGCTGTTATTATCGGTTCAATTTACTTCACAACTATAAATTGGTTGTAGAAGTGATGTACAAAGAAAATATTTATTTCTTTCAGCTAATTATATTCCTAATTATTATTACTTGCTGGGTACCCAAATGCTCATCCTTGCTTAAATTTAAATGTTTTCAGCTAGGCATGAACAACTCAAAGGTTCAGATAAAAACAAGTGAAAAGGAATGCAAACAGAACGTTTTTAATGGTAGCTTTTGTAATAGTTAGACAATATATAGACAATGATATGTATTATATATTATGTAAAGAATTATAGTAAAGGTTGCGTAATTGGGATTAGACTCTGATAAATGTAAGATAAGTTTGATATTTATATTGTTGTTATTATTATTAGTATTATTCCGCTCATAGAAATGGTATCGTGAAGCACCGAGTTCGGGTTTTAAGTACCCAAGTTTGGGGGCTTTACATACATGAAGATGGAGTTTCCCCAAAAATATGTGTTTTTAGCTGACATTATTGGAAAGTGCATATGTTGCAAAAGCTCTGGCCACGACTCAGTGAATGAAGTACAACTGAAGCTTATGACAACAATCTGCTATGGAATTCGACTCAACTTTGAAGCCCTACTCATCGATTGGATTGGGAAGTGGATGCTCAATTCAAAGAAATCAAAGAGCTCTAGAAAGATGCTCTACGGGAGGTTTATAAGCATCATCCTGCAATCAGCATTGGGTGACAAAATTGGAGATAATGAAGGAGAATCCATTAATCCCAACAGGAGGATGACCCAACAGCTGTTTGAAAATTGGAAAAGAAATCCAGCTGAAAATGTCAGAATGATATTCGAGTCTAGTGGAAGAACTGGTGATGCAAAGGAGACTAGAATACCAGGAAATATGTATGTTGTTAAGGAGACTGAAGAAGAAGAAGAAATCAACAAGGAAGAACCCATTGTTTTAATCAGAAAAAGCAAGGGTAAAAGGAAAATGAAGGCTTAAATGGCAGAGGAGCCTCAAGGCTCGACTATTGAGGCACCTCAAGAGAGTTCAGGTACTGAAACTCTGAAAAATTGAAAAGAAAAGAACAGTAGTCTGAGAAAAAAGAAGACAGAGCTACCATCTCTTAGCTGCCCAAGAAAGGAAAGCGGAGTTATAAGTCTAAGAAGAACTATTTCTCTTCGATCGTAGAGTCTCTACCGATCATAGAATCTAGATTGGACACCACTCCCGAAGAGGATGCTGCAACAACTTCTCAGCCTGATCAACCATTCAGAGCTGAAGCTGAAGAAAGTGTTGAGGCTATGGCTCAGCCTAAAAAGTTAAAAAGAAAACTTGTCAAGAAATACATTATTGTCAATGAAAAAGCTTTAAAGGAGGAAGATAAAAGGATAGCTTTAGAGAAGGGGCTATCCGAAGCAAGTCAGAAGAACACAACTCAAATTGAGGGGGAGCTATCTGAAGTTCCCACTCTAGAGAATGCTCCAGCTGAGGGGGAGCTGTTTAAAATGCAAATGAATGATATAGCTGAGGGGGAGCATCATGAAGTCCTCGTGATAGAAGAAGCTGTTCCTGAGGAGGAACTGCCAAGAGATCATCATGAATCTCCCTCAGTTCCTCAAGAAATTCTGGCTTTAGAAACTGCAGAAATGGAGAGAAGTGAAGCTATGAAGGGTGAGAGAGAAGAAAATCAAGGAAGTGCAGTGGAGGTAATTGTTGAAATGGAATCTTCACAAGAAGACAGAGAAGAAGAAGAGGATGATGAGGTTGAGATTATAGTTGTGGGCTGTGATGGTTATAGGAAAGCCAACTACAATCAACTGTTCTCCTACCTACATATGATGCCTTTTCACATAGCCCAAATTCTCAACTCCCGGGATCACATGTTCTGGACCTTCAAAGCCTATCCAGCAATCTCGGTGCTAGCTCATGAATTCCCAGACAACCCCAACTTTGCCCGAAAGTTGATCACAAATGGCTCTTCTTCAGTAAACAGGCATGAGGTATAAAGTATTCCCATCTCTTTCAGGGTTAATCACTGTCCATCATCATGTTTCAACTAATTCTATGAATTACCAAGATGGTTGGAATTATTCTTCATCCACTCAATCAATTCCCAGTTACAAAATCCCAACATTTTGTAATTGATGAACCAAATGTGCCCAATTTTCTTTTGATACAATCTCCTATCATCTCTCACTCTACGATTACTGATCCAAGCCCAATCGTAGAGTCATATGCTCAAGTCATAGAATCACCTCATCCTAAAGCTCAACCCCACAAACCAGCCCCTCCATCAGATGTCCCTTCTTCATCCTCTAATGAATATTTCAACCTTGGATCTTGCTCTCTACACTATGCAAGATCAATACACAAGGACCCCTCCTCCAAGTAGTTCACAACTCCTTGAACTCATATCAGATCTTCCCACCAAAATAGAGTTGTCTGAAGCATCCAAAAAGGTGACCAAGAACATACAAGAAGAACTTTAAGTTCACTCAGACCTTGTTCAACTAAGGCTGACTCATATGATCGATGCTGCCAACACTCTCCCAAGCACCCTAAGTTCTGAGCTCACAAAGAAGCTTAGGGAGATCATAAAGGAGATGATTCAGAGCATACATTAAAGGGATCAAATCTACTTTCAAGCCACTAAGAAAGACATGGATGTTGTTATTATTTTATAGATCACTCAGGAGTCCCAGAACAACCTTATGATACAAAGTATCACGAATCTACAAACCGCAGTAAAAGAATTTCAAGAATTCTCAATGGGTCAAATGAAACAGACGGAAAATGTCTTGGCCATTCTCTAAAAGAAGGAAGATCGTTCTGATTCTCTAATTAAAGAGAACCATGAAGACATTACTTAATCCCAGCATCAGCTCAACGAGCTTGTCCAAGGCATGACTCGCCTATCTGAAGACATTCGAGCCCTTGATGCTGATATAAAGGGGGAGAATAAAGGGAAAGGAGGCAAAGGTAGAGGCACATTCATAGCTCAATCCTCAAGAAGCCCTCCTACAAGACAGCCTCAACATCAGACTCCACGATCTGAACTGCAGCAAATTTTCATGGCACAACCACTAAGGAGTTAAGGCCCTTCTTCCAGCTCACATGAAGTGACCACCACAGGCCTAAGAATGCCAATTGGAGATCCTGCATTCATGAATAGGCACAATCATAATGAATGACTAAGTCAAAGCAAGCTGGAAGATATAGCACGGAGAGACGAAGCAAGCAGGAGAAGAAGAGCTGAGGAGTATGCAAATCCTTCGAGAAGCAAAAGGCAAAAGAAATAGAGATAAGTTGAAACTCAATTCTTATTGATAATCATGATACAAATCTCCTTGGTTATGTTAACATCAAATAGGGGGAGATTGTTGGGAGATTACATATTTAAATTTGAAGTTGAAATTTAATTGTTATGATTATATGTAAAGTCCTTCAAAGGAACACATGTACAAGGACTTTGTGATAGATCAAATCTGTTAGGTGGATCTGTACTTTAATGTTTATCATTCTGTAAATGAATGTATAGAAGAAAAGATCAAAGATGTTAGGTTGATCTATATCTTCAAATGTAATAGATAGGCTTCAAATGAATTATAGTCTATCAAGATGATCAAGAGATTACAGAAGACAAGGTAGAATTGTAGAACATCGAGGATCGTAGTGTATCTACTTTAAAGGGCCTCTCTGAAATCATAGAGTAGTCCTAACGCTTACCGAGCCAAGTCAGAATTCGTAGAGTGCTTTCGGAAGCGTAGAGTCTGTAAGACAAGCAAGTGAAGATTGTAGTGTACTAGTCCTTAAGAGGAATCATAGTGTTCTCATCTATCAGCACCAGACTAAGTACCAAGATGTCATGACACCACGATCAGAATCGTAGAGCTTCATCTGTATGTGTCAGAAGCATCGAGCCTCGTTTACATGTTAAAGATTAATCACAACATATATGGAATGAGCTATAGACGTTGAAGACCTTGGGAGTCCCAATGACACAACAGTCATCCTTAGTATATAACAAAGAAATGTATTGATTAAGCTAAGGAAAGTACCATGAGTCAACAGAAAACACCTTTTTAGGTGTTAGGTGAGATAGTAGTCTGTTGTGTCAGTGGGCCAGTCTGTTGATCAGAAGTTATGCAGAAAGTCTCCATCAAATCTCAGAAATGTCAAATACATTTAATGCTTCAACGGATGTCTTCAACGGATACATTTCAAAGGCATCATATATACAAAACATCAGCAGATGAAAGAAGACAAGCAAACACAAAACAAAAAGCTGAAGAACACTCAACGATCAAACTCTATGATCTGAAAAAGAGAAAGCTTGCTCAGCTACTTAGTTCTTTCGAACAAGAGCTTAACAATAATTGAGTATCACCATTCAAGAACTCATCAACTACTATCAAGTGAAGTAAGAAGTTCCAAGTCAGAAGGACTTGAAGAGTTCTAAGTGAACTGTAAAGAACCAAGTTTGCTGGACTTGAAGAGTTCAAAAGTGAACTGAGAAGTGCCAAGACTGCTGGTCTTGAAGGAATCTGTGAGATTCAGAAAGTGTAAAGATATCCTTAGTGGATTTTCTACTCGAGGAGTAGAAGAATGGACTAGGAGCTTTTAGTGCTCTGAACCACTTAAAATTGTCGTGTCTCTTACACTCTTGCTATAACTGTTATAACTGCCTCACTCTCATTAACTTACTATATCTTGAAGGAAGAACAAACAAATCATAATTTTGTTGTGTTTGAACCATTACCAAAACTAAAAAAGCATTTCAAAGAAGAATTTAAAATATCTATTCAACCCCCTTCTAGATAACTATTGTGCCTCTAGGAACTAACAGTATAGCATGTGAAATCTTTGCCTTTGTCAAGCTTATCTGTGAACATATCACACACACACACACAACATCTTTATAGCAGGTTGGGATTATCTGATTGTATGAGTTTAAGAACTATCCAGACAGACCATAGGCGTCTATTCGCTGAGACGTTCGAAAGTATACCATATTATTATGAGTCACGAACTTACCATAAGTATAAGTTTCAAGAACTCGCACCTACCTTATCGTTCTCTACCTACCAAGTATATATATGAGAAAAGATTCACCTTCTCGCCATATACATCTTGATAGCGCGACCAATTCGAATGATTATCACTGTAATAAGCTAAGCAGTTGTTACACCAAGCACAAACCTCTGCCCATAACAAAGGTTCATACAACTCAGCTATCACATGAGTCCTCAACTGAAATTTTATAACTTCCAAATCTCTCTCTACTTAATACGAATTTTCTTTAATTCATATATTATCCTTCATAACTCAATCTAAGTTCTTCTTCCCGTACTACTTCATAGTACCTTTCATTCATAGCACTAGCTATAAATCATTCATCGTTTAACAACCCATCTGTTACTACGAGTCACTATGATCACGTGGTGATCTTCTTATCCTTCTCTCTACGATTATAGTCTTAGGTACTCCTATTTAAGGTTTATAACCTATCAGCTTTGATAACAACTTGTAACGCCCCGAAATTCGGTCTATCTTCACACCCGAATTCTGTACGTCACGAGTACATCCGTCATCCAACATACTGAAGGTAGTATGTACACAAGCCAATCATGTTTGATGATAAAGCATATACTTTGTAACAATCTTATTCATTTATTAATAAAAATTATTAATTTATTAAAGGCTTTTAATTATCTACATGATGCTGTTTTATAATATGTGATAAACCCATAGTTTTAAGCAATGCTTTTAGAATAATGATGATGATCATTCTAATGAGATCTAAATTCTTAGAAAGCTTAAAACTAAAATAGTTCCCAATCATTGGATTACTAAATTGGGGATTAGTGAATCCGGATAGATTGGTACATACGTTGCTTGCTCATTGGATGAGAATGATTGATCTCATGATCATTTGTGTGGAGACACTAAAGCAAGTATGTAGGTGCTTATTAGAGAATAAGTTCACCGAGCGTGGCTCGCTAAGGAATGCCTAATGGAGTTTTACTTGCTGTCAATAGGAATTCTGTAGTGATAGTAGACAAGTGATCCTTGGACTTGAGATCATCATAGTATCTTGTGTATGATGAGTTATACTTTGACTTATTCCTTAAGACCCTTAGGGTATATCAAAGGGTATGCTTGGGTATAATAAGTTGTACATGGAGATAATGTATGATCGATAAAGAATCTACCACTTCTAATAAAAGAAGAGAAATGTCTATGTGATTCGATAAATGACAACCCGGTAGTCCTTGGGCAAAAGCGAGAATGAAATTAGAAAGGAGTTTCTAATTTGCATTATTTGGAGTTAATGCATTTAAGAGTCGAAATACATATAATTAAATAAAATAAGACTTGTGGTAATTCCGTATCTTATATTTAATTGGGACATTAATATGGTGGAAGGATTGAATTGTCTGGTAACTATTTACTCAAAGGTTCTTTAATGATTAATGTTGAAATCTATATTATCCGGAAAGTCGTTGATCGCTAGGGAGGCTTATCCCTATTGTAGAATAAATATTATTTATTTAAATAAATTAATTGTTTAATTTATTTATTTAAATAAGATTAGAATTATTCTAATTGATTTATTCACAATAGGTTTAATATGGAGAACCTAAAGGGTCACACCATATAAAAGGAAGAATAATTATTTAAGAAGTTAATGGCATAATCGTAATAATATGTTATGTATATTTAATTTAATCTATGGTGATAGAATAAATTAAATAGCTTATTATTATAATTTAATATTTTAGAAATATTAAATATAAATTAATAAGAGGAGTCTTATTAATATTATTACAATTATTATTATTTTAATTTCTAAAAGAGTTTAGAAATTAATTTAATATAAGTACTCTCATTTATTCCTAATTGGATTAGGAAGGAAAATTAGTTAAAGGAGTTTAATTAATTATCCCTAATAAAATTAGGGAGCTTAATTAATTAAAAGAATTTAATTAATTAAATAAAACCCAATTCCTTAATTGTTAAGGTGGGTTGCCCACATCTATAAATAAGAGGAGTCTTATTATGGGTGATGGGGGTTGTTGACTTTTACAACATACGTAATAATTTCAATAGTTGGGAGAGTACGTTCTTTTCTATAGAGATAGAAAACTAGGGTTTGAGCCAAATACCCATCTTTTTGAATTCTTATTCTTCCTTGGTGGATCACCTCTAGAGGCCAAACACTTGGGTGGCTAACGTTGATCAAAGGAAGGAATCAACCCGGAGATTCAAGGAGATAGCGAAAGGATTTGGAGGTGAACTCGTACCTGAGGAAGCTCGATCTTCAAGGGTATGATTTTATTCTTTATCTTTTCGTTTAATTAATAATTGTGCATAAAGGGTGATTCGGGTATATGGTTTGTAAAATTTTAAACTCTGATTTTTACACGTTTCCGCACTTTTTGCAATTTGATTGCGTTCATGAATATTACAAACCTAACAGTGGCATCAGAGCCAAACTTTTATGCGAATTATTAATTGTTTTAATTTGATATGTATATTGATATGTGTTTAGAACAATTTAATTGGGCATAATTTTATTGTATAAAATTATTTTAAAAAAAAAAAAAAAAAAGGGGCCGAATTTTTTTGTTTTTGAAAAGCCACGGTTAATCTTGTGATTATTCGGCAGGAACTTAAAATTGCAGGAGATTCTTGTTTTGTTATATATATATATATATATATATATATATATATATATATATATATATAAATGTGACACCCCCAAAATTAGGTATACATCACCCATCTTGGGTAGTCGATACATGGCATGTAATTTAAATACAACTTACTAATATAACTGTAGGTGTACAAACAACATAAGCTGTGAGTTTGAATACAAATATTGTCTACTAGATATTATACAAACTCAAAAGGAGTCCTCATTACAATTATTATCACACTATTTCACGGAATAGTGAGGACTACTAATGCTATCCTCCGGACCATTACTCCGTTCCCAGGCTCGTCCCGGCTATGTTCTCATTTCACGAGAGAAACGGTGAAAGAAAGGGTGAGCTCAACTAGCCCAAAGAAGAAATATTATGACTAAGATAATGCGAATAAATTATCAATAGCCTCAACGTTGTTAAAGCGATAAAATATAATAAACATCAAGTTTAAGCTGCGGTTGAACAAGCAATCCATTAAAAGAGTCAAGTAAAAATAAAATCTACTATCTTTTATGATTTAAAAGGTTTTTCATCATTGTTATAAATGAGACTCAAACTTTAATAAATAATCCACATCATCGAATCACTTACACTACTTCTGACGAGGATATTCTTTAGTATCACGACCACAATTATTCATGCACTACGGGCGAGAATAGTTGTGTATTTATTAATGGTCATGATCATGCCAACAAGCGTCCATCAATGCACTACTGACCATCGAGGATTTTTATCACATCATTTGTAACATTACGGTCATGATTACAGAATAGTCTCTGGTCATAATCATACCAAGTCCATCTATGCACCTTCTGAGGCCACAGATGACTTTTAACATAATATAAACATGAGGATGATGACAATGATATAAGAATTCAATAAAACAAGTTCAAGAATTATTTTATCCGGGAATTATTAACGTCAAATTATCAACATGATATTTTGTTTTGTAGAGTAAAATTCAAGAATGATCGGAAGAATATTTCCATGAAAAGATCTTTGGATGAAACGCAAATATCAAGGATATTCCACTAATTTCATGGAGTATAGAAGTCAAAGTTTTAACTTATTTGGGTATAATAAAGAATGGAATAACAAAAGAAATCACCATGCATGCGATAGCCTTACGGTGAGTTATTCCAACAGAATAATAAATAACGGAACCGGTCCCGTAAAACGCCATGCGAGGATGTTCAACGAGAATAATAATAAAGAGCGGAACCCGAATCCGGTGTAAAACACACTGAGCATGGATGTTCCAATGAATAATAATAAAAAGCGGAACCGGTGGGTGTAAAACACACAGATAGGATGTTCCAGCAGAATAATAATAAAAGAGCGGAACCGGTCAGGTGTAAAACACATGACAGGATGTTCAATAGAATAATAGAAGAATGTCACCAAGTATAGGGTAAACCCGCATATCTGAGTTATTCCAATGCAGAATAATAAGCAATGGAATAACAACAGTTCTCTTCATGAATAAGAAAGAATAACACCCTTACTTTTGGTAGGAGATTGAATCTGCGATGAGTGTAGTAACAAAATACTCTTCTTCTTTCTCTCTTATTCTCTCTATACTTTTCTCTCTAAAAGCTTGAATGAATTAAGTGAAAATAATGAAGCACTAGGCCTCTATTTATAGAAGATTTCTAGCTTAGCACCTACCGTGTGAGAGAAAGGCAAGTGGCTCGGCGATTGGTGATGTGAAAAGAAAAGTGGTTCGGCCTTTTGTAATGTGAAACGACAAGTGGTTTGGCCTTTTGTAATGTGAAACGACAAGTGGTTTGGACGTCTGGTAAAGGTAATTACTATTGTGAAGGTAATTACTATTCACAAGGGTAATTATTATTGACGAAGGTAATTACTATTGACGAAGGTAAATACTATTGTGAAGGTAAATACTATTGTGAAGGTAATTACTATTGTGAAGGTAAATACTATTGTGAAGGTAATTACTATTCACATAGGTAATTACTATTGACGAAGAGACTCTTAGATGATGACATATGGCTCCCCCATAAAATAATCAAACTTACCACAAACGTCTCATAATGGACTCTTTATATACATTAAGGATTGAATAAATATTACCACAAATCATTTTATTTTAATCAACACATTTTTAACAATTATTAATCATTTATAACTTGTCGTCTCAATTAATAATATAACATATTATACGGATGATCTTTGTGACAATAATTGAATCAATAATATAAGAGATATGATCAAAGCAATTATTGTAGTAATAATTAAGCATATATTGAGTGACTTCTCACGTAAGCATCAATAATCAATCTGAGTGTGCTACTATGCAACCAGCGTATTCTTCGTACTTTACCACTTAGGGTAGTTCAGCGATTTTTAACGGTAACACCTCCATAGTTATTTTTATAAAATATTTTTGTCGTTTTCTCAATCAGATAATAATTACATTGTGGGGTCCACCAATGATTGAGTAGTTATACGAATATTCCCTAACAAAAGAATATTCCCACCAAAACGAATATTTTATAACAACTTGCATACTTTGCAAAATTTATAAATATTACCCACAACTATAACATTATATCAAATTTATTCCATAATATTCAAAAATAATATTTATAGAAAATTCATCTTTATTTATAATAGCTGGGGTCTTACAAAAAACGTTTGTATGTTAACAAGTGAGATGCACGGATTTCAAGGCGAATTGGTTTTAAAGGATTCCGTGCATGACTTTCCTTTGTTAATCCACGTGATATGTATCAAGGAAATCAAGAAACAAAGATTTAAAAGGATGGCAGGATTCATTAAAAGGATTCATATGCATTTTTTTTTGCCACACATGTTACGGCAAGTAACATGGGTGAATCCCACACATTTTTTTTTTTGGCATTCATGTGCACGGGTACCAAGGAGGTGATTATATATATAATATATATTAACGTAATATATATATATATATAATAATTTTATATAATTAAAATAAAATATTTATTTTAATCTTAAAATAAAAAGTTTATTTTAATCTTAAAATAAAAGTTTATTTTAATTTTAAAATTAAATTTCATGCTAACTAATTAGAGTTGGAATTGGATTCCATGATAACTAATTGGAGTTGAAATTGGATTACATGTTTTCTTAAATAAAGGAGTTTATTTAAATATGAAATAAGATTTCATATTATTCAAAATAAAGGAGTTTATTTGTGAATAGAGAAAGAAAATTAGTGTTTCCTTAAAATAAAGGAGTTTATTTTTTTTATTTTTTTACATGGAATTGGATTCCATAATTAATTAAAATAAAGGAGTTTATTTTGATTAAAGATTTTGATTAAAATTAAATATTTTATTTTATTCAAAATTAGATAAATTAAAATAAAATAGTTTTATTTTGATTTTAATTTGGATTAAAATAAAAGAGTTTATTTTGATTCAAAATTAGATTTTATACTAATTAAATTTGCCCATTAAATGATATCAATATATATATTAAATGTTTATTATTCATATGATGAATGTTATTTATTGATGCATATGATGATGTGTATGATAATAAATGGGATTGATTATGGACTATTGACCAATGTGATTGGATTTTATTTTAGTTGGATGCATGAATGTATGGGTTTTATTAAATGGGGTCTGCGTACCTCGTCTTCTCTAATTTTTCTTAATGTAAATTCTATCTCCTCCTATGTACTTCCCCTTGACTGCTGATCAAGGTTTCTATTTATTTTAAATAGTTTTGTAATAGGAATAGTTAGAATTAATTTTGAAAAATTGGAGATCAAGGAGCAAGGAACGCTTGAAGACCCGTTTGTAATGGAGCCCGGGTTTAAATGTAATAGTTATATTTAAATATTATTTCTTGCACCCCTAGGGTTTGACCTTTTGGTTCACTTGGTGGCTCTAGTGAACCAAACTAGAATAAAAGTCCATAATCAATCCGAGTAGAATATAGTATTCTATATATGCATGCTTATACTATATATATATATATATTATGCAAACATGCTTCAGTATGTTCATTAATACGACGCGTATTTTATATATATATGTAATGCATGCGCTTAAACAAGATGAGACAATTTAATAATAAATCCTCAAATTTTTTTATATTAAGTCCTTAGCGTTCAAAAATATTTGGAATATCAAGCGTCGCTTTAGCAGCATGATAAAATTAATAGAGTATTAAATATTTAATATGAGTTTGTTATGTCACCACAAAGGCAAGTATTAAGTATTTAAGATGTTAATTTATCACATTTGATGCTTATAAAGAAAATTGAACAATATTGTTTTGTTGTGTCACCACAAGGATGATATTTTTCTTTTTGAATATATGGAGTGCTAGGTGGGACTTAACTTGGATAATTTTGATTGGATGTGCCACCACTTGATCAAAATAATCTAAGAGGCAAAAGAAAAGGAGTTGCATAGTTGATGTAATTGACAAAAGTTGTCTACCTATTTATTTATATATAGTTAGTTTGTTGTGTCACCACAAGGCTATATACATTTGAAATGGGATCCTTATTCTCACTAGCAAATCTTTAATTAGATTTTGCCGAACTATATAAGTGAGGGTAATATAGTTTGAAGAAAATAGTAGGAGATACCAATTTAAAACAAGACCTAATTTATTTTGGTAATTAATTAAAGAATGTATGTTAAAATGTTGTTAATTACAAATTCATTTCTGAGAATTTTACAATGTCTAAAATTACTATCATCGCTTATGAAGCATATTAGATGCTAAATTAACCAGATCGAATTAAGCGGATTGGTTAAGGAATTTGAGAATAGTTCTCATGGTTGAAAAGTTATCTTATGTCCTAATAAATACGTCTATCCTCGCAATGGTTGTAGACAATGCCTCGAGGAAGAGATTGCTACTTTTAGAAAGTGGCAAGATGATGCTGATTGGCTCAATGCATCATGCTCGCATCCATGAGTAACGAGCTTCAGCGTCGACTGAAACTATGGATACTTCTACTATACTCCCGCACGTCAAGAAGTAGTTGATGGTGAGGAAAGTATGGTGATAGATATCGAGACATCTAAGGAGCTCTTAGATCTAGAATGGCCAATGGCACTATAAATACAGACAAAAGTTTTTAACATAATCAATTTGATTGATCAATTAGGACAACGAGGTTTTGTCATGGATGGAGAGTTGAGCGAGATTTGATCTTGCCCTCACTCCGGACTCCTTTCACAATTGTTGTAAATTTTTCATATGAACAAGCTAGATATCGGCCTCATTGATTTGCTTAACATGTTGAAAATGTTGAGAGTCACTTTCAACCAAGAAAGACCAAGTCTTCTTGGTAGGGGCCAAAGGATCTTCCAAAAGAAGAAAGATTCAAAGAAGGTAAATAGAAAGGCAAAATAAAGGATAATAAGAACAAAGCGACACACGGATAGCAAAGGAGTTTGCTTCCACCGCAATAAGCCCTGGACATTGGAAAGAAAGCTGCGAGAAGCATCTTACGCAGAGGCTAACCAAAGAAGCTTAGTGAAGTTTCGGTTACAATCGCTTTTGTTCATGATTGAAATAAATTTTTCTTTAAGTCGAGGTTCTACTTGGGTATTGGATACCGAATTTGGTTAAAATAAATATAGATTTATGAAGGGACCAAGCGAAGTAGAAAGTTAAAAAAAGATAAGTAATCTATGTGTGGAAAATGAAGCAAAGGTTCTTTGCATTAGCTATAGAAACTTATAGTTTAGCCGCGCTTACTGCAGGCAAATCTATTAAGTCGATAAGTTGTTATTGTATTCCAGTTCTTGTTAAAATATTATTTCCATTTTATTGTTGGACAATGAAATCTTTGGTATTATAATTAAGAACAATTGTTGTTCTATTTATAATAATAATGTTTTGTATAGAATGGAATATTATAATAAATTTTGTATACTTAACTTACATGAAAATAATTTTGCATATTGAACAAATTAGTATAAGAAAAGGAGATGATCATTAAAAGAGTTGAATGTGTGTATTTGCTAAAATACAAGTGTGAATTATTTGAAAGGTTCAAAGAATTCAGAAGTGAAACAAATTGGCAAAGTATTAAGATTCTTTGATTAGATCAAGGAATAAATACTTGTGCAATAAGTTTCTAGATCATCTCAAATGGTTTTCTCATAATGGACGCCTCTCGATACATAATAATTGATTGATGTATCTGAAAGGAAAAATTATACCTATTTGAACATGGTGCGATCCATAATGATTTTACCGACATTCCAGTATACTTCTAGGGTCATGTCCTAGAAATGGCTACATATCTACGGAAAAGGTAACCTCAAAATCCAGCCCCAAGACTCCATAAAAGTTATGGACATGGAGGATTCCTAATCTTAAGTATGTTAAGATAAGTGGTTGCCCAACTTATGTGAAAAAGGTTTCAAAGGATAAGCTTGGGACAAGATTTGACAAGTGTCGATTTGTGGGACATCCTAAAGTAAGTTTAGGGTATATGTTCTATAATCCTACTTAGCAAAAGGTGTTTGTTGCGAAACACGCTGCCTTCTAAGATAAAGGTGTTTATCATTGAAGGGGCTAGTGGGAGGATAATAGATCTTGAAGAGTTCAAGAACCACAAAACACTATATGTCAAATAAGAGGAAACTATAGATAGACCTATTGTACCACAATAAGATCGTAAATGCGGAATAGTGCAAGAAGATACCTAGGAGGTATGGATTCATCATAGGCGATGATGATGATGAGGTGCACGATCATAGAAGATGATGATCCGAGTTATATACGATGAGGTAAGAGTTCTAGTGTGTACAAAAGGGTCAGTGGGAGCGTCGTGAAATTTCTAGTATTATATGTTGATATACTACGGATAAGGAATGACATACCAATGCTACAATCAGTAAAGATAAAGTTGTCTAAACATTCCTCCATGAATGATTTGGGAAGAGTATCTTAATTGGGGATAAAATCTATATAGATAGATACAAGAGGATGCTCGACTTAACCCAAGGAACGTATATTCATTTGATGCTAAAGTCGTTTAGCATGGAAAACTCCAAGAGATGTCTCATGTCGATGAGCTATGGAGTGTATCTCTCTTAATAGTCCCCACAGACTCCTGAAAAAAGAGGTCGCATGAGTGACAATCATGTATGCAATGAAATGTACGAGACCTAATGTTGATCAGTCATATTATGGAGAAGTTCACTATGAGTCAGTGAAAAATATCTTAAAGTGCTTAACTTAAGCACTAAGGATGTGATCATATTCATGGTGGGTCTAAATTAAAACTAGAGGGCTTAATGAGACTCAAGTTTTTCAGATGCAGACCAAGAGATGATGAAAAATCCACTTTAAGGTAAAGCGTTATCTTGAGCAGTGAAGTGCGAGTTGAATTGGAAAGGTTCCAAACAATGAAAAAGAGTTCTTTGGTTTAGTAATAAAGACAAAGTATATAGCTATAAATGAAGCTTCGCAAGTTGATTGTTTGGATTAAAAGTTCATTCTGAGAACTAGGAATAGTTCTAAGTCTCATCTTGGATCTAAACATGTGTTGTGGCACTTTCATTTGATTATTAGAATCATTGAAAGTGGGAAATCACTATAGAGATAGTGGACTCTCATGAACAACATTACATATCCATTAACTAAAGCTTATCCAATGACAGGATAATCGTCACTTAGAAGAAGAGTATAAGATACAATGGCGATTGGCTTTAGTGCAAGTGGGAGATTGAAGGTAGTATGCACACAAGCCGATCATGTTTGATGATAAAGCATATACTTTGTAACAATCTTATTCATTTATTAATAAAATTATTAATTTATTAAAGGCTTTTAATTATCTACATGATCTTTGTTTTATAATATGTGATAAACCCATAGTTTTAAGCAATGCTTTTAGAATAATGATGATGATCATTCTAATGAGATCTAAATTCTTAGAAAGCTTAAAACTAAAATAGTTCCCAATCATTGGATTACTAAATTGGGGATTAGTGAATCCAGGATAGATTGGTACATACGTTGCTTGCTCATTGGATGAGGATGATTGATCTCATGATCATTTGTGTGGAGACACTAAAGCAAGTATGTAGGTGCTTATTAGAGAATAAGTTCTTTGAGCATTGGCTCGCTAAGGAATGCCTAATGGAGTTTTACTTGCTGTCGATAGGAATTCAGTAGTGATAGTAGTACAAGTGATCCTTGGACTTGAGATCATCATAGTATCTTGTGTATGATGAGTTATACTTTGACTTATTCCTTAAGACCCTTAGGGTATATCAAAGGGTATGCTTGGGTATAATAAGTTGTACATGGAGATAATGTATGATCAATAAAGAATCTACCACTTCTAATAAAAGAAGAGAAATGTCCTATGTGATTCGATAAATGACAACCCAAAGATGAGTCCTTGGTTAAGCGAGAATGAAATTAGAAAGGAGTTTCTAATTTGCATTATTTGAGTTGTGCATTTAAGAGTCGAAATACATATAATTAAATAAAATAAGACTTGTGGTAATTCCATGTCTTATATTTAATTGGGACATTGTATGGTGGAAGGATTGAATTTATGCAGTAACTATTTACTCAAAGGTTCTTTAATGATTAATGTTGAAATCTATATTATACGGAAAGTCGTTTGATCGCTAGGAGGCTTATCCCTATTGTAGAATAAATATTATTTATTTAAATAAATTAATTGTTTAATTTATTTATTTAAATAAGATTAGAATTATTCTAATTGATTTATTCACAATAGGTTTAATATGGAGAACCTAAAGGGTCACACCATATAAAAGGAAGAATAATTATTTAAGAAGTTAATGGCATAATCGTAATAATATGTTATGTATATTTAATTTAATCTATGGTGATAGAATAAATTAAATAGCTTAATATTATTATTTAATATTTTAGAAATATTAAATATAAATTAATAAGAGAGTCTTATTAATATTATTACAATTATTATTATTTTAATTTCTAAAGAGTTTAGAAATTAATTTAATATAAATACTCTCATTTATTCCTAATTGGATTAGGAAGGAAAATTAGTTAAAGGAGTTTAATTAATTATCCCTAATAAGATTAGGGAGCTTAATTAATTAAAAGAATTTAATTAATTAAATAAAACCCAATTCCTTAATTGTTAAGGTGGGTTGCCCACATCTATAAATAAGAGGAGTCTTATTATGGGTGATGGGGGTTGTTGACTTTTACAACATACGTAATAATTCCAATAGTTGGGAGAGTACGTTCTTTTCTATAGAGATAGAAAACTAGGGTTTGATACCCATCTTTTTGAATTCTTATTCTTCCTTGGTGGATCACCTCTAGAGGCCAAACACTTGGGTGGCTAACGTTGATCAAAGGAAGGAATCAACCCGGAGATTCAAGGAGATAGCGAAAGGATTTGGAGGTGAACTCGTACCTGAGGAAGCTCGATCTTCAAGGGTATGATTTTATTCTTTATCTTTTCGTTTAATTAATAATTGTGCATAAAGGGTGATCTGGGTATATGGTTTGTAAAATTTTAAACTCTGATTTTTACACGTTTCCGCACTTTTTGCAATTTGATTGCGTTCATGAATATTACAAACCTAACACATACATCATTATATACCGAAATATATCAACATACACTCTCAAATCCTAGGTTCTGGAAACCTTATAACCTTTTTCATTACAAATAATAATAAATACATTATTCATTTCATCTTACAAGAGTGACTTTTATCCACCACCAAGGATACATAATAGTTCATTAAACTAATCTATAATTCAATTTAATCTTTTTACATTAAAAGTCTTCACTTGATCTTCTCGCTCAGTCACATTCTGAATGACACTTCATCTGGATACCGTCAGCTTGATCTTTATGGGATCCTTAAGTTCTTCTAACCTTGTTCTTTGCAAATTGTTTTTCATTTAAAACAAGTGTGAGCATTCAATTGCCCAGCAAGTTATAACAATTGAACAAACAACTTCAGAATTAAAACATTTCTTTAGAACTTCCATAACCGAACAAAGGTTATGAAGCAGCTGGAATAATAGAAATAGTCTCGATTCCTATCATCTTACAACATCAATCACTTTCACTTTGAAATACTTTCATTCCTCTACCTTTTTCATACACATCCTGTCTGGCTAGAATCATTAGCACAGACTTAACAATAACGGTTCATGTATAAAATGAACATACTTGTATTGAACAGCTCAATCACAGAACAATGCATATCATAGAAACACCGAAGTGTTCAAATTTTGGAACAAGGCCTCATATATACTACCACCTTGTACATACATCGCACATATGCACATAGACAAGACTTATCAAGTTCAACATCTGAGAAGTTTAAGAAACTAGCATTCATGTAATATGAATGAAGTTAGAAACTTCGCTTTTACACGCCTCGCCATGACTTTACCGAATCGCTTCATTTCAATTCCTATATAACACATAAGGAGAAAACATAAACACCAATTAGTCATATATTAAACTTACGCATGGGTTTACTTAACTTTACTTCTTAGGGTTCGCGTTCTTGCAATATAATTTTACGCGACTAACTTCCTTTACCAGTTTACGGCTTCATGACATACGGAGATGTCTTACTTAACGTTCATCATCTTAGATGATTATATTCTTATCTTCTTCTTATAATTTCTCTAAGACTCAGCACACATTTGCTTCTCTGCTAGTAGTCCATATATTACTCTGAGTGGTTTCCAACAAACAACCAACAAATAAGTTCCCATCTCATCTACACTGCCATCACAGTGAGTTAGATCGATTGCCAGTTTCGTATATACCTTCGCTCTCTAAAGGAATTGTTTAGACCAACTCCCATATGTCAACCATCAAAGTTACGATTGTACCACAACCTAACTTCTCTTAACTTATACAAACTATTAAACTATAATGTTTGATTAAGTCAATTTCTTATTCCTTACGGCTTTCTGGCAACTAATTGTCACACTTCAGGATTCATTCCTTATCGACTCACATTCGGCTTTTATTAATCTTATTACGGTCTTTCCAAGGTTTCTCAAGGCATAGATATGATTTGGGTCATTGTTGATAGATTGACCAAGTCGGCTCATTTCTTACCTATACGAGAAACTTATACACTTGAACGTCTTGCTCGTATGTACATAAATGAGATTGTAAGACTGCATGGTATGCCAGTATCCATAGTTTCTGATCGAGACCCAAGATTCACTTCACGATTTTGGGTTAGTTTGCAGAAAGCTATGGGCACGGATTTACGATTTAGCTCGGCATATCACCCTCAGATAGACGGGCAGTCGGAGAGGACTATTCAAACTCTTAAAGATCTATTAAGTCTCTGTGTCCTTGACTTTAAGGGAAGTTGGGACAAGTTCTTACCATTGGTGGAGTTTTCCTACAACAACAGTTATCAAGCAAGTATTGGCATGGCTCCATTCTAGGCGTTGTATGGAAGAAAGTGTCATTCTCCAGTATGCTGGGATAAGGTAGGTGAAGCAACGTTGTTGGGACCGGAGTTGGTACGTATGACTACGAAAAAGATTCAAACGATCCGATAACGTATAAAAACCTCACAAGATCGACAAAAGAGTTATGCTAATCTTCATTGAAAGGACGTAGAATTCGATATTGGAGATCATGTGTTGTTATGTGTTGCTCCCTGGGAAGAAGTTACGAGATTTGGAAAGAGAGGAAAGCTCAATCCTCGATTCATTGGCCCATTTTTAATCCTCGATCGAGTAGGAACTGTGGCCTATAGACTCGTTTTACCGCCAAGTATGTCTCGTGTTCATAACGTTTTTCACATATCTATGTTACGTAAATATGTGAAAGACCCGCACCACATTATTGAGTTAGAACCGGATGAAATAGCAGAAGATTTAACGTATGAAGAGGTTCCTGTTAAAATCTTCGATAAGAAGGAGCATATTTTACACTCCAAGGCTATACCTCAAGTCAAAATTTTGTGGAGAAACCACGATGTTGAGGAAATGACCTAGGAGTTAGAATCTGAAATGAAATCAAGGTATCCTTATCTCTTCGACATACCAGGTACGTACCCTAATTTCGAGGTCGAAATTTCATAAGAAGGGGAAGTTATAAGACCCCAACTTTTATGAATAAAGATGAATTTTCTATAAATATCATTTTTGAATATTAAGGTGTGAATTTGTTATAATGTTATAGTTGTGGATAATATTTATAAATTTTGTAAAGTAAGCAAGTTGCTATAAAATATTCTTTTGGTTGGGGAATATTCTTTTTGTTTGAAAATATTTGCACGACGACACAATCATTGGTGGACCCCACAACAAAATTATTGTCGGAGTTAGAAAACGACAAAATTATCTTTTTATAAAAATAACGGCGAAAGTTTTACCGTTAACAGTTGAAATACCCGGTGGTAAAAGTACAGTAATACGTGTGGTTGTATAGTAACACACGGTATTGTACAGTATCTTGGATTATTGATGCTTACGTAAGAAGTCACTACTCAATAATTGTTACAGTAATTACTGTTCAATACTTTATTTTATTGATTTAATAATTGCTATGTTGATATTTTATATTATTGATTCAATAATTGTCATTGCACAGTATTTCAAATTATCAAATCAATAATTCATATTATTTGAATAATATTATTATTTACATTATTGACAATGTCTAGAAAGTTTTGTCGAGGAAAGGGTTTGGTCACCTAATTGCATGCTATGATAGGAGAATTCCTTATCGGAAAGCCCCTCTTTCACAGGAGCGACACGATTGTCAATATTGTAATTTTGTAATATTATTTGTGAATAATTAATTGTTGATATATATATATATATATATATATATATGATAAGAAAATATTTATTTGAAGTGGATTTAAACTGAGGAATTCTTAGCATGTGACATTTGTTGAAAGTTGGTATTTTATCTTTTCTGATAAAATAATTCATTCAAATATATTATTATAATATTACATTATAGTAGTATGATGTGATTATATAATAGTACGTTTTTTATAATTTGAATGGTAGCATTATTATAGTAAATTTATGGTATAAAAGTAAAAGGAGGCGGAAGAGAACAAATTGAATTTAAATTTCTATGATGCAAGCGATGATGTGATCCGACGATGAGGTAAGCGATTATTTCATCGGACGATGAGGTATGCAATGATGTATTATGATCGATGATGTCAGTGATGATGTCATAAATTATGACAAAAAGACTATTTTACCCTTACTCTGCCAAGCCTATAAATAGAAGCTCATTTCTTCATTATTTTTCACCAATTCATTCAAGCTATAGAGAGAGAAAGTATAGAGAGAATAAGAGAGAAATAAGAAGAGTATTCTGTTACTACATTATTGCAGTATCCAATCTCCTACTAAGGTAATGGGTATTATTCTTTCGTATTCATGAAGAGGGTTATTTTCTTTCAATACTCGTAAGGGTTGTTATTCCATTCTTTATTATTATGTTGGAATAACCTGTTTATGTGAAGTACCACATACATGGTGAAATTCTTCTGTTATTCCATTCTTTATTATTACATTGGAATAACACCGTCTGTACTGGCCTATCATATGTACTGGTGAATTTCGTTGTTATTACATTCTTTATTATTCTGTTGGAATATCCTGTATGTGCGGGTTACGCATGACCTGGTTCCATTCTTTATCATTCTGTTGGAATAACCTGTCTATGTGGATTACCGCATGCATTGTGAATGATCCTTCGTATTCATTCCTTATTAAATTATGAAAATAATCTATCTACGTGGATTACCACATGGCGAGCAAAAATCTATTTGCAGATTCATATATTCTATTATACTCAGTTGGTTAAAGTTTTGGCTTCTATACTCCATGAAATTAGTAGAATATCCTAGATATTTGCGCTTCATCCAGTATCTTTTCATGGAAATATTCTTCTGAGCATTCTTGAATTTTACTCCACAAAACAGTATCATGTTGACAATTTGGACGTTATTGATTTCTAGATATATTAAATTATAAATCTTTAAAAATTTATCCTTGAACTTGTTTTATTAAATTCTTATATCATTGCCATCATCCTCATGTTTATATTATGTTGAAAGTCATATGTGGCCTGTAGTGCATAGATGGACTTGGTATGATTATGACCAGGGATTATTCAGTATAATCATGACCGTAATGTTACAACTGTTGTGGTAAAGGTTCTCATTGGCCTGTAGTGTATTGATGGACAGTTGTTGGTATGATCATGACCATTGATGAAAACACGAATATCCTTGGCACGTAGTGCATGGATAATTTGTGGTCGTGATACTAATGAATATCCTTGGCCGTAGTGCAGGGATGATGTGGATTATTTATTAAGCTGAGTCTCAGCGATAAAAGTGATGAAAAACCTTTTAAATCATAGAAGATAGTAGATTTTATTCTCTACTTGACTCTTCTAATGGATTGCTTGTTTCGCTGCAGTTAAACTTGATATTTTTTATATTTTATCAGTTTAACACTGGTGAAGGCTAACGATAAATTATTCTGCATTATCTTAGTCATAATATTTTTACTGGGCTAGTTTAGCTTACCCTTTTGCTTTCATTGTTCTCTTCAAGAAATGAGAATGTAGCCGGGACTAGTCGGGGAACGGAGTGACGGTCCATATGATAGCATTAGTAGTCCTCACTATTCTATGAAATAGTATGATAATAAATGTATTGAGGACTCCATTTGAGTTGAATACTGTCTAGAAGACAATATTCGTATTAAAACTCTCAGTTATGTCTTGTCGTATTCTACACGACAATTATATTATTAAGTTGTATTTGACTTTTGTACCATGTATTTGGCGACTCAAGATGGGTGATGTATACCTATTTTGGGGGCGTCACATTGTCAATATTGCAAATAATAATATGAATAACTTTGTCATCTCAATTATTAATTTAATAATATAAAATATTGATACTGTTACAATAATTGAATCCATAATATGAGAGATATGATGCAGCAATTAATGTAGCAATAATTGAGTATAACTAAGTGACTTCTTACGTAAGCATCAATAATCAATACCGTGTGCCACTATGCAATCACGCGTATTACTGTACTTTTACTACCGGGTAGTTCAACAGTTTTAACGGTAACACTCGTCGTTATTTTTAATAAAAGATAATTCTGTCATTTTCTAACTATGACAATACTTTCGTTGTGGGGTCCACCAATGATTGTCTTGTCAAATTAATATTCCAAACAAAAAGAATATTCCCGACCAAACGAATATTTTATAACAACTTGCTTACTTTGCAAAAAAAATTCACATATCACCCTTAACTTTAACCTTTTATCAATTTAACCATTTACGAAATAAAATAATAATTGTAATAAAATTGAATATTTTCATTTCATAAAATTCAGGGTCATACAATCTCCCCTCTTTATGAAATTTTGCCCTCGAAATTTATGTACGTACCTGGTATGCCGAAGAGGTGAGGATACCTTGACTTCATTTCAAATTCCAACTCTTGAGGTGTAACCTTTGAGTGTAGAATATGATCATTCTTATCCAAGATTTTAACACGTATCTCCTTATACGTTAAATCTTCTGCTGTCTCGTCTAGTTCTAATTCAATAATGTGGTTTTGGTTGTCCACATATTTACGTAACATCGATACGTGAAAAACGTTATGAACACGCGACATACTTGGCGGTAAAACGAGTCTATAGGCCCTAGTTCCTACTTAATCGAGGATTTCAAATGGGCCAATTAAATCGAGGGTTGAGATTTCCTCTCTTCGTCGATTCTTGCTTCTAGAATAACGCCCTCTTGAACCTTCTTCTTTACATTCATCAGCTCTGAGTATGTAGCTTGAGCGGCTTTAACTTTATCGATTAAAGTCGATTCTAATCGTATATTTATTATCTTCACGTGGGTCACTAGAGTCTTTAACTCTATCTTCATCATTTGTAAGTTATACGAAATAGGTTTTTGTGTTAACAACATCGCACTCGTAAACGCATACTATCTTTTACTCAACGCATCAGCTACCACGTTCGCTCTTTCACGATGATATTGAATGGTATAGTCGTAATCTTCAACAGCTCGAGCCAACGTCTTTAGCGCATGATACGTTCGTTTTGGTTGAAGAAATATTTAAGAGTTTTAGAAATTGGTTTTGTACTGGGGTCAATACAAAATTCGATTTCATGCTCTGGGGCATAGGCCAGGAAGTCTTTAGAGAATACGGCAGCAAATTTATTAACGATAGAAATATCATTCAAAACTGTGACTCTCATCCAAGACTTGGATAACATATGTAATGAAGGTTTCTCCTAACGGAGTTTCAACCGATAAATCAAAGTCTAATTTCTTAGGGGTCAAATTCAAACGTTGAGCGCAAGCAAGAGAGATAAAAAAAATGGGTAGAACCGGTATCTAATAAGGTATAGACTTCGCAAGAATTTATAATTAACTAACCCGTGCTAACTTCATTCGGGTTACTCGCTTTTTGAGAAGTCACGAAAAACGCTCTCCCTGAAACCACCGACTTTGTTTTTGTCCGTATCCGTTTTTGGTGACACCGTCCCAGCTGGACTTAACTTTGGTGCACGACAAAATCGGGCTAGGTGACCTTCTTTTCCACAATTGTAACATGCTTTGGACTACATCGTGCAGTTTGGACTAATATGTCCCTCCCCTCCGCATTTGAAGCATACAATTGGTGGTCGTTCTCCTTCCTTGAAAATGGGTGTTGGTGCTGCTATCTTTCCATCGTTGTTGAACCTTCTCTTCTTGAAATTTCCTCTCCTATTATCTTGGCCATGATTACCACCGAAGTTGTTACCATTCTTGGCATGATAATTTCCCCCACGATGGTTATCATTGTTCCGATGGACATTTCCACCGATATGATTATTATCGTGTTGTTGCTCGTTACCTTTTGGTTGTGCTGACTCATTATCGGGCTCCAATAACTGAGCTCTATTCACAACATCTGAATATAAATAAAGTTTGTGAGAAATGATGTATTGACGTATATCGGGTTTCAAACCTCTTAGAAACATTCGCGTCATTCGCTCCTCATTATCGACCAAATGGGATGCAAACCGGGATAACTCCGCAAATTTAGCCTCGTATTGCGACACGGTCATATTGTTTTGCTCCAACTTGATAAACTCCACCTTCTTCATGTGACGAATACTTTAGGAAAAGTACTTTTCGTTGAACAGCTCTTGGAACTTCTCCCAAGACATCTTGAGTGCATCATGCTGGGTACGTTTTATAGATTCCCACCAGTAATCTGCCTTTTCACGCAACATAAAGGTGGCAAAGGGAACCTTTTGCTCCTCGGAGCATCCCATGAAATCAAATATCTTGGTGATCTGCTTTAACCACATCTCAGCCTTAAGTGGTTCTGGCTTTCCCAAAAACTCTGGCGGTCCCAGCTCCTTGAACTGCTTAGAGGTGACCATCCGAGAGTTGCCAGTGTTTCCACCTACATTTTGAATAGGAGTCTCTCTTGCTTGATGTTGTATGAATTGCATAAAGCCTCTGATCATCCCATCGTTCATCATCTGATCAGTGTTATTGTTTACCTGAGGATTATTGTCTTCCTGTTGCACATTATCTTGGGTATTGATCGTTGGTGACTCAACGGTCTCATGTGCTTCATTGCTGATCTCAACATTTTCAGATGCCATTCTCAAACACTGTCACAAAACAAGGGTTAATTGACATATCACATATTATCCCTATACTTTGACCGACCAATTAAATATCAAATAAACTTAGGTAGGTCATACTAGCGAAGGAATTCCTCGTCTTTCCCCTCCTAGTTCTTGTTTCACATCTCAGCCAGGGATCATATCCCTAAGCTTTGATACCAACTGTGACGCCCCCAAAATAGGTATACATCACCCATCTTGAGTCGCCAAATACATGGTACATAAATCAAATACAAACTTAATAAAATAGCTGTCGGGTAATATACGACAAAACATAGCTGAGAGTTTAAATAAGAATATCGCCTTCTAGACAAAATCCACACTCAATGGAGTCCTCATTACATTTATTGTCACACTATTTAATAGAATAGTGAGGACTACTAATGCTATCATTTGGACCATCACTCCGTTCCCCGACTAGTCCCAGCTATATTCTCATTTCCTGAAGAGAACAATGAAAGCAAAGGGTGAGCTCAACTAGCCCAGTAAGAAGTATTATGACTAAGATAATGCAGAATAAATTATCCTTAGCCTTCAACAGTATAACAACTGATAGAATACAATAGACAGTAAGTTTTAGATCAACAACTGCAGCGGAATAAGCAATCCATTAGAAGAGTCAAGTAGAACATAAAATCTACAATCTTCTATGATTTAAAAAGTTTTTCATCAACTTTATCGTTGAGACTCAGCTTAATAAATAAAATCGAATCATCCATGCTCCACGGCCAAGGATATTCATGTAATCATCAATGGTCATGATTATAACGAATAATCCCTGGTCATAATCATACCAACAACTGTCCATCAATAAACTATAGGCCAATGAGGACTTTTACCACATCATTCGTTACATTACGGTCATGATTATACCGAATAATCCCTGGTCATAATCATAACAAGTCCATCTATGCAAGTAAGCCAAAGATGACTTTTATCACAATATAAGCATGAGGATGTTGACCATGATCATATAACAATTCAATAAAAAAAGTTCAAGGATAAATTTTAAAGATTTATAATTTAATTTATCCAGAATTCAATAACGTTCAAATTGTCAACATGATACTGCTTTGTGGAGTAAAATTCAAGAATAATATTCATGTACCAAAAATAATTTGGACAGAAAAGAAATGTATTTTCGGGTAAATAATACCCCGTGAATAGTACCCTGTGAATAGTACTTTGAGAATAATACATCGTGAATAGTACCCCGACATAAAAAGTACCCCAAATACTCGAGTGATTAATATTCGGGTGAATAGTAATTGGGTGAATAGTAACTGTGACAACCCAAAAATTTATAAAATCTTGAATGATTAGAATAAAGGTTAAAGAATAAAACCTAGAAGAGATTTTGAGGATTTATTTAAAATTTTCAAGTAAAACATATATGGTTTGCTATTCGAATGAGAATAGAGAAAATATGGGTTACAAAATTCCAAAACCCTAGAAATGAATTGATATGTATTTGAATGAATATCAAGAATAAGGTATTATGATACCTGTAAAATTTGATGTGAATTGAATAAGTATAAAGTCGTTAGTTAATACGATTAGCAATATGAAGGGAGTAATTTAAAACTCAAAATTTGAGTTAGAGATAGAATTTTGAAGCACGGACTACTCGGTTGCATCCGGAACGTCAAGTTTAGTCAGAATGGACAGTAAACACAAAATATGTAAAGGTTGACTTTTGGTCAAAGTCAACAGTTGACTTTTTATAGAGAAAAGTCAAAATTAGTGTGAGAAGTTAAATATGTTATGATTATGTGAATTATTTGTGTGATTAACTAAATATACATTATATAATGTGAATACATTTATTTTGTATATAAAAGTGAATTAAGAATTAAGTTATGTAACCTAATATATATATTAGGTATAATAATTAAATAACCTAAGAGGTTATAATATGGGAGAATATTAGTATATAAATATATATACTAAAATTAAAAGATTTATTTTATATATCTCAAATAATTAATTTTATAACCAAGTCTAATTGGGTTATGAAATTAAAATGGCATAAGTAAGGAATTTAATTTCTAGTGTGAGAAATAAAAACCCTAATTAAATGATTATGGTAGAATAGAATTAAAAGTAATGGACTATAATGAGGTCATAGCCCAAGAATTTAAATAGAGTCCAAGAGAATTAAATTTAATGGACTAAGGAAGTTATATGATTTAAACGAGCCCAATTAATTAAGTAAGCATGGGACTTGTAGATAAAGTGACTAAGGACGATTAAATTATTTAATCTAGCCTTATATATTATGTATGAGACAAGTATTATAATGACCCAATTTAATTAGGGTTGAAAGCCCAAGTTAGTTTTTGTTAGTAAGTAAAACAAGTAAATTTGTTAGCTCAATGAAATTAATTTAAGGGCAATTAGTTTATGAAATTAGCCCAAGACGTCATGTATAAGATAATTATAATAATGGCCCAATTGAATTAATTTAGAAGCCCAAGTTCAAATTTTTAGTAAGCATGATAATAAAAGTGCAAGCCCTTTAAACATTTAATTGCAAGTCCAATTGTTAAGTCCACTTGGAGAGGTTATTATAGTCATTAATTAAGCTAGCTAATAAAAACAAATTGATGATTAAAGAGAGCATGTGTCAAATTAAAGAAGAAGAAAAAAAAGATCGGCTATTAAGAGATAAGAAGAGAGAGGAAAGAAGAAAGAGAAAGAGAAAGAGAAAGAGAAAAGCAAAAAGGGGAAAACCGAGATGGAGAGAAGGGAAGAGGGCGGCAGCCCTTGGAGGAGATGGGGAGGAGAGGGAAGATCCTCCTTGGAAGAAGAAGAAGAAGAAGAAGAAGAAGAAAGAAAGAAAGGTATACAATTTATGACTTGAGACCCTTGAGCATGGCTTATGCAGATTTTTGATGAAGTTTTGGGTCGGGTGTGAAGTGTTGTAATGTTTATGGCATTTTAGAATGTTTAATGAGTTAATTAAGGAAAGGAAAACAATTGAACTAAATTGTTTATTAATGTGATTAATGACTTAAATTATTATTATATGGCTAATAATATTGGATTTAGATATTATTAGTAGTATTTGACTGGAATGTTATTAAAAGGTTAATAACCTTAGCGTAAAATATTATTTCATAATTAATAATATTCGACGGGAGATTAAAATAAGTGATTTATGTTATTTTTCAATATAATTGTTGAATTTGGTATTCAATGAACTATATTATGCTTGTAATAGACTAAAATGAGAATTCAGGGTGCTGAATTGGATTTTGGATTGCTGAAATAGTTTCAGTTTGCTGAAATATTTTATGGTCTGTCGAAATAGTAATGTCAGGATGCTGAAATGTAATTCGATTTACTGAAATGATATTTCAGTTTACTGAAAGGTTATCTAGCTTACTAAGATAACATATAAAGGTAAAACTTAAAAGTATAAGTTATAAGTGATGAAAGATTATCAAAGTATAATGATAATACTAAGACTAAGGTGTAATGTCTAATACTTAACTTTGTGAATGAAGGTTAGATAAGTTAATATAAGATGATGAGATTATAAGTAAGTAAATGAATATGGTGTTAAAATTATCTAATATTTGACTATGTGATTAAGTGTTAGATAGTATTATGGAATAAGGTATGATATGCTAATTGAAATATCAATCTTATACCTGATAGGTCTTTTCAATAAAGAGAATAAATTAAATTGCATATCGGTAATCGACTATGCATGCAAGTTTCCTAACTCAAACTCGAGTTATATTTCAAAGTATGTTAGTGAATGATTATTGATGATTATTCATGTCTAAACTGATTATTGATTCGCACTTAGTGCATGTTGCATATGTTCATCAGGTATGAAAGGCTGATCACCTTCATTACCATAAGGTTCAATTATTAAATTGTTCATGGTCATGGTTGACCTTCAAACATTATTGATTCAGTCATTCAATTATTGACATCTTGATTCATGTTCCTTCACAATTATTAAATTGTTGAAAACTTGAAAGCTTATTATTCTTTCAATCATGATATATCTTTATTGAATTTAAACTGGCTGGGCAAAGTAGTTGCTCACCCTTGCTATATCATGATATTAAATTTCAGATTAAGGCGAAGGCTTGAAGAAGGACAGAGACAAAAGCAAAATACAGTAATAAATTGTTATAAGAATAACTATTTAGTTATCTTATTGTAAACCTTTGTAATTTTGAAGGTATGTATTCAGTTAAGGTTAATAAACCTGGGAAAATGTTGTAGAATTATGTAAAATAAACAATATATGTTTATTTGTTCCGCATTAGATGATAGAATATGTATGATGATGAAGAATCGTAACGTACCAAGTCCGAGGTTCTTGGGACCCGGATTTGGGGGCGTCACAGTTGGTATCAAAGCCGTAAGTTATAAACCTTAGGTAGGTGTACCTTAGGCTATAATCGCGGAGATGATGATAAGGAATAAACTCAGATCGAGTTTAAGTGATAAGAGATGAATTTGGGAAATTCATCATTAAAGTAAAGAGAAAGATAAAGAAGATTCAAAGAAGAATCTTGAAGAGATATAAGGATAAGAATCCGGAGTTACCTGACTCCAGTAATAAAAATGAAAAGTGAAAATAAATAGACTATGTCTATAAGATGAAAAGTGCAAATAAAATCATAATATAATATGATTAAAGAGAAGAATAAGAAGATCGTAAAATAAAACGCTTGTGAGTATAAGGAGAAATGATTACAAAATAAGATCACGACGTGATCAGATTAAATTATTGAATAACATATGATATGTTAAATGATTGGTATGATATAGCTTGATGCTATAAAGAGAAGTTACTATGAAATGGTACAATGTAAACTCAAAAAAGAGTGGTAAATATTAAGATACAGATTAAAGAAAATTCATATTAAACAAAAGAGAGAGAAAGTTAGAATTGTGTAGGATTTCAATTGAGGACTCAGGTCAGCAGCTGAGTTGTATGATTCCTTGTATGAGCAGGGAATTTATACTTGGTTTTAGAATCACATAGCTTCCTAGTCGATATAGTGGTTAGGTTGACCAATTCTTTGTATGGGCGGGGAATTATCCACTTAGCTTCCTATATTGATTAGTGGTCGAATTTGGTTTGACGACCACTTAGTTTCTGATACTGATAATTATTGAAATGTCTGTGTCGCGCTAGTTGCTATATGCATGTTGAGAGGGTGTATAACAGATAGATAGGTTATAAGTAGAGAATATCAGGTTAAGTACGAGTTCTTAAAACTCATACTTATGGTACGTTCGTGACTCATAGTTGTATGAAATATTTATGAACCCCTCAGCGAATGGACGCCAAAGGTCTGACTAGGACAAGTTCTTAAACTCATATGATTGTGAAAAGTTCCTGAACTCATAATGTGTGGTAAGTTTGATGAACTGGGTATGGGAAAGTTGTGAATAGAGAATTCAGAATGATAGAAATAGATAGAATTCGTAAGCAATGGATCAGTAGAGAAATTGAAGTTGATGATGGAAGCATAGGTATTCCAAATCTTCTAGCTGTTCTAGATTTCAAAATTCTGACATCAAGCTAAACTCGCACTGATGTGCCTTTCGAAATAAAATGAATTTTGTTATCAACAACACATGGTGACACGTGTGTAGGTGTGGACTTTGGGCCACTAACACATCGTTACCTGTTGTGGCATGATTACACCAAAGAGGATTTTCAAGGTTTTTGAACTAATTAAAGAAGAGTCTATGCTAATAGATTCGGCTAGAAAAAAATGATTTGAATTATCAAAATGTATTTTTATATCATTAAGGCATCATGTAACCTGGTGCAGAGATGATAAAAATGTTGGAGTTAGCAATGCAGAATTACTTAGTGTTGGATGTGATCTAAAGATCGTCAGCCCACTATAGTATGATGTAGTATGACAAAGTCACAACATGACAGAATCCTCAAACGGACTGTAAATACAGTGCGGTATCATGACGTCAAAATGATTTTAAGAATTTTAAAGATAAAGTATTGCCAACTGGATTTGGCCAGAAATATTTTGATTGAAATTAAAATTATTGGTATACGTCTAAAGCTATTTGATTCAGCTAGTCATGCAAGTATTATCAATCTTGCACCAACTCCCCTAATAGTAAATCATGTGAATCAATAGTACACACATATGAACACATAGTTATAAGAGCATGTGAATTAATAGCAATTAATTGCTCATTTATTCGGTTAATTACCCGATTGGTCAATATAACCTCCAGACATTAATTATTATCGAAATAAATGTCAATTTCCACTAATACTAATAATTTCCACATAATGGAATTAGCAATTTCATCTTTAATCAACACGAAATTATTCATCATTAATATTATAACTCACAATATTTAACAACCAGGTCGTTCCCAGGAAAGAGGGGGCTTTTTGATAAGGATTTTTCCTTATTGGCGCGCAATTAGGTGACAAAACCTCTCCTTGACAGAAATTCTAGACATTGTCAATATTAAAAATAATAATATGAATAACTTTGTCGTCTCAATTATTGATTTAATAATATAAAATATTGATACTGTGACAATAATTGAATCAATAATATGAGAGATATGATGCAACAATTACTGTAGCAATAATTGAGTATAACTGAGTGACTTCTTACGTAAGCATCAATAATCAATATCGTGTGTCATTATGCAACCACGCGTATTACTGTACTTTTACTACCGGGTAGTTTAACAGTTTTAATGGTAACATTCGCCATTATTTTTAATAAAAGATAATTCTGTTGTTTTCTAACAACGACAATACTTCTGTTGTGGGGTTCACCAATGATTGTGTCATCGTACGAATATTCCCCGATACAAAGAATATTCTCCGACCAAACGAATATTTTATAACAACTTGCTTACTTTGTAAAAAAAAATTCACATATCACCCTTAACTTTAACCTTTTATCAATTTAACCATTTACGAAATAAAATAATAATTGTAATAAAATTAAATACTTTCATTTCATAAAATTCGGGGTCTTACATCTGTAAACCGTCAAAACTTACAAGCACGGGGGGTGATCAGGCCGTTATTCTCTGTATTGATCAATACTACATACCAGAACGATATTCTCGTTCATCATATCCGTCTCATGCGCACAAAAGTTTTCTCATGTTCGGGATGTTCATACTTAGTCGGGAATCCAAACCAAATAATTCGGTTGGATGTTAATAAGGTTATATCATATTCAAAAGATATTTTAAATATGTGTCTAGCCGAGACAAATAGCTTAGACGACGTTCAATTAAGATATACATATTCGAAATAATTAAGTATGTATTAACACGTTCAATAATTATCCAAGTGAGGACACTTGTATAACCAATCTTAAAAATTTACGAACAAAATAAATATATCTGAATCTAATAGTAATACTGTACTGATAAACAATGTACGAATAAAGTTCGAGAACTTGCATGAATACGAATATTTGAGTACATAATCAATAGCAATAGAGTTAATAATCTGACACAATGATAATGTAATTCTAAAACTTTCTTACTCATGTCCATTGCATAAAGTAAATGCAAGGGTAAAGATACTTACACAACGTAAATGATAGTTTAGATACTTACTCAAATAAAAGAGTAAGAATTAAGAAACTTGCCTGGTCTGCTACTTATACAACTTAGTTCTATCTCTAATTCAATGACCTATCATTTATAAGATTGTTCTATTGATTAGAATAACATATCATAACACATAGTACTGTTATTTACAGTCAACACATAACCTGATCACATTGTCACATAGTTATACCAGTCATTAAGACACAAATAAATACTTATACATTCAAACTATATATGTTCGGATCAATTTCGATAGCATTTCGGTGTACCGACGGCTTTATCGGGCAATTATCGAGTTTAAAACTCTATCATATAGTTCAATATTATCCTGGATATTTAAAATACCAACCATATTATTTTTAAATGACTTATAATAATTTTTAAATAATAATTATAATTTATCTTGATTTTTCAAACTCTAGAATCATTATTAAATGATTTAAATATTAGATAATTCTATTATCATTAATATTTAAATAATATTAAAATATTAATTCAACCATTGCCAAAATACTAAAGTTATTTATAATAACTCAAAATATTTTTAAAGTATTAATATTTTCATTAAATGAATTTTAAAATATTTAAAATCATTTTAAACAATTACCATTAATATTAAAATATTAAGGTATTATTCATTAAAATATTAAAAGTCATTTATAATTACTTAAAATATTTTTAAACCATTTATATCCTTTTTAAATCAATAAAATCATTTTTAATCTATTTATTTAATATAATTATTAAATAAATCTAATATCATTAATATTATATAATTAATGAAATTTACTTTAAAATATTGAAAGTTACATTTTATAACTTAAAATATTATTAAATACCTTATTATCATTTAAAATGATTTTTAATATAATAAAATCATTTTTAGCTAATTTATTTAATGCATTTATTAAATAAATTAAATATTAATAATATTCAAATAATTACTAATATTTATGGAAAATATGCCAACATATTAAAAGTTAATTTTATGACTTAAAATAATTTTTAAACCGATTTTATATTTTTTAATTTATTTACTATTTTTAAATGATTTTAGAATTTATTTCTATTTTTAAATCATTTTCTGAAATTAGAAAATAAAAATATATAAAAAGCCGCTTTATAGGCTATAGCGACACTTTATATTCATTGTTGGTGTTCTTGAGCTCAAGAACACTGACAGCCGGCTTTGCAAGGGTCCTACTTTGACCGTTCCTAAATTTCAATTCATTATGTTTCTGGGCTTGTTTAAACATTGATCGTGCAGTAGGTATGTAACACTACCATTATTAATCATAATCTAGGTCATAACACATCGTAGCATGAAGATCTGGGCCATCAAACTCACTGTCAAAGCTTCGGGTTTTTCGGGTTCCTAGAAACCCGATCGACTTCAGTAAGCGATTTGAGGCTTAATTATATTAGGGTTCTGGTTGATGATATGGTGGTCTAATGGGTCTAACTTGTAGTACACGTGACAGAGTACATCTAACACTCCTAACATCAGTTAAACTACACCTTAATCAGAAGCTAGAACCCGGTCAAACCATGTCAGAGACTACGTTCATCAGTTTTCTGGGTTACCTAGAAAACCGAGTTCGTGCTCATCCAGGCTAGTTTGACCAACCACTACTCTCAGTCAATTTATGATTTGAGTGATATAAAGGCATGGTTATAGAGTTAATACTACGGGCTACAAGCTTGATACAACAACATCAATAACCAACATCAAACCTGACAGATCAAAGCAATTGAAAACGTTGTCAGACTCGGATAATGAGTTTTTGGGTTACCCAGAAACCCGTTGGTCATGCTTGGTCAACGAGGTTTGACCATTAATAACACAAAATCTACATATTATCTAAGTATGATTTCAAGTTCAGATCAAAGTCCTTCTAACATACTACATGTTCAAACATTAAAACAACAAAAATGATAACCAGATAAAGATCTATGTTGTCTGACATTCGGTTGTCAGACCACTTTTGAAAATTTCTCAGATTTTGTAAAAACTTAGATTCGAGCATATAAATGTTATGGATCCACTATTTAGCAACCCAGATCACTGATTCACACCTTATATAATATATTTAAACATTCATACATCAAATCTAAAATAACATACAAGTTTTAATTTTCTTGGCTTAGGGTTTACCTTTCTTGAACTATTCTTGAATCTGACTTTGTGACTGCTAATACTGTACAGAAAAGTAAGCAGTTAATGATATCTATAGGGCAGAGGGAGTTTCTGCCCATTTTACCCTTGTCAACCAATGCAGGGAGTGCTGCTCCAATTGTCGAGGGTAAAGTCCTGGTGGACTGCAATGATGGAGGGGCTGTCATCGTCCTCCTTTTCCTGAATGATGCGTACGTTTGCCATCATTTTGCCGATGTCTTATTTATGTCTCCGTTCCTCTTCTTCCACTCTGGGATCAGGAACCATGACCTCTTTTCCTTTGACCGGTATCGGCTTGGGAAATAGCATAGCCATTACATGGGTTGGTACCTTTACCGGAGACAGTATAGGCTCAGGATTTGTAGGTGGACATAATCGTCGTGTGGCTGAAGCTGAAGGAATCTGTTTGTGCTTATGAGGATTCCTATGACTGGAACTGGCAAAATAGCCTAGTCCGGCTGTCCCGGTTTGACTAGACACTTGAATTGAGTGTTTAATGCCCAAATGATCTTTACCCAACCCTTGTCCAGGTTGATGACCCAATGACATCATTTCTTGAGTAGCCGACATTACTTCAACAAAAATCTTGGGTGTGAGAGGTGGCGCCCTAATGGGACGGTAATGAGTGTTGCTCACCTCCAAGGCATAAAAACTGACCAGCTTAACTTCTGAATTGAAGCTGATTAGTGTTATGTCACCTTATTCAGGACATTCCAGCTCAACATTAACAGTGACTAGGCTGTCGTTAATGATGTATTTGAGTTGCTGGTGAAGAGTGGAGGGGACGACTCTAGCCATATGAATCCACAGTCTTCCCAATAACAGGTTGTATCCTGAATCTATTTTGAGCACGTGAAAAGATACGCAGAAGGTATGGGGACCAATCTCAACTGGTAGTTCAATCTCTCCGAAAGAATTTCGTTGGATCCATCAAAAGCTTTAATAACCGTATGGCTGCTTCGGATCCACTTGAGATTGATGTTCATCTTCACCAAAGTGGCATAAGGACATATATTCAGAGATGAACCTCCTCCATCTATCAAGACTCCTCCCACCATATATCCGGAGGACAAAATCGCAATGTGCAACGGCTTGCAATAACCGGTCCCTTCAGGAGGTATGTCGTCGTCAGTGAAAGATATCACATTGTTGTTAAAAATGTGATCAACCAGATGTTTGAGTTTTTCCACATCCACTGATTTTGGCAAATGGGCTTCTTCCAAGACCCTTAGCAAGACCTTCTTGTGATCTTCGGAAGAGAAAACCAAGTCCAGTATGGAAATTTGTTGTGGAGCTTCCCTTAAGCTTAAAACCGCCTTGTCTTCATTATGGCCCATAGTACGGAGAAACTCTTCAATCTTCTCCATGGGAATCTTTCCCTTTGCTTTGATGGTAGGCTTCATCACCCATTGGGGGAGATACAGTGGATTATCCTTCGACACTATAGCAATTGTATGAGATGTGGATCCTTCAGCCTCTCCATAATTCCATGGGACTTTTTGTAGGCTGACAACAGGATACTATGGTCTAAATGGTAAGATAATTGGCTCTGGTGCAACCACTTTCAAAGGATTGTCAACACCTTTGAGTTGAATTGCTTGTATGGTGAGTGGTCTGGAAGCATCATCAGTCTCCGCGGATATAACTGCTACTACTCCGTCCTTCCATTTTGTAGGATATGTATTCCCACTCTTGAGTAACAAAGTGTCATCATCTGCCATCTGCATGACACCGCTGTCAATTAAATTCTAAATGAGGTGGCGGAATGCCCAGCATTCTTCTGTGATGTGACCGCGAGAATGGGAGTGATACTGACATACTCCATTAGAATTGAACCGTCTTGAGCGGGGATTAATTGGAGGTAGAAGGGATGTAATTCTTCCTTCATTGATCAGCATCTGAAGTATCTCCTCCATAGGTTGGCCAAGGTATGTAAATTCCCTTCTATTGGCAAAATCCCGACGGGCTTTGGCAGTTGCTCTTTTTGCAACTTTATCCTCCAGTGTTTCACTTTCTAAAGGTGATGATGGAGTATTTATAACAAAAGGAAGGAGACTAGCATGCTCCTGACTGACTAATTGGTATGTGACTTGGTGCTGATGGATCACCAGTTCTGCCAATTGCTCAACCTGCTTACAGAGAGCTTTCATCTTTCGATCCATCATAAATTGGAACTGTGCATAATCCCATTTGTCGGCACCGTCCTTGCTGGTCTGGGAAGATTCACCATTAAAATTGGAACTCTGTCCACTACTGTGAGACCCCGAATTTTATGAAATAAAAATAGTCAATTTTTCTATTATGGTAAATAGTTAAATTGATAAAAGTTTAAAGTTAAGGGTGATATGTGAAAATTTTTCAAAGTAGACAAGTTGTCATAAAATACCCGGTTACTATTTACTCTAGTATTGTTCACTCAAGTATTTGGGGCACTTTTTGTGTTGGAGTACTATTCACGAGTTACTATTTACTAAATTACTATTCACCCAAATATTGTTCACTCGGGTATTTGGGGTATTTTTCGTGTTGGAGTACTATTCACGAGTTACTATTCACGGGTTACTATTCACCCAGTTACTATTCACTCTAGTATTCTTCACTCGGTATTTGGGACACTTTTTGTGCCTGGAGTACTATTCACTGTGGTACTATTCCCAAAGTACTATTCACGAAGTATTATTCAACGAAAAAATATATTTATTTTCGGTCAAATCATTTTTTGGGTACAATATTATTCCATGAAGAGATGTACTAATTTTTTGAATAGTTGGTTGAAATTATAACGAGAAAAGATTTTATATAAAACATAATACTTTTATAAAGTTATTCTATAAATAGAATATATTATATTCTATTGTGTGTAATAATTTTTTGCATAGTAAAATCTTTTTATATAAAATGTAATACTTTATTAAAGTTATTCTATAAATAGAATATATTATATTTTATTATGCATAGTTACTGCATAGTGTTTGCATAGTAAAAATCTTTTTATATAAATAGAATATATTATATTTTATTTAAAAGATTTTTCTTTAAATATGGACCATCGATTAAAGTAAATCAATCTGGGACCGTTCATAGATTAGTTACTATACATTCCATTTTCCTATAAATAGAAGCTCATTCCTTCATTTTTTTCTTTTAATTCTTTGAACTCTAGAGAGAGAAACTATAGAGAGAGACTATATAGAGATAGAAGAAAAGTTTTCGCTACTTCACTACTCTTATATCAAGTATTATTTTACGGTAGGGATATTATTCTTTTGTATTCAAGAAGAGAACTTACATTATTCCATTTCTTTATTGTTCATTGGAATAACTTTGATACGCAGCTACCCTATACTTGGTGACATTCTTCTATTATTCATCTTTATTATTACGTCGGAATATCCATGCCTATGCTATCTGTGGGACTGGTTCCATTTTTATTATTCCGCCTTTATTATTCATTGAATATCCTCATCATGTTATCTGCCGGACTGGTTCCATCATTTATTATTCCCCATTTATTATTCTGTTGGAACATTCGTCGGTGTGAATTTCACGACTGGTTCCGTTATTATTATTATTCATTGGAATAACCATCATCTAAGTACCTCATGCATGGTGATTTCTTTTGTTATTCCATTCTTTATTATACTCAACAAGTTAAAGTTTTGACTTCTATACTCCATGAAATTAGTGAAATATCCTTGATATTTGTGCTTCATCCAAAGATCTTTTCATGGAAATATTCTTCTGAGCATTCTTGAATTTTACTCTACAAAGCAGTATCATGTTGACAATTTGGACGTTATCAGTTCCTAGATAAATTAATTCTTGAACTTGTTTTATTGAAATCTTATATCATTGTCATCATCATCATGTTTATGTTATGTTGAAAGTCATCTGTGGCCTGTAGTGCATAGATGGACTTGGTATGATTATGACCAGGGATTATTTGGTATAATCATGACCGTAATGTTACAAATGATGTGAAAATTAAAAGTCCTCATTGGCCCATAGTGCATTGATGGACAGTTTTTGGTATGATTATGGCTATGGATTCTCTTCGGCCAAGGGAGCAAAGATGAATTATTTTATGGCACGATCAGGACCGTTGATGAAAACACGATTATCTTTAGCCCGTAGTGCATGGATAATTCATGGTCGTGATACTAAAGAATATCCTTGGCCTGTAGTGCAGGGATGATTTAATGGTGTGGATTATTTATTGAGCTGAGTCTCAGCGATAAAAGTGATGAAAAACTTTTTAAATCATAAAAGATAGTAGATTATATTCTCTACTTGACTCTTTTAATGGATTGTTTTTTCCGCTGCAGTTAAACTTGATGTCTATTGTATTTTATCAGTTTAACATTGTTGGAGGCTAATGATAATTTATTCTGCATTATCTTAGTCATAATATTTCTTACTAGGCTAGTTGAGCTCACCCTTTCTTTCACTGTTCTCTTAAGGAAATAAGAATATAGTTGGGATGAGTCGGGGAACGGAGTGATGGTCCAGAGGATAGCATTAGTAGTCCTCACTATTCTGTGAAATAGTGTGATAATAATTATAATAAGGACTCCTTTTGAGTTTGTATAATCTCTAGTAGATAATATTTGTATTCAAACTCACAGTTTATGTTTTGTCGTATTGTACACGACAGTTGTATTAGTAAGTTGTATTTGAATTCTTTACCATGTATCTGGCGACCCAAGATGGGTGATGTATACCTAATTTTGGGGGCGTCACAACTGCTCCAATTAATCATATTGACATCTTCTTCTTTGTGTTAAGGAAGAGGGTTGTCTTGCACATGGGGTTGATCGGGCTTAGTAACCACGATTTCACCGTTGTCTATTAAATCTTAGATCTTGTGTTTCAAGGCCTAACAATCCTGAGTATCATGTCCCGGTTGTGACGCCCCCAAAATAGGTATACATCACCCATTCTGAGTCGCCAAATACATTTTACATAATACAAATAAAACTTAATTATACAACTGTCGTGTACAATACGACAAAACATAGCTGAGAGTTTTAACACGAATATTGTCTCCCAGACAATATCCAAACTCAAATTCAATCTTATTACAATTATTATCACACTATTTCACAAAATAGCGAGGACTACTAAAGCTACCATCTGGACCGTCACTCCATTCCCCGACTAGTCCCAACTATATTCTCATTTTTTGAAGAGAATAGTGAAAGAAAAGGGTGAGCTCAACTATCCCAGTAAGAAATATTATGACTAGGATAATGCAGAATAAATTATCCTTACCCTTCAATAGTATAACAACTGATAGAATACAATAGACAACAAGTTTTAGATCAACAACTGCAGCGAAATAAGCAATCCATTAGAAGAGTCAAGTAGAGCATGATATCTACTATCTTCTATGATTTAAAAAGTTTTTCATTAACTTTATCGTTGAGACTCAGCTTAATAAATAAAATACATCATCGAATCATCCCTGCACTACGGGCCAAGGATATTCATGTAATCATCAATGGTCATGATTATACCGAATAATCCCTGGTCATAATCATACCAACAATTGTCCATCAATGCACTACGGGCTAATGAGGACTTTTACCACATCATTTGAAACATTACGGTCATGATTATACCGAATAATCCATGGTCATAATCATACCAATCAATAGTCTATCTATGCACGTAAGCCACAGATGACTTTCATCGCAATATAAGCATGAGGATGATGACAATGATATAAGCATTAATCAAACGAAATCAAGGATAAATATTAAAGACTTTAAATTTATCCAGAGTTTAAAAATATCCAAATTGTCAACATGATACTGCTTTATGGAGTAAAATTCAAGAATAATATTGTATCAAAAATGATTTGGACCGAAAAGAAATCAATTTTATCATGAATAGTACTCTGGGTGAATAGTACCCCGTGAATAGTACCCCGGGAATAGTACCCCGAGAATAGTACTTCATGAATAGTAACTCATATTCGTAAATAGTACCGTATATATGAATAGTACCCATAAATAGTACTCCGTGAATAGTACTCATAAAAGGAAAATACAAAAGAAAACGATATTCCATGACGAGTACAAAAGAAAGGATATCTCATACGACTATAATAGAATATACGAAACTGCAAATGGATTTTCACCCGCAATGCGGTAATCCACATAGACAGCTCATTTCCATAATTTAATAAAGAAAGAATACGAAGGGTCATTCACCATGCATGCGGTAGTCCGCGTAGACAGGTTATTCCAACAGAATAATAAAGAATGGAATAACAGAAGAATTTCACCATGCATGTGGTAGTCCACGTAGACAGGTTATTCCAACAGAACAATAAAGAATGGAATAACAACCCTTACGAGTATTGAAAGAAAATAACTTTCTTTATGAATACGAAAAAAATAATATTCCTACGAATATTGAACGAAGATGATATTCCATACGAATATTAAACGAAAATAATATTCATACGAATACGAAAAATAATATCTCTTCAGAATATGAAATAAATAATACCCCTTACGTCAGAAGAAGACTGGATACTGGAATAATGAAGTAGCAGACTTCTCTTCTTCTTTTTCTCTATAGCTTTTCTCTTTATAGCTTCTCTCTCTATAATTGCTCTTGTGAGTCTTAGTGAATTGGTGAGAATGAAGGAAGAATGAGCTTCTATTTATAGGAAAATATAGTTTCGATAATTGCACGTTTTGGGGCTCAAAATATTACAGTATAATACCTTCATCTTTTCCTTCATTTTTAATTTTGTCCTGCAAGTATTATCAAACTTGCACCACCTCCCCTAATAGTATATCATTTGAATCAATAGTAAAATTGTGACGCCCCCAAATTCTGACCTCCACTTGGTCACCCGAATTCGGTTCGTCACTTTCTCAAAGTATTACCATAATAACTAAAATCATACATTTGCAACGAAAGATCTAATTTAGAATAATATACAATGATTTATTATAATTATTCTCCCAAGTCTCGCAACCTACAGTGCTCAATAGATTACATAATAATATCTAATAAAGACTTATTACATGATCCAACTTAAGCTTAAACATAGTCTGCAAATAGTCTTAATACAACATGATTAATTTAAATATAAAGGGACAAGCTAGTCGGTAGCCTTGCCCTTGCCCTTGCCTTTCCCAGATACACCTCCCTGTTTCGCCTTAACTGAAAGGTTTTAAAATAAGCAAGGATGAGCACAAATTGCCCAGCAAGTAATATACAACAAGGGTGTAGGATATATATATCACAAGGTTTGAAATATTGAAGTGTCATTTCTAGGATAGTTCAAAGTGTCAGGAATAATATCATGGATAAGAAATATCAACAATTCTTTGCATAAGAATGATGATTCAATATAAATCAACAGATATATATGAACTCAAAGGCTATCGAAGTATCCAACTGGATAACAAGTTATACTGAGCAGTCACTAAGGACTATTGAACATCTACTAGAAGCGCCAACATTAAATTGATAACCCAAAAGAACAAGTATTATAGAGGATCAGTCTACAATACTCCACGTTATGCATAACACCATAGTAATAATATACTCATGTGTTGGGGTTTCCAACAACATACAATCCCCTTACCTTAAGGGTTGTTCAAATCAGTTTTCAAGATTTCCATACCAATCAATTGGTTTGGATAGTTTTATAAGTATGCATATAGTCTAGCCGAATCAAATGGCATCGACTCTTTCACAATATTCAAGTACGATACAAATTTTAACATGAATAATAGCTTTCACAAGGGTTTAACATACTAGCTCATTTGAAAGAGAAAGTAATCTAACTTGTATTCAAAAGGGATAAGCTTACAGTATTTGTCGAATAATGCAATAATAGTAGGATTCGAATACTTGCCTCAAGTGCAGTTTTACCAAAATATCGCTTAACAATACTCTTTCAAATCCTAACATAATGTAATATGTATACAAGATATTTATTAGTTTAATATGTTCATGCTTTATATGTAAGTTTAAATGCATACTTAAACATCTAACTTAGTTGTATACTCTCTACATACTTCATTTCATACCCTACGTATTTAAAACACAAAATCAGTTTGTAAATCACCATGAAAATCAATTAACATAGTCTTTAATCGTTGTTTTATAGTTTGCAAATACTTTTTGGAACTTATCACTTGAAAGTCTATAATCGCATCATTAAACATTCACTCATATCATCTAGCTTGCTTCTTAACACATTGGACATGTACTGGTCATATAATGCATGCTAGAGTAATAATACAAGTATGCAACTCTTATAAATTAATAGCAAGTAAAACCGATCCTACAAAGAGATTGAAGACGGGCCAATACTGATTTGTACTAAGGAGACGCATGCAATGCATGGCCCATTCAAACCAGATCTGAGCGACTATTTGCATGGCCTAGCTTGTCTATCCTTATATATATTAACATGCTAAGGGTCCTTCCGCCCCAACTATACATGCCTGCTAGATACATCATGTATTTCAAGTTATGAAGTCATCACTTAGACTTATCACATTCCATGCTCCACTACTTTGAAATTCTCATGACTAGTTAACATGATAGTAACTTATGTTTAGATGTATGATGATCCATAAGTTCAGGATACTAATAGGGTATTCCCCAAAAATTTAAAGTTGGTTTTCATCTTCAACATTTTATTGAAAATTTCATGTTTAACCAATTAAGCATGCAAAGTTACTTCCTTTATTTACTATACATCATACCCTCCCACATACACATTATAACATATAATCATACTCACAAGTTCATATATAGTTCATCCAGTTTGTATTTAAAATCCTACGTCTCCCTTAGTAAGTCGTCAAAACTTAAGCATACATAGTAAGTTCATGTATTCTATGTTGTACTTTGACGTTTACAGATTATGATAGCATGCTCAAACTTAACGTATACTTAGCTTACTTACACATAGCCTTATATTTGAAATTTTTCCTTTTCAATCATGCTTGACTACAACATACCTTTGAAAACAATATAGACTAGCATATGGGTCACATTTTAATGTAGTTCAGGTCTTGACACATTAGCGCATAAAATCAGAACATGTTTTACACCATATTTATCAAACTAGTTTCCAACTATTTAAGTCCTCCTCTTTGAATAATCAAACTAGAATCAACTAATCATGGGTTCCTATATGCCTAACAATCTCAATACATATGTATAGGTTATTAATAGGCATGTTCAAACCATTCTACCCTAGTTAGCATATCAACGACTCACCGCGGCGAAGATTCAGAAAAGTCACCACCAGCAGCGGCGTATGATATATAGTTACGTATGGCGGCGGTATTTGTGCCACTTCGTTCTGAGGCAAAATAAATGGCTCTGCTTCTGTAGAACCTTAGCACAGATATTGTTAAATTTTCAACCCAGACTCATTACAGCACTTCAAGGCATACATGTTAACTCAAACAACACAAAGGCTTGCTAATTTATACTACTTAACAGAGATCTCATGAGAATTGCAAGAATTTGACAAACTCCAAAATTTAGAATATAAGAATAGAAATGCTACCTCTTGAAGCTTAAATTAAACTTCCTTACTACTCTGATTATACACTCCTCAAAACTCAGCAACTCACACTCTCAATTCACACTTTAACAGACAATTCAAGCAATCAGAGAATGGAGAAGGAGGGGTGTCATTTATAGAGAATAGAGTGTCCAGTTCATGGCATTACACCATGGTTTGATCCAACAGAAATTGAGAAGAGATGTGGGATAAAGAAGAGTTGGCAAACTGCCATCTCGTAGCCATCATCACATCCATCTTCTTAGCCTTTTGGTTTTGCTGGAGTGTACGCAATGAAGGAGTAAACTATTGTTTATGTACTATGAGGGTCACTAAATATGGGACATGAGTATCAAATCTCAGCAATTGTGTTTATAAAGCTTACTTTGGTTCCTTTAATTTCCAAAATGTAATTTTAATGTGTTAATGCTACTGCACAATGGAGAGTTGGGGATTATTTATGTACTCACATCAAATAATCCATGCACATTAGTCCTGGGTGTACCAAAATGTATCGTGATCTTCAACATACATTTTGGTGGAGCAATATGAAGAGAGAGATAGCGGAGTTTATCTCAAGGTGTTTAACTTGTCAACGAGTTAAGGCGGAGCATCAAGTACCAAAAGGTCCATTGCAACCACTTGAAATTCCAGAATGGAAGTGGGAGCACATTACCATAGATTTTGTTACTGGTCTTCCCAAGGTTTCTCAAGGCATAGATGCAATTTGGGTCATTATTGATAGATTGACCAAGTCTGCTCATTTCCTACCTATACGAGAAACTTATACACTTGAACGTCTTGCTCGTATGTACATAAACGAGATTGTAAGACTGCATGGTATGCCAGTATCCATAGTTTTTGATCGAGACCCAAGATTCACTTCAAGATTTTGGGTTAGTTTGCAAAAAGCTACGGGCACGGATTTACGATTTAGTTCGGCATATCATCCTCAGACGGACGGGCAGTCGAAAAGGACTATTCAAACTCTTGAAGATCTGTTAAGACTCTGTGTCCTTGACTTCAAGGGAAGTTGGGACAAGTTCTTACCATTGGTGGAGTTTTCCTATAACAACAGTTATCAAACAAGTATTGGCTTGGCTCCATTCGAGGCGTTGTATGGAAGAAAGTGTCGTTCTCCAGTATGCTGGGAAGAGGTGGGTGAAGCAACGTTGTTGGGACCGGAGTTGGTATGTATGACTACGAAAAAGATTCAAACGATCTGACAACGTATAAAAACCTCACAAGATCGACAAAAGAGTTATGCTGATCTTCATCGAAAGGACGTGGAATTCGATATTGGAGATCATGTGTTGTTACGTGTTATTCCATGGAAGGGAGTTACGAGATTTGGAAAGAGAGGAAAACTCAACCCTCGATTCATTGGCCCATTTTTAATCCTCGATCGAGTAGGAACTGTGGCCTATAGACTCGCCTTACCGTCAAGTATATCTCGTGTTCATAACGTTTTTCACATATCTATGTTATGTAAATATGTGAAAGACCCAAACCACATTATTGAATTAGAACCAGATGAGATAGAGGAAGATTTAACGTATGAAGAGTTACCTGTTAAAATCTTGGATAAGAAGGATCATATTCTACACTCTAAAGTTTTACCTCAAGTCAAAGTTTTGTGGAGAAACCACGATGTTGAGGAAATGACTTGGGAGTTAGAATCTGAAATGAAATCAAGGTATCCTCACCTCTTCGATATACCAGGTACGTACCCTAATTTCGAGGATGAAATTTCATAAGAAGGGGAGGTTGTAAGACCCCAACTTTTATGAATAAAGAATAATTTTCTCGAAATATATTTTTGAATATTATGGTGTGGATTGGATATAATGTTATAGTTGTGGGTAATATTTACAAATTTTGCAAATTAAGCAAGTGGTTATATAATATTCGATTGGTGGGGAATATTCATTTTAACATGAAATATTAAATGACGACGGCAAAATCATTAGTGGACCCTATTAGCGGAAGTATTGTGTCGTAATTAGAAAAACCACGTAATTATCTTTTATAAAAATAACGGCGAAAGTGTTATTGTTAAACCGTTGAACTACCATTAGTAAAAAATACGAATGTCGTGTGGTTGATACAATAAGTATACCTGCGGTATTGATTATTGATGTTTACGTGAGAAGTCACTCAGTTATACTCAATTATTGCTACAGTAATTGCTGCATCTTATCTCTCATATTATTGATTCAATTATTGTCACAGTATCATCTTCATAATATTTATTATTGTTAAATCAATAATTGAGACGACAAAGTTATTCATATTATTATTTGCAATATTGACAATGTCTAGAAGTTCTGTCAAGGAGAGGTTTGGTCACCTAATTGCGCGCCAATAAGGAGAAATCCTTATCGGAAAGCCCCCTCTTTCCTGGGAACAACCTGGTTGTTAAATATTGGGAGTTATAATATTAATAATGAATAAGTTCGTGTTGATTAAAGATGAATTTGATAGTTCCATTGTGTTGGGATTATTAGTGTTAGTGGATATCGACATATATTCCAATGATAATTGATGTCTGGGGGTTATATTGATAAATCGGGTAATTTATCAGATAAATGAGAAATTAATTGCTACTAATTCACATGCTTATATAACTATTTATTCACATGTGTGTACTATTGAATCACATTCTTGTACTATTAGGGGAGTTGGTGCAAGATTGATAACACTTGTATGACTAAATTAAAAATGGAGGTATAGATGAAGGTACGATACTGTAATTAGTTTTTTCACATGATTATACTATTAAGTCACATGAATGAACTATTGATTCACATTATTTACTATTAGGGGAGGTGGTGCAAGTTTGATAATACTTGCAGGACTAAATTAAAAATGAAGAAAAGAGGAAGGTATTATCTTTGTAATATTTTGAGCCCCAAAACGTGCAATTATCGAAACTATATTTTCTATAAAAAGAAGCTCATTCTTCCTTCATTTCTCACCAATTCACAAAAGCTTTAGAGCAATAATTATAGAGAGAAATTATAGAGAGAAAGAAGAAGAGAAGTCTGTTATCTCACTATTCCAGTATCCAGTTTTTCTAAGGTAAGGGGTATTATTTCTTTCTTTCGTCATCATGAAGAGAACTTCTGTTATTCCATTCTTTATTATTATGTTAGAATAACTTTGTCTATGCTGGCACCGCATACATGGTGAAATTCTTACATTATTCCATTCTTTATTATTACGTTAGAACGTCCCATGCATAAATTACGCATTTAATTCTGGTTCCGTAATTTATTAGTCTGTTGGAACATCATGTCTGTGCGTTTATGCATAACCTGGTTCCGTTTTTTATTATTCTGTTAGAATATTCTGTCTGTGCGTTTACGCATGACCTGGTTCCATTATGTATTATTCTGTTGGAATAACTTGTCTGTGCGGTCTATCACATGCCTGGTGATTTCTTTTATTATTCCATTCTTTATTATACTCAGTTGGTTAATGTTTTGACTTCTATACTCCATGAAATTAGTTGAATATCCTTGATATTTGCGCTTCATCCAGTATCTTTTCATGGAAATATTCTTCTGACCATTCTTGAACTTTACTCCACAAAGAAGTATCATGTTGACAATTTGGACGTTATTGGTTCCTGGATAAATTAATTCTTGAACTTGTTTTATTGAATTCTTATATCATTGTCATCATCCTCATGTTCATATTATGTTGAAAGTCATCTGTGGCCTGTAGTGCATAGATGGACTTGGTATGATTATGACCAGGGATTATTCGGTATAATCATAACCGTAATGTTACAAATGATGTGGAAAAAGTCCTCATTAGCCCGTAGTGCATTGATGGACAGTTGTTGGCATGATCATAACCATTAATGAATACACGAATATCCTTGGCCCGTAGTGCATGGATAATTTGTGGTCATGATACTAAAGAATATCCTTGGTCGTAGTGCAGGGGTGATTCGATGATGTGGATTATTTATTGTCGAGTCTCAACGATAAAAGTGATCTGAAACCTTTTAAATCATAAAAGATAGTAGATTTTATTCTCTACTTGACTCTTTTAATGGATTGCTTGTTCCACTGCAGTTAAACTTGATGGTTGTTATATTGTATCAATTTAACACTGTTAAAGGCTAATGATAATTTATTATGCATTATCTTAGTCATAATATTTCTTACTGGGCTAGTTGAGCTCACCCTTTTGCTTTCATTGTTCTCTTCAGAAAATGAGAACGTAACAGGAACTAGTCGGGGAACGGAGTGACGGTCCAGAGGATAGCATTAGTAGTCCTCACTATTCTATGGAATAGTGTGTTAATAAATGTATTGAGGACTTATTTTGAGTTTGAATACTGTCTAGAAAACAATAATTGTATTAAAACTCACAGCTCATGTTGTATATTTAAGTTTGTATTTGTATTCTGTACCATGTATTTGGCGACTCAGAATAGGTGATGTATACCTATTTTGGGGGCGTCACATATAATTTCCTACACTTTATTACATAGTTATATTAATGTGTCACATCACATTTTTTTTAATGTAAGAACTATATAATATCACATGTGTTGCACACATAAATTAGTTGAATAATACCATTATAATTATGCACTTTACTTTACTCACAATAACAATTAATAATCACATATCATTAATCACTCACCATTAATAATTAATATTATACAATAACAATTAATATTAATTAATTGTTTACTTGATAATTCCACCGTCGATTAATATTACTATTAATATCTAGCCGAAATTCTTTAATAACAATTAATATAGATTAATTGTTCGCTTAACAATTCTTTCGTTAATTAATATATTCATTAATCGTGCCACACAAGGCTTTCAACGAGTTCACCACAATTTCCATATATTCTCAATTATATAATTGAGTTAACTTATCATATAACACCAACATCATTTTAATTTAAATAAATATTCATTTTCATTAATATATTTATTTATTAATACGTGAAAATTCTCGGGTATTACAACAATCATGTGACTCAATAGTACATTCATGTGAAAAAAATAATTACAGTATAGTACCTTCATCTACACCTCCATTTTTAATTTAGTCATCTCCTTGACAGAACTTTCTAGACATTGTCAATATTACAAATAATAATATGAATAACTTTGTCGTCTCAATTATTGATTTAATAATAATAAATATTATGCAGATGATACTATGACAATAATTGAATCAGTAATACGAGAGATATTATGTAGCAATTACTGTAGCAATAATTGAGTGACTTCTCACGTAAGCATCAATAATCAATACCGTGTGCTACTATGCAACCACGCGTATTACTTTTCTTTTACCACCGAGTATTTCAACAGTTAACGGTAAAACTTTCGTCGTTATTTTTAAAAATATTTCAGTCGTTTTCTAACTACGACAGTACCTCCATTATGGGGTCCACCAATGATTATGTCGTCGTACAAATATTCCCTGGTAAAACAAATATTTCCCGACCAATCGAATATTTCCTGACACAACGAATATTTTATAACAACTTTCTTACTTTGCAAAAATTTTCAAATATCACCCTTAACTCTAACCTTTTATCAATTTAACCATATACTAAATAAAATAATAATTATAAGAAAATTGAATACTTTCATTTCATAAAATTCGGGGTCTTATAATCTCCCCTCCTTATGAAATTTCGCCCTCGAAATTTACGTACGCACCTGGTAGTTCGTAGAGATGAGAATACCTTGCTTTATTTTTGGATTGTATCTTCCCGGTTATTTCCTCTCTATCATGATTTTCTCATTTCTCATCTCCTGTATTTCAAATATCATTCTAGAATATAGTTTCAAAATAAGGGTTAATTGACATGCCACATATTATCCTTATATTCTGACCGACCAATTAAATAAAAAATAACTTAGGTAGGTCATACTAGCGAAGGATTTACTCGTCTCTCTTCTCCTAGTTCTTGTCTCACATCTCAGTCAGGGATCATATCCCTAAGCTTTGATACCAACTGTGAAGCCCCCAAAATAGGTATACATCACCCATCTTGAGTCGCCAAATACATAGTACAAAATTTAAATACAACTTCTTTTATACGGTACGACAAAACGTAGCTGAGAGTTTCAACACGGATAATGTCTCGTAGAGAGTATCCAAACTCAAATAAAGTTCTCATTACAATTATTATCACACTATTTCACATAATAATGAGGACTACTGTGAGACCCCGAATTTTATGAAATAAAAGTATTCAATTTTTATTTTTTTTTGGTAAATAGTTAAATTGATAAAAGTTTAAAGTTAAGGGTAATATTTGAATTTTTTTTTGAAGTAAACAAGTTGATATAAAATATTCGTTTTGTCAGGGAATATTCGATTGGTCGAGGAATATTCTTTTGTTGGGAATATCCGTCTGACGTGATAATCATTAGTGGACCCCGCAATGTAAATTATTGTCGGATTGAGAAAATGACAAAAATATTTTTATGAAAATAACGGCTAAAACTGTTGAACTACTCGGTAGTAAAGGTACAGTATTACGCGTGGTTGCATAGTAGCACACGGTATTGATTATTGATGCTTACGTGAGAAGTCACTCAATTATACTCAATTATTGCTACAGTAATTGCTGCATCATATCTCTTATATTATTGATTCAATTATTGTCACAATATCATCTGTATAATATGTTATATTATTAACTCAATAATTGAGACGACAAGTTATAGTATTAATGATTAATAATTGTTGAAAGATTAAATATGTGTTGATTAAAAATAAAATGATTTGTGGTAATATTTATTCAATCCTTGATGTATATAAAGAGTCTATTATGAGACGTTTGTGGTAAGTTCAGTTATTCTATGAGGGCCAATATGTCATCATCTAAGAGTCTCTTTCGCCAATAGTAATTACCTTTACCAGACGTCGAACCAATTGTCGTTTCACATTACAGGCGTCAAACCACTTGGTGTTTCACATTACATGCGTCAAACCACTTGGTATTTCACATTACAGACATCAAACCACTTTTCTTTTCACATCACCAGTCGTCAAGCCGCTTGCCTTTTCACATTCCAAGTGCTAAGCTAGAAATCTTCTATAAATAGAGGCCTAGTTCTTCATTATTTTTCACGAATTCATTCAAGCTATAGAGAGAGAAAGTATAGAGAGAATAAGAGAGAAAGAAGAAGAGTATTCTGTTACTACACTACTGCAGTATTCAATCTCCTACTATGTAAGAGGTGTTATTTCTTTTGTATTCATGAAGAGAACTTCTGTTATTCCATTATTTATTATTCTGTTGGAATAACCTGTATACGCGGGCTACCCTATACTTGGTGAAATTCTTCTATTATTCCATTCTTTATTATTCTGTCGGAATATCCCCGCCGGTGCGTTCTGGGACCGGTTCCATTATTTGTTATTATGGAATAACTCTGTTTATCTAAGCACCGCATACATGGTGAAATTCTTCGTTATTCCATTCTTTATTATTCATTGGAACATCGTCTACATGCTTTACGCATGACTGGTTCCATTATTTATTATTCATTGGAATAACTCGTCTGCGTAGGCCTATCGCATGCCGGTGAATTTTTTCATTATTTTATTATTTATTATTCATTGGAATATCACGTCGTGCGCCACGCATAACTTTGGTTCCATTCTTTATTATTCTGTTGAAATAACATGTCTATGTGGATTACCACATGCCTTGTAAATGATCCTTCGTATTCATACGAATAGTATTTTCATTAAAAAGGGGTTTCTGCCAGGGGCAGTTTCGTAATTTTTCTGACCATCAAAAATTCTGGAAAAATTTAAAATGATAATTTGATGAATTTTCTAGATTGTGTCCAAAAATGGCGATTTTTGGATCTATAGATTAAGAGTTATGGATTTTATGGGAAAATACTTTTTTAAAAGTAAACCCTTATAACGCCTTGTGGTTAACTCCAAAATTGGTAAAATTTTTATTGGGAGTACATGTATATAACAGGAGTATACCCTGTAAATTTCGGAATTTTTGGACAAAAGTACAATTTATGATAAATGTCTAAATATTCGGCAGTTTTAGCCATATGAAAAATAGAAAATGAATTTTAAAAATTTTGAGAAAAATATATGTTCAAGATGGGACTATATTCTGCTAAATTCCAGAAAAGAAATATTTTTGGGACTGATTTGGTATTTTTCATGAAAATAAACTAGTTATGAGTAAATGAATTAAATATGTTATGTGAAGTAATAAAATTGGAAAATAGGATTTTATGGCTTGAGAATCCTATATAGGGTATATGCAGATTTTTTATGAGGGATTTGATCATTGATTATGAAATCTTATGAGTATGGCATTTTTGAATGATTAAATGCATTATTTGATAAAGTGTAAACAATTGAAATAAATTGTTTATAAGTTTAAGAAATGATTAAAATATTTTTATAATATTAATGATATTAGATTATGAGATTATTAAGTGATTGATAACATTTGGTTATTGAACGCTGGATAAATTGTATTATAAATGTTTAATATTTATCCTTTATCTCATTTGATTAATTCTTATATCATTGTCATCATCCTCATGCTTATATTATGTTGAAAGTCATCTTTGGCCGTAGTGCATAGATGGACTTGGTATGATTATGACCAGAGATTATTCGATATAATCATGACCATAATGCTACAAATGATGTGGAAAAGTCCTCATTAGCCCGTAGTGCATTGATGGACAGTTTTTGGTATGATTATGGCTATGGATTCTCTTCGGCCAAGGGTGCAAAGATGAATTGTTTTATGGCATGATCATGACCGTTGATGAAAACACGATTATCTTTAGCCGTAGTGCATGGATAATTCATGGTCGTGATATTAACGAATATCCTTAGCCGTAGGGCATGGATAATTCAGTGATATGGATTGATTATCGAGCTGAGTCTCAGTGATGAAATATAAATTCATGGATGTGATATTAACGAATATCCTTGGTCAGTAGTAAGTGGGGTGATTCGATGATGTGGATTAATTATTGTCGAGTCTCAAATGATAAAATATTTATTATACACTTTTAATTCGTAGAAGATAGTAGATATCATGCTCTACTTGACTCTTCTAAAATACAGTTGTATGTCTTTGGCATGTAGTGCAAAGATGAATTGTTAATGAATATCTTTGGCCGTAGTACAAAGATGAATTTATTAGTATGATTATGAAAGCGTAAATTTCGATTTGGTATAACCATGATTTTTGATGTTTCGGTGATGAAAATTATCTTTCATTCCGGTTGCGAAGAGGAATTTAGAACCACAATTATGATTATGAATTATTCATATGATTGTGGGATGAGGAACTGTTGATTTATTTTACATGGATAAAACAGTATTGGTGGACTTTTAACACAGAGAAGATAATAGACCTTATGGTCTATTTGACTCTTCTAATGGATTGCTCGTTCCGCTGCAACTATGGTTGAAAAGTTTTATCATCTACCATATGTTCTAAATCTCTGATTTATTATTGATGAAAGCTATTGATAATTTAATTATCTTTATTCATGATATTCTTTACTGGCTAGTTGTACTCACCCTTTCTGCTTCACAATTCCTTTCAGGTAATAAGAGTGTTGTCGTAAGAGTGTTGCCGGGTCGAGTGGGGATAATAGGGGAATAGAACAGTGGTCTCTAGCTATAGAGGTCCTCCCTAAACAGTATAGAAAAGTGTGTTGTATTCTATACAATATTTAGTAGTTATATTTGGTGAATCAAATAGGGTGAGGTGAACCCAACTTTGGAAGGGTGTTTTGCCACTATTATACAAGATGTCTAATGACATACAATCTCGTGTTCTCATAAGACACGGTTGTGCACATCCACTAGCTGAATATATCTACGAGCACTACCTGTATGATCTTGGAGTTTATTTGAAACATAATTTTTACTTGGAGACAACGGAGATATTTATATGTCAAGAGAAGACTCACCATTGGGAAAAAGATGATAGTAATCTTCTCGTTTTTCTTTGGGGTCTATTGGGTCAACCAAGGATAATTCTGTGGCCATATGATATCTATTATAACCTAGACGCATGGCCTCCCATGTACGAAGGTTTCCTTGAGCACTTCCCAAAGATTTTAATTTCTAAAAAAGTTTTTGACTATACTTTTATATAAAGTACCATTATAAGGTTGTGATTGAGGCACCATGAGAGTTACATACATTTGTATTAAAACTCAGTTAGATTAATCGTGGTCGTATTCTATCTGACGATTCAACGAACATATAAATGAAGTTGTATTTGAATTTTGTACCATGTATCTGGCGACTCAGAATGGGTGATGTATACCTAATTTTGGGGGCGTCACAACTACTATAGCCACATATCTGGACCGTCACTCCAATTCCCGACTCGTCTCAGCTATATTCTCATTTCCTGAAGAGAACAATGAAAGCTCATTTTCATAATTTAATAAAGAATGAATACGAATGGTCATTCACCATGCATGCGGTAGTCCGCGTAGACATGTTATTCCAACAGAATAATAAAGAATGGAATAACAGAAGAATTTCACCATGTATGCGGTAGTCCGCGTAGACAGGTTTTTCCAACAGAACAATAAAGAATGGAATAACAACCCTTACGAGTATTGAAAGAAAATAACTTTCTTCATGAATACGAAAGAAATAATATTCCTACGAATATTGAACGAAGATGATATTCCTTACGAATATTGAACGAAAATAATATTCATACGAATACGAAAAATAATATCTCTTCAGAATATGAAATAAATAATATCACTTACCTCAGAAGAAGACTGGATACTGGAATAGTGAAGTAGCAGACTTCTCTTCTTCTTTTTCTCTCTATAGCATCTCTCTCTATAATTGCTCTTGTGAGTCTTAGTAAATTGGTGCGAATGAAGGAAGAATGAGCTTCTATTTATAGAAAAATATAGTTTCGATAATTGCACGTTTTTTGGCTCAAAATATTACAGTATAATACCTTCATCTTTTTCTTCATTTTTAATTTAGTCCTGCAAGTATTATCAAACTTGCACCACCTCATGTGAATCAATAGTACAATCATGTGACTCAATAGTACAATCATGTGAAAAAAATAATTAAACTTATTTATCCTTACTTCATATAAAAGAATAAATAAACTCATCTAAATGATAATCGAACATGAGACTTACAGATTAATTATTTTTGTGCGATCAATTGAGATTATCTAATTTGGTTGAAGCTGGGTCGATTTATATATATTAGATTTAATTATTTTTATTTTCCCTGTAAAATCCAAATTAATATATATTGAATCTCTTTTAGTTGTAGTACTTTCTTATTATTTTGTCATTATTCAAACATTTTAAGAAGTTAGTGTTAAATGGAGATTTATGAGTTAACATGAAAACTTATTAATTGAAATTTTAAATCCATAATGCTAATCTCACTTATATCGAGCATAATTGTGCACGTGGGAAAAATAATTCTAGAATGATTGAATGACACTTTTGACCTTTCAAGTTGCCATCCACTTTTATACTCGTCTGTAAAGTTTATTTTTCATCCACTAGGTCCTTAAATTGATATTTTTTGTCGATTCTATTCATTTATCTTATTTGGCTCAAATCCGACCCATTTTGACTCAACTCGTCCCAGTTTGATCCGTCCTCAATTTCACCAATTAAATTTTAAAAAACTAAAAAAATTAAAATTATATTAAAAATAATAAGTATTTGAAAGTTAATATATTATTTTAGAATATTAAAAAAGTTATTATTTTAAATATTTTTAAAATAATATTTATTTTTCAAGTAAAAATAGAAATTTTAATTTTTTCACAAAATGAGTAAATTTCAATAAAATAAAGACTGAAAAAAAATTAAATAAGAAAATAAAATTTATTTTAAAAAAGAAGATTTTTTCATTTTTAAGTAAAAAATTATTTTCATAAAAAATTATGCCTTTACCATTATTATATTTATTCATAATATTAGGAATTTTAAAAATAAAATCTAAAAATTAAAATTAAAATACAAAAAACATTAATAGATAAATAAAAAACTTATTAAAATTTGTTTAAAAATTCAAAATTTATTATTATTATTTAAAAAAATTAGAAATTTTTTCCTTCTTTAAAAAATAAGTAAAGTTTTATTAAATAAAGAATAAAAAATAAAACTTTATTTTTCAGAAAAAAAAATAGAATTTTTTTCCAAAGAAATGAGTAAAGTTTCATAAAATATAAGTTCAAAAAAAGTAAATAAAAATTTTATTTTCATAAAACAAATTGTAAATTTTTATTTTAAAAGATGTGTAAATTTTCATAAAAATAATTAAGAATTAAAAATTTTAATTTGTTGGAATCTATATTTTATGAAAAATTTTACTCATTTTGAAAAAAAAAAGTTTCTAATATTTTTCCACGAAAATAATAGTTATTTTAAAACTTTTTAAAATAATAATTATTATATATATTTCAAAATAAAATATTATTTTTAATAATATTTTTTGTTTTACTTTTTTAATCTATATTTTATAAAACAGTACTCTCTTTTTTAAATGAAAATTTTTCTAACTAAAAATAATAATTAATTTTAAAAATATTTAAAAAATTATTATTTTTAATATTTTAAAATCAAATATTGTTTTAAAATAATAATTATTTTTAAAATAATTTTAAAACTTTTTATTATTTTTTTAAAAATTAATTTGTGAAATTGGGGTCAGGTCAAACTGTGTCGGATTGTGTGAAAAAATTGTTCAAATATATCGGGTTGGGGTTAAATCGGGTAAAAGTAACAGAATCGCCAAAAAATTATAATTTAAGGATCTAATTGATGAAAAATAAATTTTAAAGACATCTTTAAAAGTGGGTGACAACTTAGAGGATCAAAAGTTTTATTCAACCATTTTAAAATAGTCCTTCAATCGATAAAATTGACATGTATTTATTTAGTTATTAATTTGAGACAATTAAGTCCCCGCAATGACTTTTTTCCTCTCTTCTTTTTTACCAAACTTGACTATATGTTGGGCATGTGCCATTTTAATATAGGGGCAAAAATGTCAAAATACAATTGATAAGAAATATTATATATATATATATATCATTATAATTATTGCTAATTATATATTTTTGGTAGTAAGAATATGAGTTCTAACAAAACACAAACTAGATCCAAAAAAAATTTGAAATAAAATTCTTGAATTTGTTCTAGCCCAAAAGAGAATCTAATTCGCCGTGACTTGTAAGCTTGTTAACCTGTAGGAGGAAAAATAAAAAAGAAATTTCAACAGAGAACATGAAAAACTAATTATAAATCTCATACTTAATGATTCAAGAGAAATTCCAATTAATTAGTAGTCACATAACTTGTACAAAAATCAATTCAAACACAAACCTAAATACAAATACAAATATCGTCAAGAAAAGTTGTCCATAAGAGCATCACTAGAAAAAAAATAAGTACATTTATCAAGGGTATAGCTGGGTTATCTGACTAGAAAAAACAAATACACAAGTGGGTAAGTTTATAAGTTAATGATCAGCTAAAGAAAACCCAAATCTGAATAGGGATGAAGAAATTATGAGCAAAACATGTCAGACTAATGAATTTGAAAATTCACAACTCAACATAAAACAAGTGGGGCCGGGAAAATTAACATGTTTGGATCAACTAAATTTATGGGGTTGATGCATGAAAAAGAATTAACCCATAAGTTGATATCAAGATAATTAGAAACACTCACCTTAAATTCTTCAAAAAAATTCAAAACCTCAAGAATCGCTTAAACCGATCCATCAAAATCCTAATATCAATAAACATCAAAATTAATAAACTGTAAAACTAGGTAGTAATACGAATAAGATAATATTATATAGGTTTATAGTTTAAGCCCACTAATTACCTTTAACTAAAAGAATTAATGATCCAATCACATAAAACATATCAATTAATTAATCGGTTTGTGTGAAGAATTGGAGTTTAAAGGGTGTGCGATTTACAATATTTTTAGTGGTAGAAAATTTAGGGCATTTGAGCCCCATATTTGAGTTAAATAATTTGTCTCTAGAATATGTTGCTAGGAGACGGACAAGAATCCCAAATGAATTTGAAAACTAGTACACGACTTAACACTTGATAATACAATATTTTACACAATTTTATTAAATTACTCACCAAATCCTCAAATAAGTTGCAATTGAATGAAGATCTGCACATCCAAAACACTAGATTATTACACCAAATAAACTAGTGATTCCAGTGACTAACTTGATGATCAAACAAATCAATGAAGATTGAACAACTTCCAATTTTAATACTTACATGATAGGGTATACAGGGCATTGAGCTATATGACAATTTTCATATGGATTATCAACATCCCTTAGCAGGAACATGTAACCATCCATACCCCAGTCTGAACCCCAACAATTTTGAATGTACCACACCTTTCTCCCTTCAATAACATCATAACCAACTAGGAGAGCACCATGCAGACCTAATAACTTTTCTGGATAATGCGATGGCTTATATATTCCCTATTCAAGTAAAATGGTCTATCACATTAAGAAAAACCTAGGCTATGTTTGTTTGCAAGTATTATACTTGGTATATGACTATTAATCCCAAATGTCTTGTTTGTTTTCAAATTTAAACTTTGGACTATTAGTCTCGGTATTATAAAATAACTTAATAATCGATCTTGACATTATAATTATAATCCCGGGATTATAATCTTAGGATTAATAGCCTTGGGATTATAATCTCATGAATTATAATATCGAGATTATAATTCTTACAAACAAACATAGCCCTAGTATATTTATAGAAAATTTTGGTTTGACAATAATTAAATCTAACCCCTTCGTAATAAGAAAAATCATTTTGATGTACTGTCAAAGGAACAAGCACCGGATGATGTGCTACAGCAAGCTTTAAGTAGTCCTCATGAAAATAAGGAATCCATGCTATATCATTGATCTTGAATGTGTTCCTTTTGCCCTTTCAAAATATGAGTTTACTTCAATACATTAATAGATAAAAGATGATTATAAAGAATACAAATAAAAGATGGAAAGAATGGAAATTTTTAATAAATAAAGGGTACATGGGAGATACTTTCTAGGATATATATATATATATATATATATATATAGCGGATCAGGTCCGGACTCCCGGACCTGATCAAAAACGGACCCCAAATTTTTTGTTTTGTTTTTAAAATAACTAAAAAAATATTTAATATTTTATGGGCCTGAAATTTTTCCATAATACAATGTTTTGGGGTGATTTGAATACCTATATAAAAAATGGTGTATATGATGACAGATTGTATATACATGTTTTGTTATAATGTTACTCCAAATCACGCCCAAAACACTTCAGATATGAAAAATTTCAATTCCATAAAATATTAATTATTTTTTTAGTTGTTTTAAAAAAAAAAGCAAAAAAAAAAAAAGTCGGGAGACGGGACTAAAATCCCAGGCGTCCCGATTTGGGCAACTCTCTCTCTCTCTCTCTCTCTCTCTATATATATATATATATATATATATATATATATATATATATATATATATGGAGTTCTTCCATAACAACTGTTCTTTATGGAGATCAAGCAACACCCCATTTTTAACCGATTGATAAACTTATTGGAAGGTTGAGATTGAAACATAATATACCCTAGTGGTAGTAATAACTTGTAATTCAAGCTTTTTATTTTAATATGAGGACCCCACCATAGTCAACATGTTGTCGGGCTTTGTTTAACTAAAAGCGAATTTTTAATATTAAATAATCAATTTAGCATAATGTACGACATGCTAATTGTATAAAAAAAAAAAAAAAAAAAATCTAAACCGTAACAAGCTCTTACGGCTTGTAAAAAAAAAAAAAAAAAAAAAAAAAATTACCAACCGGCACAACCTCTTACGGCTTGTATAAAAATCAAATAGTGGCACAAGTTCTTTATTTGCTATTTTTTATAACAATATTTGTTATTTTATAAAAACAAATATTTTTATAATAACAAATAAAGAATATAAAATATTTTATAAAAACAAATATTTTATAAAAACATTTGTTTTTATAAAATATTTTATAAAAACATTTGTTATAAAATATTTGTTTTTATAAAATATTTTATAATAACATTTGTTATAAAATATTTGTTATAAAAACATTTGTTATAAATTATTTTTATAAAAACATTTGTTATAAAAACATTTGTTATAAAATATTTTATAATAACATTTGTTATAAAATATTTGTTTTTATAAAATATTTTATAAAAACATTTGTTATAAATTATTTTTATAAAAACATTTGTTATAAAATATTTGTTTTTATAAAATATTTTATAAAAACATTTATAAAATATTTTAAATTCAAAATATATTTTTTTTCTCTCTCTCTCTCTCTCTCTATATATATATATATATATATATATATATATATATATCCTAATTTTATAAAATGATATATACTCCCTTAATTTGTCCTATATAAACTAGCTTAATTTGATTACTTAAGTCAAACTAACCATTTTAAATTCAAAATATATACCATTTCTTACAAACTCCAAAAGTTCAGGAGTTTAAAATTTTAAATAACTAAGTTTAATTATTAATTTTGAAAATAATCGATTTGTCTTGAAAAGTCAAAATAAACCCGTATTTATGGGTCAGTGGGAGTGGGAGTATTGTTTTGATCATTTAGTAAAAACCAAACCATACAGATAGAAAAATCAACTAAAAAAATATATGTAATATATAAATTTTATTTAATTTGAGGTTGTGTAACACCATTATATAACCTTATAAAATAAGTATACTTTTAGACAACTTAAATATTTTGAAATTTTATTAATATAAATTATGATAGATATTACCAAATCATATGAAAATTCAGATGTTCAAATATTTTATATATTCTTTTAACCATACAGTTGGATTTGTGTAAAAAACACTAGCTGATGGACTCTATGTAGTAGTATACTAATTAGACAACCTCTAAGGTATCTTCTTTTTTCACATAATAATTATGAAAGACAAAGAAAAACAAAATAACTTTAAATGCACATTTAATTTAAATTTAATATAGGATATATATTGATAAACAACCTTCCACGAGATTTTTGAGCTCATGTATTAAAGTTCTAGGCATGAAATTCTTACCCTTTTAAAGAAGCTAGGTATTTTAGGAAATCCACTTACTAGCGGATAATCTTTTTCCAAAGATAGCCCATGCTTGAAAACCCATATAAGAGCCGCAGAGAAATCACCCGAATAGTCCGAGTTGAGACGTAGAATCCTCTTAACAATAGCACGATAATGTCGGATAGAAGAAACATTACCAGCATCGAAGTCAATAAGTTCTTGAACAGAAAAACGATATGATTTCCCCGTAGCTAGCATAAATATTGCATTAAGTTCATTCACAATTTGAAATGCCCAACATGCGTCTGAATATATAGAAAACCAATAGTATAATTAAGAAATGTGAATTGGTTGGAGAAAATTAGATTCATTATATATCTATAATAATAATTATAAGATAGAACACAATTTGAATTTTGGCGGAAAAAGAACAAATACGGTTCATATTCATTCTAATTTTCAGATGATTGAAACGGAGAGAGATGAATGATTTGTTACGCCGTGCCTTCAGATATATATATGAGTTCAAATCAGCTGTTTAATATATACTCCCTCCGTTCTTTAATATAAATCTTTTTAGATAAATATTTTTGTTTCTTAATATAAGTCGTTTGAGAATTTTAAGTAAAAATTAATTGTTTAGTTTTCAATATTACCCCAAATATTAAATATAACTTTGTTTCTATCACTATTCTATCATCTATGTCCAATAAATAACACTCTATTTTTTCAGTACAAGTGCAATATAGACAATTGATATTATAGTTAATGTTTTATAATCATTTTCTTAATTCTTGTAAACAAGTCTAAAACGACCTATATTATGAAACGGATGGAGTACATGCATACACGTACATTTAGAGAATCATGAATGAAAGTATACATGCGTTTGGATTGAATGAATGTAATAGAGATTGGAATGATTCATTCCATTTTAGTTGGAATGAGTTATTCCATGGTCTCCCTCCCCCAAGACCCTCATGGCTCAATGATAAAAAAAACTGCTCATAAGGTTTTGGGTATGAAATCTTGGGCAAAAATGTTAAATTTCAATCGAAAATAGCAAAAAAAATAAATAATAGTTCAATCCATTTCAATCGCAACCAAACACAATTTTTTTTATTCTATAAGAATGAGTCATTGTATTTCCACCTTTATTACTTTAATCAAAACGCAGTGATTGAATATTGATATTTCCACAAGAGTGTAAACGTAGATTTTTGGTGTAACAAATAGGTTCAATAAGGATAACTCGGAAAAGTTGTATTTTTTTGTTACTCATTTACAACATTGCCATATAAAAAATGCCAACTCACTTCTATAAGCCGTGCACATATTCCAATTAATATATATATATATCTGGAGAGAAGTTTAAAATGAACTTTAAAAAGAAATCAAAGATTTAACCGCTTTTTTTGTGTCTATGATGACAGTTCGACCAATTCGCCGCCAAAGACTACATGACTATGGCGACGGATCGAACTGTCGCTATGTATATACACCAAAGACGACGACGGTTTATCTTTTGATTCGCTTCTTTAAGGTTCGCTTTAAATTTGACCACATATATATATATATATATATATATATATATATATATATATATATATACTTTTATTGAACTTATCTGTTAATTATTTACCTATGTTTTAATTATCACATGTACGATATATCTTTACAAATATTAATTCCGTATGCAACATTTAAAATGCTTCTAATTAATAAAAATATTATATGAAAACTAAGTGGTTACTTACCTGAAGTCTGTTGGTCCGCCACTGGTCCAATAATCCCTTTTTCAACCCAATTAACTCGATCGGGAAGAAGCATAATTTTCTTTTCAAAAGTAAATATATAACCATCAGTCATAATTAATTATGATCAATGTCGGCAATAACAAGAATACGTGAATCAGTTGAAATCAGTATAACAAATTATTAGTTAATTCAGAGCTACACATGCTTAGTGTTCTTTGTAGCTAATAATAAAAATAAATAATACCGTTAACTAACACCAAAACTCCAGCAAGTCTAAAGAAACACAACACACAACAATAAAGTAATTATAATTTAGCAAGGGAATAATTTATTAATAATTTTGACCACACTGCTATAACTTCCTGGCTTCGCCACTGAGTCACACACATATTTTTGAGGAATGATCCTAATATTGTTTGTTATACTATTATTTGGACAAATTTATATTTTCTCAAGGTATTCAATGTGGAATAAGATATATATTCTAACAAATGTTATGTGAGATTTGTGTAGTGATTCTACTGCTATATATTACTGTTTTTTCTTCAAATTTTAAGAGTTGAATTAAAAAAGTACCTATTAATTCCATTAAATTACTCCATGAATGTTTAATTTGTCTTCTCTCCAAATTACGTAAATTAGCTATATTACAGCATCAATTCCATTAATTTGAATATTGACAAAAGACTAAAAATAGTACATAATGCATAAATTATTCTTTATACAATTACGCATAAAACATTATATTGTGTATAAAGAAATATTTTTTATAAAGAACAAAAGATCGAGTTTGTGATGAGATTTTTCTTCATCCAAATCAGATATCCAATTCAATTTTTTTTATGCCTTTAATAATGAATTTGAATTAGTTGCATATTTCAAGTTCTACCTTTTGTAGGTAACTTTTTTTTTCCTTTTAAATTCAACCACGTTGTTTTAAAGAATTGACCTTACCTAAATATAAAAACTATATATATATATATATATATATATATATATATATATATATATATATATATCAATTCAATCTTATATGCCTTTAACCAATATAACATGTGTGTGTTTATATATTTATTATTGTAGCAAGTATACAAGAATCAGGTTTACCTCGAGTAGTTTTCTCTGCGCAACATCAGCTTTGGTAGGGGTAGGGTGCATGGATATAGTTAATTGTTTACTTTGCTCTTCAATTAATGCCTCTCTCTCCTCTTTTTCTCCTTTTCGTATAAAGAAACAATCCATACCGTTAGTGTCAAGATTCATCCACGCGTCTAATAATCACGTCCAATATTACAATATATAATGAGATATGAAAATAGAATTCATTTAGATACCTTAATAGGATAGAATTCCTCAAAATGAGGAAGTCTTTCTCCACACTATGGCTCAACCGGCCAATCCATTGAGCCCAAATAAACATGCCAACACTTGGTATTAGTGTATTTCGTTTTACTTGTAAAAGTGATCAATTTATAATATTTCGTTTTCAATCTGAATCCTTCTCATAAAAAGAATCTTCAATCTGACATTTTCCTACTTGGTTTTTGATTTTAAAAACAATAAATTTACTACCTGCCTCTCTCGAAACGTAATGAGTAAAGTCTTTTTGGCCATGTTTATAATTCATGAAATTATAATTTAGGATTAAATAGTTTTAGTTGTTTGTTTTTCATGAGATAATTTAACATGTTATGTTTATTTTTTTCATGATTAATTAAAAAATATTGTTTAGACTATTATACCTTTACCAATAATAACATATTTTAAACTTATTTATAAATTAAAAAATAATGGAATAGTATTTTCCTATGGGAACTGAATAATAGTGACGTAGAGAATTTCGAAGCGAAATACAGATCAAAACATTCTGGACAGTTATGCCCCTAATTAGGCCAATTTAAACGAATAAAAATTTTTGTCCGCTAGAATTCTAGCGGACGACTGTCTCACCGATCTCACCACTGTTAAACGCAAAACACATTACGCCCTAACTCTCAATGATTTCCTCTCAACGATTTCTAGCGGACGGCGATTAACACAATCCTAAGTCTCTCAACGATTTCTAGTGGATGGCGATTACTTGCTACGATTACTTCCTAAGTCTGTCAACAATTTCTAGCGGACGACGATTACCTGCTGCGATTAATTGCTGCGATTACTGCAAACATTCTGCAATTTATGCGATTTGGAATTGGAACCCTAGTTCGAAATTGACTGCAGATCGTCTGCTTGATGTGAAAAGGAATTGGGGCAAAATTACTAGTAATCGATCAGGCTGTATAACAACTTGAGTTAGGAGACAAATTCACAGGCAAAAAGATGGGAAAAATTATGAAGATAGATAATGGGATGAGATTTAAGTAAGTTCAGAAAGTGAGAGGGAAGCTGTAGGCCACATAAAGGATACAAATGCTTAATTGCTTATTTGAAGCTGAGATTTCAGTCATTTTTTACTGGTAGCATTTTCTTGTTTATGTTCAAAAACTAAAATTTTGATTTTGTTATTTATTGAAGTTGGCATTATATGTTCAAAATGTTTTAATTAGTTAATTGTTACAAACTTAAACAGTTAAAAGAATGGAACTTACAGTTTGGATAGATTGTATTGTGTTTTCACTTTTTCTAGTCTCTGAAGTTTGTAGAAGTTGGCATAACTATATATTTGACTACGTTTTGCTTTTTTCAGATGCCTTGGGTATCTGAAATTGAAGATGCAGGGCAGAAATGGATCTCCAGTTGCATTTGTTGACTTTCAGGTATATTACTTACTCTTCTGATCCACAAGCTAATTCATCACCAAATAACTATGGTAAAAATGAGTTTTGATAATAGGATTCTTTCTGCTCTTCTTTATACCCCCCCCCTCACTTTCATTCTTGAATCTTTTTGGTTTTGATTTGGCTTAATTGTTAGTTGATTGGATCCTCATCAGTCAGTACAGTGTATCTTAACCTTTTGGGCGTGATATATTGGAGCAGCAATCACATTTTTTGTTTATTTTTTAATTTTCTGTTTCTTGCCTTTCAATTTGTTGAACTTAGTGAAGGCTCTGCAATAGTGCTGGAGTTTAGAAAGATTAATATTATATGATTTTTAGATGGCTAAGAGCGAATGCATGTTATTTTCATTTTTACCCTTGAATTGCAAAATGATGAAGCTATATCCCTTGTTGTTTCTGATCTTTTAGTCTCATGATATTTCTTAGTTTAGACTTATATTTTATTCATTGACTTTTCCTATGGGAACTGAATATTAGTGACGTAGAGAATCAGGAAGCGAAATACAGGTCACATCGAACTTAGGCTATTGCTCCTACATCATCCTTTGATAGTAAAGTTAATATCAAGCAACAAACAGCTTATGGAGTTTTAGTTATTGTAGTTGAGAGGGGAGATTTAAGGAATGATTTTTTCTATGGAAGGCAGCGAACAACAAACAACTTATGGAGTTTTAGTTTCTGTAGTTGAGATGGGAGATTTAAGGAATGATAGGCGAGGCATATCCTGCTGTATCTTACAAAATGTCTTGAACTATACATACGTCACCATATTTTACTATAAATTATGTGCATTGTGATACTTAATAATTCCACATTAAAGATTTAAAATGACTACTACTGTTTTAAAACTCATTTTTTTCAGTTTTCAAGCAATTAAGTGGGTGTTTGATAAAAACTGAATAAATCTGAATCTGAATGAGCTGAATCTGAATGAATGAGTGAATCTAAATCTGAATGAAAAAAGTTGTTTGATAATTGACATGTCTGAAATATCTGAATGACAAAACTTTATTATTTTACCCCTCTGAAAAAATTCAAAATTGTTGTAAATTTATTTAATATTACTTAATATAATAGTTAATTTTTTTTTTAATTTTTTTTATTTCATTCAGCCATTCAGCTAAAAAAATCTAACTAATCCATTCAGCTAGTCCATCTTACCGATTCAAACCATTCGCATTCAAAACAAAACGACCGATCGATTCAAATTATTCAGATTCGATTATATTCATTTGTAAACAAACACCCCTAAGTACAAAGAATCGATTTATTACTAAGTGATAGGTGTTTGGAGGTTACAACTTAATTTTATATGTTAAATTTAAATCATCGCAAGTTACTTAATGTATATTTGTCAGTTATATGTTATTATTATATAATGGTTCAGTTTGATAAAAGATTTTTGTAAGAATATAAATAATTTTTGACCCATAGTTATCAAGGCGCTAAGTCGAGGCGAGGCGACAGCCGGGAGCTTAAGCGCTTAGGCGACAAAGCGTCCGACTAGTCGCCACAAGTCGACAAGTCGTTAACAATGTAAATTTTATACGTATAAAATTCTATATATTTAACATTTATATGAATATTTAATTATTTATATATTGATATTTCTAATGATTTACCATATTCATAAAAATTCAGTATTCTTTAACTCAGAATTCTCATTTTTCATAATGAAAATATCACTCAAGCTATCAAACCATCAAAGATCAAATCATCATCATCTCTCCCAAGAGTAGCATCATCACTCGAAACAGTAGTTACTCTTCGGCCATAATCATCATTAACATCCTCATCATTATTAGGAAGGCCCTCCTCTTCTTCTCCAACATCAGAATCAGATTCATTCACAATCACAGCTCTTGAAGTCGAAGCATTACCACGTCGTGAGTAGAATAACCGGCCCCACGAGGAAGATCAAGGCCTCCTCGCTGCATCGATGCACCAACAGCTCTATCAACATCCTCCCACGTAAGATCATCTCCATTATGAACTATATCTTGTTCGGGCACTATCCACTCATTACCCCAATTAAAGTCATCTAGGACTAATGGATCGAAATTTCTTCCAAATTCGCGCCTCCTTTGGAACATATCAACAATTCGGCGATTGTATTGGTCATGCACCAAATCATTTAACCGTTGATGCTCCAACCTATTTATCTTCTTATTATGAATCAAAATTTTGTTTAAAAATATTAAGCAAAAAGAATATATAAAATATTTATACATTTAGTTATGTACTAAATACTTACAAACTCGAAAGTGCTCCAATCAGGCTCACAACCTAAGAAGAACAACAAAGGCCGAGGATTCGCTTTTGCAAACTTTGTAAGCTCAATAGCACAACCGCCAAAAGCATTCCACCAATCAACTACATTAGATGTAAAAAATAAAAAAAATAAAAAAAAATCAAATATAGTCTTAATTATTAAACTTAAAACAAAAATTTATAGTTAATGTAATATGCTTACTAGGATTTTTTGTCTTTCGTTGCTCTAATCGCCATGTCTTTAGAAAAGTCATCACGAGAAGATTCATGTATACATCGGCTTAAGTCGCTTATCTTGTACTCGCCAAAACTTGGTGGGAACCATTTTTGAAAGAACATCATTGAAGTTGCTACGCAACTTGTAAGCCAAATTAGATTCTTCTTCTTCTTTCGATGTCAAAATACTTTCCCGGATTGAGAAACAATGTCGCCCCATATAACTTCGCTCCATTGGCATGCCCATCTTCGCTCAATGATGTCAATCACTTTCTTATCTGACCTTTGTTTGTTGTTAAAGACATCTTTGATCTTTTTCTTTGCATATTCCATCGCAAAGAAGAATCTCTCAGCAGTAGTGGCCTCTCATCCGAATCCACAATCCTCAAGACTACAAGTAATGGTTGTGAGGCTCTAATACAATCTTCTACGTTGTGCCAAAAAGTAGAAGAAATAATTGTATCATACACTTGTTTCCCCGCCTCTGTACTTGACAGCCTCGAATTTGTCCAATCATCACTGATGAACACATGTCTCAAAGCATCCTTGTGCTTGCACAAGCTTTGAAGAGTCAGAAATGATGTAGCAAATCGGGTGACTCCCGATCTCACAAGGTCCCTCCCATTTGTTTTGGTCCTCATCGCCTCAAGAAGGCGACCATGTTTGTAAATGAATCCAGTTATTTTTTTGCCCTTCACGATTGTAGATTTAAATTGCTTCATATTGCCCATGTTCTCTAACATCAAGTCTAGGCAATAGGCAGTACATGGTGTCCAGAACAAAGTCGGTCTCCTCTCCATCAACATACGACCTGCTGCCTTATAATTGGCGGCATTGTCCGTCACCACTTGCACAACATACTAAGCCCCAATCTCTTTTATCTTCCCATCAAGTAGCTCTGTCAACATGTTTGCAGGACTATTAACAAGAAAATTTATCAAGTGTCTGTCTCTTCTATCCGTCCATCCGTCTAACATAAGACTGCAACCGTACTGCTTCCAAGAAGTTTTGTGTTTCTCCTTCAGTTCCTCTGTTTTAGTCTTGGCCTTCGCTAAAAGAGGAACCCTCAACTCGTGATATGAGGGAGGGTTGTAACCCTACCATATCGCCTAATAGCCTCCTCGCCATCACCTCATAACTTTCTTCGATTTCTTTGCATTAAAAGGGATGCGGACTCATAAAAAAGTTGGCAACATGCATGTCAACTTTTCTCTTTCTTCCTTAAGTGTCCTCAGGCGATTCTCCAAAGTAGTTTGGCTAGGACCTTTTCGATGCCTTTCGTCCACAACTTCTTCAGGAGATTTCTTAAAATGAGTTTCAATGGTCTTTGTTTGTTTTGTTTGTGATTGTGGCTTAGGGAATTGAAATACACTCTTCATCCTTTTAGATGCAAATTCTTAACTTGGAACAACTGTAGAGGAAGCATTAGAAGCATTGGAAGCATTGTTTGAAATATTAGATGAGTGAATTTCTTCTACTTCGTCATGGTCATCAAATTGAATTGGCTTATTCCTTTTGTTACCCATTATTGCTTGATGCATCTCATTTGAAATTTCTGTTGTAGTTCGAGGACACTTGGACACATCCCCATACCCATCGGTAAGATGTTTAAATTTTTTATCGCTCAATTCTGGCCAAAATGCATATTTCCACCCCGGATCTTTAGACTTGGCCTTTCTTTTAGGATCCTTAGTTGGATCATAACCCTCAGCTCCTGAACTTTCCACCATTTAACTATCTACAATTCTACAAAATACAATTAAACAAACAAACAAGACATTGTAATTTGTAAAATTGTAATAACAAAACAAGTAAACAACTAAACATAGATGGCATAGTTTCATTGTAATCTGGTAAACAATTAGTAATGTAATAAGTAGTAACTTTTTTTTAGTTACTACACTATTATAATTTATACTTTAGGAAATGCTTTAAATGCAAATATCCATCATAACTATGATACTGAAGCACTAAACAATAAACAACTGAGCACATAAACAACAAGTAAAAACAGTCAGTGCAAAGAATAAACAAAGAAGTTGTGAGTCAAATAAATACTAAATAGAGCACATAAACAATAAATAAAGCAAAGCAGAGCCAAAGCCGATGAGTCGAGAAGATAAACAAATAGTGAAGGTTGTGAAGTAATAAACAGTAGAAGAGCAGAACAGAGCCAAATCAGAGCCCCATATTTTTTTCGGCGAGAAGATAAAAGACGAGAAGCAGGGTAGAAGAAGAAGAGAAGAACTGAAGCAAAGTAGAAGAAGAGCTCCATATTTTTGTCGGCAAATCAGAGTAGATGAAGAATTGAAGAAGAGAAGCATACCTGTAAACTGTCACGTCGTCGTTGCCAGAGTCAGTCGCGCCTAAGTCGTCGAAATGGGCTTGATTGATCGATTAGCAGGTTCGTTTCTCTCTCTCTCTCTCTCTCACTCGTTTCGTTTCTTCCTCTTTGCTATACCCAAGTTGCAACTTGCGATCGATCGTTTGGGTCTGTCTTAATCTATGTTTGCTCGACGTAATCTCTGTTTTCCTCTTTTCGTTTCTCCCTCTCCTCTGATGATTGATAAACTGAAGTTCCGAAGTGAGCGATCGATTAGGTTCAATCGATCTTTAGGTTTTTTTTACTGGGTCGGACCAAATCCGCTCCAACAAGTCGACCGCTTATCAATATAGTCGTCCAAGTCGCTCGGCAATCGTCCAAGTCGTCCGAGTCAGCGTCTGAGTGATCGACTATTTGATCTCCCACCAAGTCGTCCTGCCGCCTTGGAATTCTTTACCGACTTGACGACGACTTGATAAGCATGTTTTGACCTATTGAAAGCATCAGGTATCTTGCAATACAAAATGTATCCCACTGTGTATCATGAAAATCAAATTTTAATACATGATATGTATCCCAAATTCATTAACTATGCTCCTGCATAATTTATTGAGTTATGATTTTTTGCACCTGCAGAATTTATTGAGTTATGATTTTTTGCAGCCATGATCTGTACTATAGTTTGTGTTGCCAGTTTTGTGTTGCTGGTAGTAAGTCAGCAGTTTTGATTTATGTTTGGTTTGCATATTTGGTTGGTTTCAGTACTCATTGCATATTTGGATTCGGGCCAGGTTGTGTGCAAATGATTTCAAATTTCTATGGATTCGCCATCGGATAGAGCTTCAGTTTGTTTGTTTCAGTTGTTTGTGTATTGGTTTCAGTACTCATTGCCCCTTGTTGCAGTTTGTAGGGTTACATCTGGTTTCAGTTTTTTTAGTTTGTAGAATGTTTCAGTTTGTGTTGCATTGCACAGCCCCTTGTTGCAGTTTGCAGCAGACAGTTCATTTTATTTTCAGTTTGCATTGCACTGGATATTTGGTTACAGTTGGTTTCAGTTTATTTTCAATTTGTAGAAAGTTTCAATTGTGTTGTTAAAATCAAATAGTTTTTAGTGTTTCAGTTTGACTGTTGTTTGCAACCCTTGTTGCAATTTTCAGTTTGGCTGTTGTAAAAACTAATACAATGTCATTTACAATGTCAATTATAATTACTATCTGAAACAACTCGGGTCAAATATCGAGTCTGAAACAAATCTCGGATCAAATTCCAAGTCCGAATCGAATCAAATCATCTAAATAAGGTCTTAAACCACTGACCCAATAATATTTTCTTTGGTTATCTTAGCCCAACACGGACTCACCCAAAAGGTCAAGACTGAACGTACTATTGGTTAGGGGTGAGCAATTCGGTTATAACCGAACCGAATAGCTTATTCGGTTATAACCGAAAACCAAAATCTTCTTAATTTTACTATCCAAAAAACTAACCGAATTTAGAAATAATCGAAAACCGAATATAAAATTCGGTTATTCCGGTTAATAACCGAAATTAAGTTCATAAAATCTACTACCCTATCTACTATGACAAACTTTGGCAAAAACAGAAGAAAAAAAATTCTTTACTAATTACCCTATTCCTCTGAACAAAAGAAAGTGATAAACTCTTTACCAATTCCCAAAAGTGATAAAAATTAAATAAATGTTTAAGTATCAAATTAAATCATCACAAATAACACTGAGAAGAGAAACACGTCAAATTTCTCTGTTTTTATTTTTCGGAATTGGTTAGGATTCATCATTGTCCCTTTAACCAAAAAAAAACTGGTGCAATTTCTCTGTTTTTAAGCATGACTTAATTGGTTACAAGGGAAATTTTGCAAAAAACTGGTCTCCATTGGAAAGAAGCATATGATGAGGCCTTTGAAGAACTCCAAAGAAGGTCTTGGGTTATGCTTAATCATGCTGCATTCTATGGGATGCTAGGCTGGACTTAACTTAGATAATTTTGATTCGGATGTGCCACCACTTGATCAAAATAATCTAAGAGGCAAAACATAAGGAGTTACATGTTGATGTAATTGACAAGGAGTTGTCTACCTATTTATATATATATAGTTTGTTGTGTCACCACAAGGCTATATATATTTGAAATGGGATCCTTATTCTCACTAGCAAAAACTTTAATTAGATTTTGCCGAACTATATAAATGAGGGTAATATAGTTTGAAGAAAATAAAAGGAGATACCAATATAAAATAAGACCAAATTTATTTTGGTAATTAATTAAATGAATGTTTGCTAAAATATTGTCTTTTTACATGCGTAATTTTGAAAATGTCACATTCACTAATTTCATCACAGAGCATACTTGATGCTAACAAACCGACCGGACCGAACTACTACCTGATTTGGTTAAGGAATCGAGAATTGTTCTCATCTTCTTTGAAAAAGATTTCTTATGTCCTAAATTCGCCTGCACTCGCAAAAAGTTGAGAGAGATACCGAGGAAGAGATTGCTACTTTTAAACAAAGGGCGTAGATGATGCATCTGTGGGCTCAACGCATCACGCTCGCATCCATGAAAGTAACGAGCTTCAGCCACAAGGCATGAAAACATGGATGCTCCTACTATGCCATCGCACCTTCGAGAGTCAGATGGTGAACAAAGTAGGATCGCTAGATATGAAATATCTAAGGAACTCTTCCGAGATCTCGGATGACCGAGGGCACTACCGCTGAGACTCATGTCCTAAAGATGATCAACTGATTCAACGTCTTGGATACTTGGGTTCATCATGGATGGGGAGTTGAGTTAAGATTTAGTCTTGCGCAAATACTCCCGCACACCTTCTCACAATTTGTTGTGAATTTTCACATGAATAAGTTGGATGTCACTTGCTCAATTACTTAACATGTTGAAAATCGTTGAAGGTCACTTCCCATCCAAGAAGAACCATGTCTTCATCGGTGGATGATTCTTCCAAGAAAAGGAAGAGGCCCAAGGTATTTTCTCAAAAGAAGAAATCCAAGAAGGCTAAGGAAAGGTGAAAGTGAAGGATCAAAAGAAACCCGATCCATTAGCAAAGGAATTTTCTTCCATTGCAATAAGTAAGGTCATCGAAGAGGAACTGCAAGGATTATCTCGCAGTAACAAAAGCGTAAGAAGCTTGAGAAGCTTCAATCCTAATCAAGGTTTGTTTATGATTGAAATTAATTTTTCCAAAGTCAATCTTCTACTGGGTATTGGATCTGGGATGTGGTTCTCACATATGTAATAATATGCGTGGACCGGTCAAGTAGAAAGATGAAGAAGGATGAGGTCGCCCCACGAAAGTGGGAAATGGAGCAAAGGTTCACGCATTAGTCAGTAGGGACTTATTGTTTAAGATCGCCACAGGCAAGTTCATTAATTTAAATAATTGTTATTTTGTTCCAAATATCATTAGAAACATTATTTCTATCTCTCAGTATTGGATATGGATGGTTTTAATATTATAATAAAGAACAACAAATTGTTCTATTTATAATGATAATATTTTATATGGTGTTCGTAATTTGCGAAATGGACTTTAGATACTTGATTTGCATGAAAATATATTTCAAATCGAACAAACTAAGAAAAGGAAAAGAGATGATGTTAATTATACCTTCATGTGGCAATCAGAGACTGGCCATATTAATGAAACAAGATTATCCAAGTCGATAAAGATGGGATCCCAGAGCTATCTCGATTATGAATCATATCCAACCCGTGAATCTTGTCTCATGGGTAATGACTAAATCTCCTTTTTAGTGGAAAAGGAGAAAGAGTTACAAAGTTGTTAGCGTTGGTACACATGTATGTATGTGGACCTACGACAACTAATCGCACGACGAGGAGGGTATTCTTATTTTATTACATTCATCGACGACCACTCAAGATTTGGATATATGTGTATTTAATGAAATACAAATCAATCATTTGAAAAGTTCAAAGAGTTCGTAAGTGAAGTTGAGAAGCAAACCGGTAAGAGTATTAAGATTCTTCGATCCGATCGAGGAGGAGAATACTTAAGTGGTGAGTTTTCAATTGTCTCAAAGAAAATGGTATAATCTCACAATGGACTCCACGAGGGACGCCACATGTGATGAATGGTGTATTTGAAAGGAGAAATCGAACATTGTTGGACATGGTTCGATCTATGATGAAGTTTTACCGACCTTCCAGCTTTTCTTTTCCGGGATATGCCCTAGAATCCTACCGTGATACCTACTTAACAAGGTACCTACAAAATCCGTCCCCAAGACCCTATATGAAGTTATGGATTGGAGGAAACCAAATCTTAAGCATGTTAAGACTTGGGGTTGTCCAAACTTATGTCAAAAAGTTTGAAAACGATAAGTCGCAGACTAGATCCGATAAATGTAGATTTGTGGGATATCTTAAAGAAACATCGAGTATTATTTCTATCATCCAACCGATCAAAAGGTGTTTGTTCATAAACATGTTGCCTTCTTCGAAAAGGAGTTTATCCTCAAGGGGTCATGGGAGTAAGATATATCTTCAAGATGTTCAAGAACCACAAAATACTACAGATCAAAGTGAGGTACCTAACAAAGTAGATATTCCTTTTGTATCACACCCTATTCAGAATGGAAGAGTACCAAAGATACCAGACATGGTATGGACTTGTCATAGAAGATGACAATGAGGTACGATCATAGATGATGATGATCCATTGAATTACTTAACAAAGCATGAGTAGTAAAGACTCGAGAAGTGGCAAGAAGCCATGAAATCCGAGATGGACTCCATGTATGAGAACCAAGTATGGACTTTGGTCTCACCACCAAGGCATTAAGCCTATTGGGTGTAAATGGGTCTTTAAAAGAAAGACCGGAGTGCATTTACAAGGTTGAGACCTATAAGGCCCCGATGGTTGTAAAAGGTTTCAAACAAAGACAAGGAGTCGACTATGATTTAAACCTTCTCACCAAGAGCAATGCTCAAGTCCATTCGGATTTTGCTTCATGATCGCAGACTACCACGACTACGTAAATCGCAAATGGACGTGAAAACGGCCTTCCTCAATGGGAAACTTGAGGAGGATGTGTATATGACACTAACCAGAGGGATTTGTTTCAAAGGTTGGAACAAATCAAGTCTCAGAAGCTACAACGATCCATTTATGGATTAAAGCAAGCTTCGTAGTGGAACATCCGTTTTTGATGAGACAATCAAAAGTTTGATTTTATCAAAATGAGGATGAACCATGTGTGTACAAGAAGGTTAGTGGGAGCTACTGTTTCATTCCTCAGTATTATATGTCGATGATATATTACCGATAGGGAATGATATTCCTATGTCCGCAAAACAATTAAAATCAAGTTATCTAAACACTTCTCCATGAAGGACTTGGGAGAAGCATCCTATATTTTGGGGATAAAGATCTATAGAGATATATCTAATAGGATGCTTGGCTTGTCCCAAGGAACGTACATTGACATGATGCTAAAAAGGTTTAACATGGAAGATTCCAAAAGAGGTCTCATGCCGATGAGCCATGGAATACATCTCTCCAAGAAACAAGCCCCAAAGACACCTGGGGAGAGAAACCGTATGAGTAAGATTCCTTATGCTTCAAAGAATAGGATCTATCATGTACGCAGATGATATGTACTAGACCGTATGTCGCCACGCACTTAGTGTAACAAGCGAGATATCATCGAATCCAGAGAAGAACACCGAAGGCGCGTGAAAAATGTCCTAAAGTACTTAAGAAGAACTAAGGATGTATTGTTCACTTGGGTCCGAATTAAAACCAGAGGCTTTGCTGCACTCAAGTTTTCAAATGCACCAAGATGACAAGAACTGCTTTCTGGGTATGTGTTTACCTTAAACGGTGGGCGCAGTTGAGTTGAAAAGTTCCAAGCAAAGACGATTCTCGATTCAAAGGATGAGAGGCAGAGTACATAGTCGCAAGTGAAGTCGCAAAGGAAGTCGTTTGGATGAAGAAGTTCATTACCGAACTTGGTGTGGTTCCTAGCATTAAAGGACCAAAGGCCTTTATTCTCGCGGACAACATCGGAGTCATAAGCAAGCTAAGGAACCCGTGTCTCATCGTAAATCCAAACACGTGTCATGGCGATTTCATTTGATCAGAGAGATCATTGAAAGAGAGACGCCACCCCGAGCGTGTGGACTCTCAAGCCAATATTGCAGATCCATTTACTAAAGCGTTAACACAACAAAGCAGCTTTGATCGTCACTTAGAGAAGATGGGTATGAGATACCACTACGATTGGTTTTTTAGTGCAAGTGGGAGATTGAAAGTATTATGCATACAAGCCAATCATATATGATGATAAAGCATATATCGTGTAATCAATCTTATTTATTTATTAATAAAAGAATTATTTATTAAAGGCATTTATTATCTACATGGTGTTGTTTTAATAATATGTGATAAACCCATAGTTTTAAGCAACGCTTTTAGAATAATGATGATGTTCATTCTAATGAGATCTAAATTCTTAGAAAGCTTAAAACTAAAATAGTTCCCAATCATCGGATTACTAAATTGGGGATTAGTGAATCCGGATAGATTGGTACATACGCCGTTTGCTTTCATTGGATGAGGATGATTGATCTCACGATCATTTGTGTGGAGACACTAAAGCAAGTATATAGGTGCTTATTAGAGAATAAGTTCATCGAACGTGACTCGCTAAGGAATACCTAATGGAGTTTTACTTTACTTGTCAATAGGAATTCTCAGAAAGTGATAGTAAGACAAATGATCTCAGACTTGAGATCATCATAAGATCTTATATATAATGAATTGCACTTTAACTTATTCCTCAAGACTCTTAGAGTATATCAAAGGGTATGCTTGGGTGTAATAAGTTATATACGAAGATAATGAATGATCAATAAAGAATCTACCACTTCTAGTAAAAGGAGAATGTCCTATGTGATTCGATAAATGACAACCTGTGAATCCTTGGTTAAGGTGGAATGAAATTAGAAAGTAGTTTCTAATTTGCATTCATTAGAGTTGTGCATTTAGGAATCGAAATACATATGATTAAATAAAATAAGACTCGACAAAGAATTCCATGCCTTATATTTAATTGGGACATCAGATGGTGGAAGGATTGAATTGTATTTAAGAACTATTTACTCAAAGGTTCTTTTATGATTAATGTTGAAATCTATATTATCCGGAAAGTCGTTGATCGCTAGTGGAGGCTTATCCCTATCAGAGAATAAATATTATTTATTTAAATAAATTATTTGTTTAATTTATTTATTTAAATGAGATTAGAATTGTTCTAATTGATTTATTCACAACCAGGTTTAATATGGAGAACCTAAAGGGTCACACCATAAAAGGAAGAATAATTATTTAAGAAGTTAATGGCATAATTGTAATAATATAGTTATATATTTAATTTAATCTATGGTGATAGAATAAATTAAATAGCTTAATATTTATTATTTAATATTTTAGAAATATTAAATATAAATTAATAAGAGGAGTCTTATTAATATTATTACAATTATTATTATTTTAATTTCTAAAAGGTTTAGGAATTAATTTAATATAAGTATTCTCATTTATTCCTAATTGGATTAGGAAAGAAAATTAGTTAAAGGAGTTTAATTAATTATCCCTAATAGATTAGGGAGCCCATTTAATTAAAAGAGTTTAATTAAATAAATAATACCTTATTTTAATTAAAATAGGTTACATGATATCTTTATAAGAGGAGTCTTATATTAGATATCTAATATACGTAATTCTTAGAGTTGGAGAGTACGCCTCCTTTTTCTATTTAGATAGGAAAACTAGGGTTTGAGCAATACCCCTTCTTCTTGAAAATTCTTCTTCTTTGGTGGATCACCTATAGAGGCCATACACTGGGTGGCTTACATCGATCAAAGGAAGGAATCTACAGGAGATTCAAGGAGATCGCAGAGAAGTAGGAGGTGAACTCGCACTGAGGAAGCTCGCTTTACAAGGGTATGATTTCATAATTTCTTATTCTTCGCTTAATTAATAATATGCATAAAGGATGATCCGTAATTGGTTTGTGAAAAATTTTAAAATCGATTTTATTTCGCTTCCGCTAATTTTTCAATTTGATTGCTACTTTGATTTTCACAAAACCCAACACCCGAGTCTCGTATTGATGACCATGGTGTGATTTGGTTGGGTGAGTGGTTGTGTGTACCATCAAATCCAATCATTCGGAGGAGGTGTTGGTCACGAGACTCATAGTTCGCCATTTTCTATTCATCCGTGTTCTACTTAAAAATGTATAGGATTTGAAGAAATTTTTTTTGGTGGAATGGGATGAAACGAGACGGTCGAATATGTTGGGAAGTGCCTCACTTGTCAACAAGTAAAGATAGAACATCAACGAGCTAGTGTTTTCGTATGCAGCTTAGACATTCCCGGTGAGGAAGTGGGAGGATATCACGATGGATTTTGTAACCGGTCTCATCAAGACTTTCGGGAAGAATGATACCATTTGGGTAGTGGTGGATCGGTTGACTAAATCGGCACACTTTTTGGCTATCCATGAGGGTTACTCAGTGGATAAGTTGGCACAAATCTTTTAGCAGGAGATTGTTAGACTTCATGGTACTTCGGTGTCTATTGTTTCAGATCGGGACCCACGATTTACTTCACTTGTTCGGAAAGGGTTTCAACGAGCTCGAGGTACTTACCAACTTCAAGATTTCTTTCCATCCACAAACCGATGGGCAATCTGAGAGGACTATTCGCATATTAGAGGATATGTTGAGGTCTTATGACTGAGTGGTGGTGCATTGGGATGATTACTTGAGCCTAGTTGAGTTTGCTTATAACAACAAATGGCATGCAAGTATCGGGATGGCTTCGTTTGAGGTATCAGATGGTAGGAAGTGTCGAGAAAAGAACTTTTTGGGATGAGGTCATGAAAGGGCCATGTGTAGGCGTGAGTTAGTTCAAATCACTACAGAGAAGGTAGCGGTGGCTAAGGAGAAATTGAAGTCGGCTCGATCACGACAAAAGTGCTATGCTGATAAGCATAGAAGGACTTTAGAGCTTGAACCTGGTGAGCATGTATTTCTAAAAGTTTATCCTTGGAAGGGCATTCGGCGATTTGGGTTGAAAGGGAAGCTTAGTCCGCGATACATCGGCCCATTTGAGATTTTAGAGAGGGTTGGTGAGGTTGCATATCGGTTAGCTTTGCCACCACAACTAGCTTATGTGCACAATGTGTTCCATGTTTCGGTATTAAGGAGTTATCATTATCATCCGTTGCACGTGGTGAAATATCCATTCGATAAGATTCGGGAGGATCTTACTTGTGAGGAGCAAGCCGTGGCGATTTTGGATCGTCAAGAGAGGATTATGAGGAGGAAGACTATTCCGTTTGTTAAGGTTTTATGGAGGAATCATTCAGAGCGGGAGGCTACATGGGAGATGGAGGAGTCTATTCGAGCGGAGTATCCGCATCTCTTTGAAAATTAGGTGCTTTCCATTCTTTTGATTTCGGGGACAGAATCCTTTTTAAGGGGTAGGTGATGTAATACCCGAAAAAAAATAATAAATAAATAAATTTTAAATAATAAAAATTATTTTGTTTTAAAACATATTAATTGGACTTTGTCTTTTCTTTGGGTCAAAATAGTAATTTAATTTATGTGGGCTAGTAAATATTAATAAGTGTGGATAAATTAAATTTAGTACAATTTGGGCCTTCAAATTTATTTGGGTTTAATTTAATTAAATGTGGGTAATAATAAATCCTATTAAAATTAGGAGAGTTAATAAGATAGGTTGATAAATAAATAACAATTGAAACCTAAACTTTCTTATTACTTATACGCACTGAAAAAAAGAAGAAGAAGAAGAAGAAGTTGCTACCGCACATCAGATCGTGTTTGTCTGCTTTTTTCTTCTTTTATCGCTTTTGCTATTTAATTTTTGTGGCGATTTGATTTATAAATATGAATAGTGATGGCAAATATGGCATATACCAAAGTTTCGACGCTTTTATATATTGTTTTACTATTTTCAAGCAACAGAGGTGTTAATCTATATATATATATATATATATATATAGCATATTACCAAGTCACGTAATAATTACGTTATTATATATATAGATATATTAGGATTATTTATATCAATATATGTACCAACTCTCAGTAGGTATGAATATTAAAAATATATATACGATATATATATATATTATATTTTAATACGCTTTTGCCATGAAATTTATAAACAAAATTAGTAAATCAATTGAAATTATGTATATTAATTTGAATTAATTAATTTTGTTTACATAGTTATAAAAGTTCTTAATAATAAATTTAATAGTATTATGTTATTAATGATTGAATTGTAATAAAATCTTATTAAATTATTTAGATTGAATCTGAGAGAGTCTAAACGAGTTTTTAGAATATACTTGGGTATTACATTGCTTAATCCGTACGGATTCCGCATTTTCAAATGTAGATTCTTTTGTCTTTGATTTGTTCGCTTCGCTATTCGCTTCAAGTTTAGTATCGCTTCTCATAATTATTCCTTGTCAATTCATTGTGATAGTTTCGCTTGGCGCTCATAGTCGAACTCATATTTGTACTCTTTAGACTAGTGTGTCAGCGTCTAAATTGTATTTTGATATTTATAGTGATGTACATGTTAGTATATTTTGGAGACTCAGGTCGACGATTCTTTCGATTTAACATGTACATGTTGTAACCCCTTTCAGGTTGATATTTTGTCGCACGTGTTGTGACATTATATTTTTGTTAGAATACCGTAGGGTATACCCGAGCTATAACCATCCGTGGGGGTACCATGCATGTCTTCTTGGCACCGAGGCATGACACTTTTCGTGGTGTGATCACCCACTGCCTCGCTTTGTGCTCGGTGGGGAGTTAGTCATTCGGTGTTTTTTGTTGTGGGAGGCGATGGGTCAACCCTAGTTTCGCTCATTATGCGGTTTGGTGATGTTTGTGCCAAACACACCTTCCGATTTTTATACGCATTCGATTCGCGGCTCAATGTGTGTGACTTGTATGTGTGACATTATTTGATTTGGTTCTACGTGATATTATTCGACTCGCTCGTGTGGCAAGGTATATTTCGCTTTGTTCGAGTTCTGTATTAAATAACACCCATCCATTTGATTTAACCTATTATTTTATCAGGTTAGTTTTGTTCGCTTCGTTTCGCTTCTTTCGCTTCGCTTTTCATTTAATCGAGTCGCTTATTTTGCTCATTATTTGTATTCTATATCCGATCGGGCATTCGGCTCACGCCGTGTTATTCTTCCCAAGCAGTAATCGTGGGGATCAAGGGCAAGTGTGATGAGAGCTCCATTCATTCCAATGATTTACAAATATTTTGTTTAGACTTGATGTGTCAGTTTATTTGGAATTATAATAATTATTTTAGATTGTGGGTTTGAGACAGCTTTGAGATTTATTATGGTCGACTTGTGGTATTTATCGCTTTTTAAGACTATTCTTTTGTGGCTTTGAGGCTTGCTATTAAATTCATCGGTTTTTTATATGTTTTGAGTAACCTCTTTCTATTTCGGAAGGGGTGTTACATAACAGGTCGTGCCAATCTTTGTGGGTCACGGACATCTTTTGCATGATCTTTCGATGTTTTTGTTAGCCGCTTCAACAACACCATTCATCTTCGAACGATAGATGATGGAGTTAAGATGTTTGATATGGAATTTATCGCATAACTCCTCCATCATTTTGTTGTTGAGGTTCTTAGCATTGTTTGACATAATCACCTCCGTTGTCCAGACGACAAATGACATTGTTTCGGCGAAAGTAATGACGACTTCATTGGTAACCCCGGGAAGGAGGTCGCTTCTACCCACTGGTGAAGTAATCGATCATGGTGAATATAAATCGATGTCCATTATCGGCTTTTAGGCTCAATGGGCCCGATCACGCCCATTCCCCACATCGCTAAGGGCCAAGGTGAACTCATATCAGGAGTTCCCGTGGAGGGGCGGATAAGATTCCCATGAATTTGGCATCGATAGCATCTCGCCGACGTGGTCATTGCAATCAACTTTGAGAGATAGCCAAGAATGTCCCGGCCCCGAGGACTTTCGACAAGGAGGGGCCACTCACGTAGGGGCCACAGACTCCGCCATGGATTTCATCCATAAGCTTTGGGCTTCGATCTTTTGTCTAAACATCCGAGGAGACCTAGTCCCGTGCATCTCTTTTTCAGAGCGATCTCCACTCGTGTAGAATTTCATAAAGCAAGTCGATGGATCCGCATTTTTCAATTCCAAGGGCTTTCATGAGTGTAGATCCATCTCTTAGATATTCCTTGATATGCTGATACCAAGGATGTTGGATGGGAGGTAGCTCATCCGATACTTCTCCAACGTAGTTCCCATAGGCTGGGGCCTTGTGCAGGGAAATTATGATGCTTGGAAAGTGTTCCTTGTCTGATATACGAATCAAGGAGGCCAAAGTAGCTAATGCGTCCGCAAAGTCATTCCTATTACGAGGAATGTGTAGAAAGGAGATTTCTTCGAACTCCAAAACCATCTGTAAAACTTGTCGATGGTAGGGTAGCAAATGTAGTTCCTCGTTCGATAGATTCCGTGGATTGTCCGATTACCAACTCGAATCTCCAAAGACAGCTTAACCGCTTAATGCCCATCGAATCTGCAAGTTTTAGCCCCTATGAGACAACCTTCATACTCACCGTGGTTGTTGGTGCCGATAAACCGCAATTTGACTACGACGGATATCGCTTCCCCCGCATCGTGATACTAGAACCGCCTCAGCCCGTAACCTTCCATATTAACAGCCCATCAAAATACATCTTCCATGATCGGGCGCAGTATCAGATCGATGTTGTTCATTGAATCGTCATTACTCCTTCATCGGGAAATATGTTTCAAGGGTTTGAAATCCTCAAGGGCAAGGCTACCATTGATCCGCAATTCATCGACCTTTCGATGGACTTTTCGAGTCACATATACAATGTCAAATTATTTGTAGGATCATCCGCCATCCGGATAAATGCAATTTAATACGGGTTTATTGAACATGTATTTGAGAGGATCCACGCGGATATGAGATGGGTCAGTGTGACCACGAGGTAATGTTGTAACCTCATGGAAGCCCATGCTAAAGCACAACACGCCTTTTCGATCGAGTTTACTTGTGTTCACCGCTACTAAATCTTTTGCCGAGGTAAATAGATAGCTCGCTCGCCTCTATCGCCTTTTTTTTTTATCCCAAAGATGCATCCCATGGCGTTGTTACTTATGGATGTGTACATGAACAGGGGAACATCATCCCCGGTGGTACAAACACGGGAGCTTTGACTAGTCGTTCTTTAATTGTAAGGAAGGCATTCTCGCACTCATCATTCCATTTCACGGAGGAGTTCTTCCTTAATAGCTTGAAGATCGCTCACATGTGTTGCATGAGTCGAGAGATAAACCCGCTAATGAAGTCGATTCTTCCCAAAAATCCTCGTATTTCTTTTTCTATCCGAGGAATGGGCATTTCCGTGATGGCTAGATTTTGGCAGATCCATTTCAATACCTTTCGGGTCGATTAGAAATCCTAAAGCAACTTACCCGACGAATGCCAAAGGCGATTTAATGGATTCAACTTCAAGTCAGATTACGCAACCCGTCGAACAACTTTTCGAGATGGTCTAGATGGTCATCCTCCTTCCCGGACTCGACAATGATGTCATCCACGAGATCTCGATCTCTTTGTGCATTAAGTTACGGAAAAGAGCCATTATAGCTCGTTGATAGGTGGCTCCAGATCGATGAGGCCGAATGACAACCGTCTATAACAAAAGGTTCCCCAAGGCATGATGAAAGCAGTTTTCTCATGGTCTTCCTCAGCAACCATGATTTGATGATACCCCGCAAAGCAATCAACAAAGGAGTACATATCGTATTGCGCAGTATTGTCAATGAAAATGTGGATAAATGGCACGGGAAAGCAATCTTTTAAGCACGCTTTGTTCAAGTCCCAGTAATCCATGCAAACTCGTACCTTCCCTCCCAAGTTTAGGCACGGCACAATGTCGATATCCACTGTGATATGTAGACACCATGATGATGCCAACTTGAAATTGTTTCACAATTTCTTCTTTCACCTTTAAACTCCACTCAGGTTTTAATCGCCTGAGCTTTTGCTTGACTGGCTTGAATCCCTCTTTAATGGGAAGGCGATGAAGGACAATATTAGTGGACAAACCCACCATGTCTTCATGAGACCATGCAAACACATCCTGGAATTTGGTTAGTAGCGTAACCATGTCATTCTTTTGGTTTGGGGTAAGGTCTGAACCAATCTGGATTAACTTAGGGCTTTCTAAGGTTCCGAGTTTGAAAGAAGTGGTTTGATCAAGGTTGGGTTTAGGTTTGTCTTCGACCCATTCTGAATTTCTCGAGGAACCTCAATGTCATCCTCAGATTTCCATCAAGGTCAATTCATCTCTACATCAAAGGTACAATCCTTTGAGGAGAAGAGGCACCGTAACAGCAAGTACAGGCACATCTAAATTCAGAGTCCTAAAACAAAATATGCTTTCACTTAGTATATATGAAATGTGTTGATCATACACAGTGTTAGCATATACTGGAAAAATAAACTGCTAATACTGTACAGAAAAGTAAGTAGTTATTATATCTACAGGGCAGAAAGAGTTCTGCCCATTTTACCCTTGTCGACCAATGAAAGGAATGATGTTCCAATTGGCAAGGGTAAAGTCCGGGTGGACCGCAGCGATAGAGGGATTGTCATCGTCCTCCCTATCCCTAATGATGGCCATTACATCTGGGCAATCATCGTCTGGGGTGTATCTGTTGGTATGTTCATCATGAACGATGATGCGTATGCCTGACATCATCGGATGACGTCTTGCTTGATTCTTTGTTCCTCCTCTTCCACTGCGGGATTTGGAACAAAGACTTTTTTTCCTTCACCTGCACGCATTGGGAAATAACATAGCCATTACATCGGGTCGGCACCTTTATAGGAGGTTGTGCGACTCGTAGTTTGAAGGCTAAGATAAATACCGCACGGTTGAAGTCAAGGAATCATCGATGTTTACGAGGATTCCTATGACTAGAATCGCAGAATAGCCTAGTCCAAATTGCTCCCATTGCTCGGGTTAATCAATTGGGTACTGACACCGGTGATCTTTACCCAATTTCTTATCCCTACCGATTATGACCCAATGACATCATTTCTCGAGTAAATGACATTACTTCTGGCGAAAATCTGTGGTTCGGGAGTGGCATTCCAATTGCATGGTATCGGGTATTGCTTACTTCCAAGGTATAAAACCGATTTGCTCAAATCATCCGATTAGGTATGATAAACGACATGTCCCCCTGTTGAGGATATTCTCGTTCGCCGCCGACCGCGACTGTGCTATTGTTGATAATGTATTTCAATTGTCGATGAAGAGTGGAGGGATCGCCTCAAACCATATGAATCCATGGTCATCCCAAGAACAAAGTCAGATCCCTAATCTATCTCGAGTACATGGAAAGATACGCAGAATGTGTGAGGACCAATTTCAATTGGCGTACTCAATTACTCCAACCAATTCCACGGCTCCATAAAAAGTTTTTTGATGATAGATGGCTATCTCAATTAGGTTGAGATTGATATTCATCTTCACCAAGGTAGCGATGGATGATATTTAGAGATGAACCTCCATTTATCAAGACTCAAACTAAGATGATCCGGAGGACAAGACCGCAATGTGCAACGGCCAGAATGACCGGCTCCCCCAAGCAGTATGTCATCATCAAGAAAGGATATCACATTGTTGTTGAAAATGTGATCAACCAGATGTTGAAATTTTTCCAGATCAATCGATGTCGGTAGACAGCTTCTTCTAAAACCTTCAACAAGATCTTCCGGTGATCCTCGGAAGTTAGGACCAAGTCCAAAATTGATATTTGTCATGGAGCTTCTTTTAAGCTTAAAACCACATCGCTTCATATATGACCCATAAGTGGAGGAATTTTCAATCTTCTCCACGGGTATTTTCCCTTTGATTTGGTGGTAGACTTCATCACCCGTTGGGGAAGATACAATGGATTTTTTCCTTCGACATCGCAAAGAAAGTGGTATGTGAGGTGGATCCTTCACCTTCTCCATAATTCCACGGAACTCGCGCAAGCTAACAATAGGTATCAGGCTCAGACACAAGCAAGTCGATTCGCTCTGGAGCGCCACTTTCAAAGGATTGTTGCTTCCTCGAGTCAATTGTTGGCATTGTGGAGTGATTGATTAATCCCATCGCTTTTAGTGGATATGATTGCTACCACACTCTTCCACTTAGTAGGACCTCAGATTCTCACTTGCACGTAATACAAAGATCATCGTTCGCTAAGTGCGGTGACACCACCGCCAATTAGATTTTGAATTAGGTATGAGTGCCCAACATTCTTCGCGTATGTGACACCTAAGATCGGGAGTGATATCGACATACCCATCGAGTGTTGCATCACCGAATCGGGGGTTGATTGGAGGTAGAAGGAACCGATCCTTCCTTCATCGATTAACATACAAGGATTTCTCCATAGGTCGGGCTTAGATAGTGAATTCCCTTTTGTGGCAAAATCTCGACCAAGCTTGCATTTGCTCTCATTACTTTGTCTTCCAAAGATTTCATTTTCTCGAAAGTGACGAGGAATATTCACGACAAGAGGTAGGAGACTCAGCATGCCCTCGGCCGATTAATCGACATGTCACTGATGTCGATAAGTCACCAATTTCGCCAATTGTTCAATTTGTTTGCAGATAAAGCTTTCATCTTTCGCTCCATCAGGAACCAAAACTCGCATAATCCCATTTGTCAACACCGCCTTCGAGGGTCCGGGAGGATTCACAGCTTGAAATTGGAATTTCGCCCATTGCTTCAATTGATCATGTTGACTCTTCTTCTTTCAGGTCGGAGGAAGAGGGGTTGTCTTGAACGTGAGGTCGATCCGGTTTGGTGACCACGATCTCACCATTGTTCATCGTGTCTGGATTTGATGTTTTAAGGCCCAATAATCCTCGAATATCATGTCCAGTGCCCCGACATGATAAACACATTTTCGAGCAAAGATCAAAACCTCATCCATTAGGGCGGCCGGTGGAAGAAGATGTAATTTTCTTCCAGGTTGTCGTAAGATCGAGAATGTTCTCGAGTGTATCCCCAAAGGTGTGAACACCGAGGCATTTCGACTTCTCCACCTTTTGGTATTGGAGGGTTCGCAGACCGTGATTGAAAGGAGTGTAGTTTTTCCTTTAAATAGCATGCATGATCGATGCCTTTTCGACCTCGTAGATCGTGGAAACATCTTCCTCTTTCTTTTTACGGACTTCGGGGTTGTTTCCATAATTTTCGGATCGATGTGATTAGCAACAACTTTTAAGGGCATCTAGGTCTTGAATCTTTCCGCACTTCAAACCCATCTCAAACCATTTCCCATGTTCGACCATTTCAGAAATGGTTCATCGATGCCGCTTAAAAAACTCTCATAGAATGGAGCTTTCAGATGTCTATAAAAGTCATAACCATCTCTCGATTCTCATTCATCATGAAGGACTAACTTGGGGCGTACCAAAGGCTCCACTTTTGAGCATACTCTCTAAAAGACTCGTTAGATCGCTTTCGATCTTGGTAATTTGATACCGATCAGAGCCATCCGAGATCGAAAGTCAGATTGAGTGAGGAAAGCACGTGATAGCTCTTCCCAACTACGGATCTTTGAGTTGTCTAATCTTCAGGTACCACTTAACCAAGTTTTTCCAGCTAGATTCTTTTTCGAACAATTGCATTCTCGAAGTTTTTCGTCCTCCGTGATAAGATCCAAGTTCTCCAATAAACACCTTTAAATGTGTGTAAGGATCTCCTAACCCATCATATTTTTCAAAGTCGAGTTTTAAACTTTTCGATTTGGACAATGAAAATGCAAAGATCAAGATATGAAACACTCCCTGCGTGTTCCAATTCCTTTGATAAAGACGTAAGGGTCTCTTCCATTTGAGGACTTTCTTTTGATGTCACCAAAGGTCCGGATCTCCAGTGGGATGGGCAAGATCATCATGAGTTTTGTTGGTCGATCCAACCGCAGCTCGTGTATCAGAATGATACGGGTTCCCCTTGTGTGGAGGATTCAAGATGTACGGGTATTTTTGGACCCCGATTGATCGGGTGTAGTTCTTTGAGTAGTAACAACCAAATTTGTAATTTGTTTGCTTAATCCATCGAATTCTTTCATGAGAAATCGGATTAAGTTCACCGTCGATGATTACACGATCGATCGTAGGTCGTAGCCTTTTTGGATTTCGACCGTAAGTAGGTCCAATCGTTTCCTCACGAAAGACTTGCATAGTTTAGTCCTTAGGGGGGAATGTGTATAATAACATGCTATGTGATGTGTCCATTTTAGGAATTTTTTTATCCCGCAAAACGGATGTCACTGTTTCAAAGATGTTAATTAAAATATGTATGTGTACACATTTCTTCATATTTCTCATTATACGGAGATATATATGGAATGTAATTACAAGTAATCAGGTTTACAAGTAATTTGAAATGAGAGAGCATGAAGAGACTTTCCTCCGCTTTTGGGTTTATCGAGGTCGACCTATCTTAGGTTACTCTCGCGCTTTTTGCAATGAAGGTTCCCAAATCATCATAATTTACTCAACGGAAATTAATCCGGCCTTTCAACTGGAGTTAATTTGGTGGTGTTTTCCCGAGCCTCGGGAATTAGTCTTCCCACGAGTCCAAAGAATCAAACACCGATGGATAGCCTCCTGGTGGAGGGACCACACAACATACATTCACATACATCGCGTCTCACCGTATGAAAATGATGACATGTGCAAAGCACTAATATCACAAGCAGATATGGTGCGAAGCACTAATATCACAAGCAGTTATGGTGAGAGGCACTAAGTGCAATCAAGAAATGCATTCGTACACATTCATCAAATGTAAATGTAACATCCACACACAAGCAGATAACAATTTTGAAAAGATTGAAATAAGAAAGTTAAGTCCTCTTATCGAGTCCCAGCAGAAGTCGCCACCGTCGACGCTGGATTTTTAAATGTCCCTTCCGCTACTTTGTTTTTCGTGTTCTCATTTTAGGTGAGATTTGTTTGAAAAAACAAGTGAAAAAGGTCCGATATGTATAATGTCGATTTATGGACCGTTAAGAGTCGCCATTGGTTTTTTAAATGGTCAGTACCAACACAACCGAGAAAAGGTTTGCACATCGACCAAATGATGTGACATCGTTAAACTGGCCTGTGAAACCAAGATTCATTAGGGTCCGGGACTTGGTTATGTGAGAGGGAAGGTGTTAGGCACTCGACATCCGTGTTACCACTATGACCGCTTCTTTTCAAGAAACTATTATCCTCAATGTGTGTGTGTGTGGGGTCAATGTGTTATTTGGAAGTAGTGCGAGGCCTCTTCGCACCTATATATATTGTGGTTTCAATTTATGTAAAAATTCGCTTTTTAGCAAGATATAGCAATGATGTTTTATAAAAAAGGTTTTTCAAACCCCGATGCTCAATAGTAATCGAGACCTTTTACACTCCTATTTTATTAATTGTTCTACTTGATTGATTTTATTTTACGTATGCGAGGCATCCGCATTTAAAAAAATAATGTACAAAATAATGCCGATTTCCTCGTGGGTACGGAAACCATCCGAGGAAATTCGCACACCGCAATAATAATTTACAAGTCGCCATAAACCGAAAATGTCCATCACGGAACCGAATCTAGATCCAATAGGTCAACTGTGATCACATGATTCCTAAAGCATATGATACCGTTAATTTATATGAAAGCAAGAAGAAGTGTATATATATAAAAGTCAGATATATATATATATACATACATGATCACCAACCACTAAGCACCTCCACGGGGATCGAAATGTAAATAAAGTCAGAAGCTATCAACCGCACATGAGGAAACTCCAAAGTGACAAAACGTAAATAAAGTCATAAAGCAATCAACCGCCACGTAAGTGAACTCCTCAAAGTGATTTAAACGTAAAGAAAGTTGTAAAAGTTATCAACCACCACGTAAGTGAACTCCTGTGCTGTGTTTAAACGAAAAATATATATATATATATATATATATATATATATATATATATATATATATATAAAATATATAAACGAATATAATATGTAAAATCCAGACGTAAAAGTTCAACAATAGCTCATATATATATAAATATATATATATATATATATATATATATATATATATATATATATATATATATATATATATATATATATATAATATAAGTAAACGCATCCTGATGTAAAATCTGTGCTCATCGTAATGTAGTCCGACACACGTATAATATATATATAATATATATATATATATATATTTATATTTATTAAAGCAAGAACGCGCCTGCATCAAGTTCAGCTCATCGAACAAAGTTCATATACATATATATATATATATATATATATATATATATATATATATATATAAGCAAATAAACGCCTAGTCCAAAGTTCAGCTCAATCGAGGCATAACTCGATAATGTTAGTCAATATATATATATATATATATATATATATATATATATATATATATATATATATATAAACCAAATAAAACCACTGGATCAAGTTCGCAAAACACGCAACACGACTCTCAACGTGAAGAAGGTGTAAAAAAAGATGAAGAGAAAGGCTTTAAAGTGTGTGAGAAGACTTACAATGACCGCCAAAGAAGACTTCTATATCTTTAAAGTGGTAAACACCGGCTTTTAGTAGGTACAAAAGTAGCTATATATGAGCTCACTGTGTGTTTAAAATGAGAAAGTACATCAGATGGGGTGAGTGCAAAGCAAATCGAAGGTGGCTTCCTCATTGCTTTTCTCTTGTAAAATGGCCACCCCAAGCCCTCTATTTATAGAGGGTGGAGTCAGCAGTGTACCGGCAGCCGAGTGCAGTGTACCAGAGGCAACCCGTGGGTCGGGTTTCTGCCCAAGTCGTTCTCAGAAGACGTGCACTTCGCAATCGTAATATCCGCTCAAACTTTCGTAAGTGCAACTGGGCATCCGATTGAGGTATACAGTGACCTATTTCGGACCGCCGTTATCGAGAGTTGTACAATGGTATGGGATTAGAGTTTCAGACGAAGTCATCAAGATGGGACGATGCCTCCCGGCCTTCAAGCTTCAAATTCCATCCGCTACTCCCCGCATAATAGTCACTCGGATGGTTATCCTCGATTCTTGTGGGACATCGTTGTGGTAGATGTATATGAAATGTCGAGACGACGCGGGCGTGGCATCACGTCGCTAGATGACGATGTTGGCCCTCACCTGTTATCGCCGGTTTGGGCCGATAAAGCAGACGCGCTTCAAGGCTTCACCGAGATTGGATCGCCGCAATTGTTTAAGGTCCTCAAAGGTCATTTGAGGTATTCCCGCCCTCCCCTGTTATATTCGGGTTGGTACGAGAGTATCTCGTCAGGAGCATCGAGATCAAGTCGGTCAGATTTGAAACAAACATTTTCGGGTTATCGCCAAACTTCATTCCTCGGGGTTATCACCAAGGTTGGTGGCTATTCCTCCGATCGAGACCGAGACCGGATACCCGGGGTTATCTCTCGAGATTAATCGGCCTACTCCGGTGTGTGTTTTAAGATTGATCTACACGCCTCGGGGTTATCTCCGAGGTTGGAATTGTTACTCCAGCAGTGTGTTCCGTGGTCGATGTCAACTTCCCAGTAGTATCCCAGACGGATATGGATTGCCTTCGTGGTTCCTCTTAAAGATTTAATCGCCCTTCCGCAATGTTAGTGACAAAGAAGATGTAATATTTTGAGCGCCTACAAAAGCTTCGACATCCATTTTTCAATAAACAAATAGCTTTATGGCTCGATATGACAAAGGATTGATTTTAGTGGTTTGGTTGCTTGAATTCGCATAATAGGTTGGTTAGGAATATGAAAGCTAACAACCTTACGAAAACAATTAATTTTAGCATGATGAGTAATTAACCAATCAATCCCTAAAATCACATCAAATGCAAGTATTTTCAAAGAAATAAGATCGACAAGTAACGTGCGGTTACCAATTTGAATCAAACAAGACTTATAAACAGTGGATGTAATGAAGGTTTCTCCCAACGGAGTTTCAACCGATAAGTCAAAGTCTAATTTCTTTGGAGTCAAATTTAAATGTTGAGTGCAAGTATGAGAAATAAAAGAATGGGTAGAACCGGTATCAAATAAAGTATAAACTTCGCTAGAGTTTATGATTAGCTTACCCGTGATCATCTCGTTCAGATTCCTCTCTTTTTGGGAGGTTACGACAAACACTCTCCCTCGAATCTAACGGCTTTTATCTTATCCGGGACACCCTTTCGATGCCTCCATCCCAATTGGACTTGACTTTGGTGCACGACAAAAATCTGCCAGGTGACCTTCTTTTCACAATCAGAACACGCTTTTGACCGTGATCGCTAGCTAGTTTAGATCGATGTGTCCTTTCCTCCACATTTGTAACATACAACCTGGGCCGCGCTCTCCTTCCTTAACAATGTGTTGGTGCCGATGTCTTTCCATCATTGTTGAATCTCCTTCTTGAAATGTCCACTCTTATCATCACGGCCATGATTACCACCAAGTGATTACCATTTTCGCATGTCGATTCCTCCACGCTTGTTGTCACCGCTCGACGATCGCTAGCATTGGTATTATCGATTTGTCGATCGCTCTCTCTTCGTTGGGTTCGACTCATTATCGCGCTCCAATAATCGAGCCATATTCACAACATCTCAATACAAACACATTTAGAGAAATTAGGTTTCGACGTATCTCTGTTTCAAACCTCTTAGAAACATCCGCATCATTCTCTCCTCATTATCGCCAAGTGGGGACGCAAAACCGAGATAACTCGATAAACTTAGCTTTCAGAAAAGCGCCACTACTGGCCATATTGTTTTGCTCAAGCTCGATGAACTCTACCTCCTTCATGTGATGAATACTTTCAGAAAGTACTTGTCGTTGAACAACTCTTCGAACTTCTCCCAAGACATTTTGAAAAGCAAGAAAGTCGAAGACGCTTACGATTCCCACCAAGAATCGCCTCTACCGCAATACGAAGGTGGAAAAGGGAACCTTTTTCCTGAGCATCCCAAGACATCAAATATCTTGTTGATTTGCTTTTATCCACGCCTTCGCTTTGAGTGGTTTTGCACTCCAAAAACTCCGGTGGTCCCAGCCTCGAATCTGCTTAGTGGTGACACCGAGAGTCACTGTTGTTTCCACCGCATTTTGGACAAGAGCCGCCTCACCGATGTCGTATTAATTGCATAAAGACTCTAAATATTCCATCATTCACCATTTCATCTGTTATTGTTAAATTAGGATTATTGTCTTCCCGCTGCACATTACCTCGGTATCGATGACGTTGGTGACTCAACTGGCCTCATGTGCTTCATCGCTTATCTCAACATTTTCTTGATGCCATTTTCAAACATCGCCACAAAACAAGGGTTAATTAACATATCACATATTATCCCTATACTCGATCGACCAATTAAATACCAAATAAACTTAGGTAGGTCATACTAATAAGGAATTCCCGCCTTTCCCTCCTAGTTCTTGTCTCACATCTCACCAGTGGATCATATCCCTAAGCTTTGATACTAACCGTGACGCCCCAAAAAAGTGTACACATCACCCATCTCGAAGTCGCCAAATACATGGTAAAAATTCAAATACAACTTAATTATACAACAATCGTGGTAAAATACGACAAAACATAATCTAAGAGTTTTAATAAGAATATTGTCATTTAGACATATCCACACTCAATGGAGTCCTCATTACATTTATTGTCATACTATTTAATGTAATAGTGAGGACTACTAATACTATCATTTGGACCAGAATCTGCTCCCCGACTAGTTTCAAATTTATTCTCATTTCTCAAGAGAACAAAGGAAAGAAATGGTGAGCTCAACTAGCCCAAGAAGAAATATTATGACTAAGATAATGCGTAATAAATTATCATTAGTCTTCAACAATGTTAAACCGATAATATAATAGACAACAAGTTTAATCTGTCATGAACAAGCAATCCATTTAAGAGTCAAGTAGGCATAAAATCTACTATCTTCTATGATTTAAAAAGTTTTTCATCAACTTTATCGCCGAGACTCAAATTTTAATAAATAAAATCGAATCATCCCTCGCACACAACCAAGGAAATTCATGTAACTATCAATGGTCATGATTATACCGAATAATCTCTCGGGTCATAATCATACCAACAACTCGCCCATCAATGAACTGTGCCAATGCGGACTTTTACCACATCATTCGTCACATTACGGTCATGATTATACCGAATAATCCCTAGTCATAATCATACCAAGTCCATCTATGCACGTAAGCCAAAGATGACTTTCATCACAATATAAGTATGAGGATGATGACAATGACATAATAATTCAATAAAACAAGTTCAAGGATAAATTTTAAAGATTTATAGTTTTAATTTATCTAGAAATCAATAACGTCCAAATTGTCAACATGATACTTCTTTGTGGAGTAAAATTCAAGAATGCTCAGAAGAATATTTCCATGAAAAGATACTGGATGAAGCGCAAATATCAAGGATATTCCACTAATTTCATTAAATACAAAGGATCATTCATCATGCATGAGGTAATCCACATAGACAGGTTATTCCAACAGAATAATAAAGAATGGAATAACAGAAGAATTCACCAAAGCGCATGTAATCCGCAGACAAACAGTGATATTCCAATGTAATAATAAAGAATGGAACTGTGCTCATGTAATCCGCATGCATACGATATTCCAACAAAATAATAAATAACGGAACCAAAGTTATGCAGAATCCACATGCATGTGATATTCCAAATGTAATAATAAAGAATGTAATAACAACAGATTCACCAAAGACGCGATAGATCGCATGCATAAAGTTATTCCAACAAAATAATAAAGAATGGAATAATGTAAGAATTTCACCACGTATGCAGATTTGATGTATAAAAAGTTATTCCAACATAATAATACGTAATGGAATAACAACACTTACTTAGTAGTATTGAAAGAAAATAACCTCTTCATGAATACAAAAGAATAATACCCCTTACTATAATAATAATATCCTTTACCTCAAAAGAAGACCGGATAATCGGAATAGTGAGGTAATGTATTTTCTTCTTCTTTCTCTCTAATTTCTCTCTATAATAATTGCTCTATAGCTTTAGTGAATTGGTGAGAAATGAAGGAAAGAATGAGCTTCTATTTATAGGAAAATATAGTTTCGATAATTGCACATTTTGGGGCTCAAAATATTACAAAGATAATACCTTCCTCTTTTTTTCATTTTTAATTTAGTCCCGCAAGTATTATCAAACTCGCACCACCTCCCCTAATAGTAAATAATGTGAATCAATAGTTCAATCATGTGAATCAATAGTTAAATCATGTGAAAATATGAATACAAAGATAAACTCTCCATCTATACCTCCATTTTTAACTTAGTCATTCAAGTATTATCAATCTTGCACCAACTCCCCTAATAGTACAAGAATGTGAATCAATAGTACACACATGTGAACAAATAGTTATAATCATGTGAATTAATAGCAATTAATTACTCATTTATCCTAAGCATCATCCGATCGGGTCAACATAACCTCCGCACATCAATTATTATCAAAATAAATGTCAATTTTCACTAACACTAATAATTTCAACACAATGGAACTATCCATTTCATCTTTAATCAACACGAACTTATTCATCATTAATATTATAATTCACAATATTTTACAACCGTGTCGCTCCTGTGAAAGACGGGCTTTCCGATAAGGATTTCTCCTTATCGCAATTAATTAGTGACCAAACTCTCCTCGATGTAACTTCTAGACATCATCAATATTGTAAATAATAATATGAATAACTTTGCCATCTCAATTATCGATTTAATAATATAACATATTACGCAGATGATATCGTGACAATAATCGAATCAATAATACGAGAGATATGATGCAACAATTACTATAGCAATAATCGAGTATAACTAAGTGACTTTCACGAAGCATCAATAATCAATACCACGTCCTACTACGCAACCACGCCAGACATCAGACATTTACTACCGGGTAGTTCAACAGTTTTTGTAATGTCCCGAGAGTTTGATCATATAATATATGATAATGATCTTTAGAGAAAGATAATGAACGGGTCAAAGAATATGTAATACTCAAATATAATTGAGTCTAAGTAAATATTATGAAATAAAACTTATAAGAATTTATTATCAAGAATGATGAGAGTAGAAAATATAAAACCTATATTAAGGTAATGTGTTGAAGTTATTCAATGAATAGATTTGAGATAAACCTGAGTAAGGTAGGGTTTCGATGATTCCGAGGATGGAATCCTTATAAGGAGGGAATGATGTGACATCCCAGATTTTTAGAAATTATAAATGAGAATTTTATAAATAAAAGTATTATTTATGAGATATGTTGGGTGTGAGTATGTGTATGTCATATATTGTAGAATATGTCAATTGATGTGAAGAGAATGTTATATATTAATTTTAATATATATAAATATTTAATTGAATTATTTATCGAAAGTTAAATAAATAAATTTTGTTTTGATTATAGAGTAATGTAATTAAGTGTAGCAGTATTAATTAAATGAATATTTAGTATTTAATTTAATTAATATAATAATTTTATATGTTATAGTTCTAATTTAATTGAGATAATTAAATTAGATGAGTTATGTGATGATGATTGTTACACAAAATTATAATTAACAAGTAAATATAATTATGTGACAATTTGATGAGATTGATTGATGTTAAGCTATTGATTAATTAAAATAATGAGTATTTGCCAAACATGGTCTTAGGCTTTTCAAGTTCAAATTGGTGTAACCTATGTATTAACTAGTAATTAGTATATCTAATAATTACTAGGAGTTACATATATATTATATATTACTAGTATTGTATATTATATGTATATACTACAAGTTAGTATGTTAGTTTTAGAAAACAAACCAAAAAGAAAGAAGAGAGTTAGAGAGAGTTGTAGGAGAAGAAGAAGAAGAAGAAAAAGAAGAAGAAGGAAAGCTTTGAGAAGACAAAACAAGCCCCATCATCATCATCATCATCCATCTCTCTCTTAAATTCATACTAATAAAGTTATAATCTAAATTCCTTGTTTTAATTATATTTTTATGTTCTTCATAATGTAGATAATTGTTATGTAGAAGTTGTATTGAGAAATTGAGAGAGATAGAGAGAAATAGAGGAATTGAGATGAGCTAGAAGAAGAAGAAGAAGAAGAAAAAAAAGCTGTAAGAAGGTAACTTCTAAACTCTTATTTAATCTTTGATTTTTTTTGGGTAGATTTATGTTCTAGGGTAGTAGATCATGCTTAATCTGTTTGTATTGGTTTAATCTTGGATTATCAAGAATCAAACAAGAGGATTCAAGAAAGAAAATGAAATGGAAAAGAAAATTTGAAGAACAAAATTGTAGGTTTTTAGTAATTGTGGACATATCTTGTGAAATTCATACCTCTTTGGGTATAATGAGTTAGAAAGTGAGCCTTATATCAAATCAAGATATGGAAGTAAGCTATATTCTGAAAGTGGAATCACATGAAAACTCTTTGTAGATTTCTTGCAATGTCTGCTTTTAGTAAGGCTGGTCCAAGGGAAAATAATCATTCGTAAAATCAAAATCATTATGTTTTCTCGACTTTTGAAAAATTCATATAAATTCGTGTGTTTTGAATCAAGAAACTTAAAACCGCAAAGTTGTAGATATGGAAGTTTACTAGCTAGACTCATGAGATTGAGCCATTTTATGGACCGGATCATGTCCAAAATAAATTGTTTAGTAAGGATGTCCGTAAAATGAAATTTTCTAGACTAGTTGATGAATTACGTAATCTGGTTTAGATGGATAAGGGTCTGACTTTTTAAGGCCTAGATGAGGTTGTAGTACATCGAGTAAGGGTTAATTCTATATAAGAAGGAACAAAAACGGACATGTAATCTAACGAAGTTACGTTAAAAAACTAAAAACAACGCTTTTGTTAAAGAAATTGTGAAGATGAGTTTTATAATTTCGCTTCAATTAAGATTTTGGGTGATGATATATTTTGATGATTAAAATATGTTTTGACATATGTAATGAGTATAGATATGTGTTATCATATTCTATGCATAATTAACCATTTAAGATCAAGAGTTGAGATAAGTTAATGTGTGCACATAACGTGTTCGATAAAATGCCCAAGAGTAATAGTGTTTTCTAAACTTTCGTATACAAAGTGTCTAACTAATGGCTAATATTGGATATCTAAGTATGAAAAGATGATAATACAAGAATAATAATGGAAAGAAATCTAAAAGGGTAATTTTTGATTTATGAAGGAAAATTAAACATGTAAACAATGTGTTGAATATGCATTTTTGAAACCAAAGTGGTATAATAAAATGGTGTGATATACTTATTATTAAACTACAAGTGTGATAGTCTAAAGCATGTGTGGTGATGAAAATGAAAAAAAATAAAATCGAGTTGCATATATAAAATAGTTAGATGTCTATAAAGACATTATAAAGGATAATAAGATAAAGTAAGGTCTTAGAATAAATTTGACCATGAGATCGAGTATTGATTTTATTTATTATCAATCTCACATATACAGTAGGTAGGTCAGGGTAAGGACGCCAAGTATTAGCGTGTTGGTAAAACGCCCAGAAGGCAAGTCTTTCGGTTCCTTTTTGCTATGTGAACTTGATGATGAACCGCTTTTAAAATTTTAGTGTATGATGTATCAGTATATATCAAAAGTATGAAATGTGAAAGTCAATCTACGACTATGATGATTGAAGTTATGAATGATGATCGAGTAAGGAACTCAATCTTTATAGTTGTTATGTGAACTACAACATGTATGCTATGTTTGTTTTATGATTATTCTTATATGTTGAGCATGTTATTATGTGTTTTGTGATGCATGAAAAACTGTTAGATTTTATTGGTTGTCGAGCTCAACCTTGCAAATAACCATTTTTTGTGTCAAGGATCAAGGTAACACTATGTGCTACTTGAATGACGTGGATCGTAAATAATATACACGGAGATTAATATTTTAACAAAAGTTGTTATTTCTTTATACCATGATTAAGATTCATGAGATGTACTAAATGTTTTATGATGTATAATTTTATGTTGAGTTGTAAAGCTAAAGTTAGAGTTATCTCGATATGTAAAGGTTATCTGATTGAAATGTAAAATTTTATATAATAACAAGTGATAAAGTGAATCATAAAATAAGATCGATTCAAAGACATGTAGATGATAAAGGTTTTGATTCAGTGGAATTAAAGTAAGAAGACATAAAAGTTTAAATTATTCCGTATTTTATAATGTTTAGCATCGAATAATGATGTAAAATCGTAAGGTAGATGTGTTATTAACACCAAAGTCGAGAATTAAATTGTATGAATTTTGGGGTCGTATATAGCTTGGTATCAAAGTCGATAGGTTAGAAACCTTAGGTAAGAGTACCTTTAGGCTATAACCTTAGAGAAGAGAGGTGAAAATAAGGAAACTAATAAGCTCAAATAGAGTTTGAACAATAAGGATTAAAACTTCATGTGAAAGGATTCAAAGAAGAATCTCGCAGAGTTATAAGGAATATGAATGTGGGGTTACCCAACCCAATAATAAGGATGTAAGGTGATAATAAATAGACAATGTCTATAAAAAGAGAATGATAAAGAAGTTAAGAATAGAGAGTTATATCTAAGTGGTGCAATTGTACTCTTTCAGTAGTTGATGTATGGTATCCGGGCTAAACGATTCCTTCATGTAGAGCGGAGGTATATACTTAACTAGAAAACTCTAACCTAGTTTGTTGGTTGTTTGTGGGAAACCACCAAATGCACCATATTGAAACCGGTAGAGACTCGATGTGTACCAAGTATAGAAAGTGGATACGTATGATGAAAGTGTAGAACTTGAATGAAATGTTGAGCAATGTAAATGAAGTTAGAAATTTTAAAGGAAGAATTGTTATATAAACAAGAAGATTCAAAGAAGAATCTCAAGAGATATAAAGATAAGAAATGGGAGTTTCCTAACTCCAAAAGCCAAGATAACTAATAATGTCGTAAATGATGAAAAAGAGAAAGAAAGAGGATCAGAAACAAAACGATCACGAAGTTAAGAAAAGAATTTTAAGGAGATGATTATAGAATAAGATCACGACGTGGTCTGCTTTTGGTTATAAAAAGAAAGATGGTCTATAATGTTTGAATAATTATAGCTTAATGCTATGAAGATGGTGTACTATGAAAAAGTATGAGATAACTCATGAGGAGTTATAGATAATGTGATACGAGGAATTCGTATCGAGCAAAGAGCAAGTTAAGAGTAAGATAGAGTTAGGTGGGATTTCAATTGAGGACTCATGTGACGGCCGAGTTGTACAAATCTTTGTATGGGCGAGGGTTTTGTGCTTGCACTCGCTTTATCACATTGATAATCATTGGAATGTTGTGTGTCGCGCTATTTGTTATATGCATGTTGAAAAGGTGATTCTTTTCTCATATGTATATTTGATAGTTAGAAACTATTAAGATTAGAGAGATATTATTAGATTAGCGTAGTTCTTAAAACTCATACATATGGTAAGTTCGTGACTCATAATTATATGGTATGTTTTGAACCCTCAAATGAATAATGGACGCATATGGTCCGACTAGGATAAGTTCTTAAACTCATATTATTATTGTGGCAAGTCCCGAACTCATAACGTGTGGTAAGTTTGATGAACTGGGGTATAGATAAGTTGTGAATGGAGTATCGAGGATGATAGGAATAGATAGATCTTTTAAGCAATGGATCATTATAGTAAAGTGGAGTTGATGGTGGAAGCATAGGTATTCTAAATCTACTAGCTATGCTAGACTTTCAAAATTTATCGACTTCGGTCGATGTTTACACTTCTATTTTCTTGAAAAACATTGGATCAAATGATGGAACCAATGAGTTTTAATAACAATATTGTTATTATTCAGATGTCTCATGCTAATTGTTTTTGGCCAGACAAAAATGATTTGCAATATATCAAAATGTATTTTATATCATTAATGCATCATGTAACCGTGCAAAGATGATAAAACGATGGAGTCATCAATGCAAGATACTAAAGTGTCGATGTGATCTAAGGATCGCCCCACCACTATGGTATGATGTAGTATGATAAAATCACCAAACGACGGAATCCTCAACTGATCGTAAATACAAAAGCGGTATCACGACGCCATAAAAAGATTTTTGAGATTTCTTTGAGATATGAGAATACATACATATGTATGTATATGTATATTTTGGTCGATGTCCAAATTGTTGTAGAGGTCTATGCTATTTGATTCAACTAGACAAATATTGAAAGATGTTCATGAAATTCAAGAGTTTTCGAGAAGTTATGCCAAACCAAATTGTTTTTAAAAGCGGATTCGGATGTTGAAAAGTCGAGATGAACAACCCTATTATTAGGGGTCATGCGCTTAGTTTTATACTTCATACCGAAATGTTTGTATACAATACATGTACAATAGGTTGATCACCCAGAGTACTTTATGAGGGTGTTTTCGGCCTTTGTGATTGATAAACATTCTACCAAAGAGGGTTTAAAGTGTGAAGAACGGGGGTGAAGCACTATTAAACCTAGAGAATAGAGTTCATGGTCTTGACCTCAAAGATGATTTGGAATCTTTTAAATTCTCGAAGTTATTCATACTACTTCCCAATTATTGAACAATTGTGGAGGATTCTTGTTATTCTCGCAAGATGGAAGTGAAAAGGAAAGTATTCCTTAGAAAGAAGTAAGTCGAAATGCATAATCGAATGATGAATATGTTGAATAAGTGAGAAAAGAAATTTTGAAGTGAGAAGGATGTGAGTTATCAAAGAATAATGTGAAACTTTTAATAGAAAAGTTTAATAATTGTAGAATGATGTTTGTGGAAAGAAAGTGGTTATAGAAACCAATGAATGAATGAAGTAGTGACGTAAAAATCTACTTTGATAGAGATGAATGAATAAAGATTAATAAATAAAAAAAAAATTCGAGGACTAAATTTTAGAAGAAGGGGTGAATGTAATGTCCCGAGAGTTCGATCATATAATATATGATAATGATCCTTAGAGAAAGATAATGAACGGGTCAAAGAATATGTAATACTCAAATATAATTGAGTCTAAGTAAATATTATGAAATAAAACTTATAAGAATTTATTATCAAGAATGGTGAGAGTAGAAAATATAAAACCTATATTAAGGTAATGTGTTGAAGTTATTCAATGAATAGATTTGAGGAAACCCCGAGTAAGGGGGGGTTTTTTTGATTCCGAGGACTAATCCTTATAAGGAGGGAAGGATGTGACATCCTAGATTTTTAGAAATTATAAATGAGAATTTTATAAATAAAAAGTATTATTTATGAGATATGTGGGTGTGAGTATGTGTATGTCATATATGTAGAATATGTGAATTGATGTGAAGAGAATGTTATATATTAATTTTAATATATATAAATATTTAATTGAATTATTTATCGAAAGTTAAATAAATAAATTTTGTTTTGATTATAGAGTAATGTAATTAATGTAGCAGATTAATTAAATGAATATTTAGTATTTAATTTAATTAATATAATAATTTTATGTTATAGTTCTAATTTAATTGAGATAATTAAATTAGATGAGTTATGTGATGATTGTTACACAAAATTATAATTAACAAGTAAATATAATTATGTGACAATTTGATGAGATTGATTGATGTTAAGCTATTGATTAATTAAAATAATGAGTATTTGCCAAACATGGTCTTAAGCTTTTCAAGTTCAAATTTGTGTAATTTATGTATTAACTAGTAATTAGTATATCTAATAATTACTAGGAGTTATATATATTATATATTACTAGTATTGTATATTATATGTATATACTACAAGTTAGTATGTTAGTTTTAGAAAACAAACCAAAAGAAAGAAGAAGAGAGTTAGAGAGAGAGAGAGAGAGAAGAAGAAGAAGAAAAAAGAAGAAGAAGGGAAAGCTTTGAGAAGACAAAACAGCCCATCATCATCATCATCTCTCATCTCTCTCTTAAATTCATACTAATAAAGTTATAATCTAAATTTCTTGTTTTAATTATATTTTTATGTTCTTCATAATGTAGATAATTGTTATATAGAAGTTGTATTGAGAAATTGAGAGAGAGAGAGAAATAGAGGAATTGAGAGATGAGCTAGAAGAAGAAGAAGAAGAAGAAAAAAAAGCTGTAAGAAGGTAACTTCTAAACTCTTATTTAATCTTTGATTTTTTTGGGTAGATTTATGTTCTAGGGTAGTAGATCATGCTTAATCTGTTTGTATTGGTTTAATCTTGGATTATCAAGAATCAAACAAGAGGATTCAAGAAAGAAAATGAAATGGAAAGAAAATTTGAAGAACAAAATTGTAGGTTTTTTAGTAATTGTGGACATATCTTGTGAAATTCATACCTCTTTTGGGTATAATGAGTTAGAAAGTGAGCCTTATATCAAATCAAGATATGGAAGTAAGCTATATTCTGAAAGTGGAATCACATGAAAACTCTTTGTAGATTTCTTGCAATGTCTGCATTTTAGTAAGGTCGGTGGTCCGAAGGGAAAATAATCATGTCCGTAAAATCAAAATGCTATTACGCTTTTCGACTTTGAAAAATTCATATAAATTCGTGTGTTTTGAATCAAGAAACTTAAAACCGCAAAGTTGTAGATATGGAAGTTTACTAGCTAGACTCTCAAGATTGAGCCATTTTATGGACCGGATCATGTCCGAAATAAATTGTTTAGTAAGGATGTCCGTAAAATGAAATTTTTAGACTAGTTGATGAATTACGTAATCTGGTTTAGATGGATAAGGGTCTGAATTTTAAGGCCTAGATGAGGTTGTAGTACACCGAGTAAGGGTTAATTCTATATAAGAAGGAACAAAAATGGACATGTAATCTAACGAGTTACGTTAAAAAACAAAAACAACGCTTTTGTTAAAGAAATTGTGAAGATGAGTTTTATAATTCGCTTCAATTAAGATTTTGGGTGATGATATATTTTGATGATTAAAAATATGTTTTGACATATGTAATGAGTATAGATATGTGTTATCATATTCTATGCATAATTAACCATTTAAGATCAAGAGTTGAGATAAGTTAATGTGTGCACATAACGTGCTCGATAAAATGCCTAAGAGTAATAGTGTTTTCTAAACTTTCGTATACAAAGTGTCTAACTAATGGCTAATATTGGATATCTAAGTATGAAAAGATGATAATACAAGAATAATAATGGAAAGAAATCAAAAGGGTAATTTTTGATTTATGAAGGAAAATTAAACATGTAAACAATGTGTTGAATATGCATTTTGAAACCAAAGTGGTATAATAAAATGGTGATGATATACATTATTAAACTACAAGTGTGATAGTCTAGCATGTGTGGTGATGAAAATGAAAAATAAAACCGAAGTCAGATATAAAATAGTTAGATGTCTATAAAGACATTATAAAGGATAATAAGATAAAGTAAGGTCTTAGAATAAATTTGACCATGAGATTGAGTATTGATTTTATTTATTATCAATCTCACATATGTAGGTAGGTGCAAGGAAGGACAAGTATTAGCGTGTTGGTAAAACGCCTAAAGGCAAGTCTTTCGCCTTTTTGCTATGTGAACTTGATGATGAACCGCTTTAAAATTTTAGTGTATGATGTATTGTATATATCAAAAGTATGAAATGTGAAAGTCAATCTATGACTATGATGATTGAGTTATGAATGATGATCGAGTAAGGAACTCAATCTTTATAGTTGTTATGTGAACTACAACATGTATGCTATGTTTGTTTTATGATTATTCTTATATGTTGAGTATGTTATTATGTGCTTTGTGATGCATGAAAACCGTTAGATTTTGTTGGGTCAGTCGAGCTCAACCTTGCAAATAACCATTTTTGCAAGTCAAGGATCAAGGTAACACTATGTGCTACTTGAATGACGTGGATCGTAAATAATAATAATTTGAGATTAATATTTTAACAAAAGTTGTTATTTCTTTTTATACCATGATTAAGATTCATGAGATGTACTAAATGTTTTATGATGTATAATTTTATGTTGAAGTAAAGCTAAAGTTAGAGTTATCTCGATATGTAAAGGTTATCTGATTGAAATGTAAAATTTTATATAATAACAAAGGATAAAGTGAATAAAGTGAATCATAAAATAAGATTCGATTCAAAGACATGTAGATGATAAAGGTTTGATTCAGTGGAATTAAAGTAAGAAGACATAAAAGTTTAAATTATTCCGTATTTTATAATGTTTAAAAGCATCGAATAATGATGTAAAATCGCAAGGTAGATTGTGTTATTAACACACCAAAGTCGAGAATTAAATTGTATGAATTTTGGGGAAGTGTGAGACCTCGAATTTTATGAAATAAAAGTATTCAATTTTTTTATAATTATTCTATTTAGTAAATGGTTAAATTGATAAAAGGTTAAAGTTAAGGGTGATATTTGAAAATTTTTCAAAGTAAGTAAGTTGTCATAAAATAATCTATGGTAAAAATACAAAGAATACGTGTGGTTGCACAAGAGCAATACACCAGATTGATTAGTGATGCTTACGTGAGAAGTCACTCAGTTATACTCAATTATTGCTACAGTAATTGTGAGACCCCGAATTTTATGAAATAAAAGTATTAAATTTTTCAATTTTGGTAAATAGTTAGATTGATAAAAGTTTAAAGTTAAGGGTAATATGTGATTTTTTTTTTTCAAAGTAAGCAAGTTGATATAAAATATTCGTTGTGGTTTGTGGGAATATTCGATTAATCGTGGAATATTCTTTTGTTTGGGAATATCCGACGACGCAGACAATCATTGGTGGACCCACAACGTAAAATTATCATTTGATCGAGAAAACGATAAAAATACTTTTTATGAAAATAACTACGGAAGTTTTACCGTTAATCGTTGAAATACCCGGTGTTAAAAGTACAAGAATGCTGTGGTCGCATAAAGAAGTACACCAGATTGATTATCGATGCTTATGTGAGAAGTCACCAAGATTGTTCAATCGGGTATTCGGACACTTTTCGGTTTTGAGTACTATTCATGAAGTTACTATTCATGAGTTATTATTCATTCACGAGTAACTATTCACGAAAGTTACTATTCACCAGTAAAATATATTTCTTTTGGTTCAAATTATTTTTGGGCACAATATTAGTCCATGAGGAGATGTGCTAATTTTTCGTGCACTGCTGGTCAAGATATAATAAGAAATCAATATGGATCACGGGTTTAAAGTTTTAATAAGAAATCAAGATGGATCGTTACTTTAAGTTTTAATAGTAAACCAATATGGACCGTCTGCTTAAAAGTAAATCAACTGGACTGCTCATGAATTAGTTACTACGCAAAGTCCATTTTTCTATAAATAAGCTCATTCCTTCATTATTTTTATTTAATTCACCAAACTCTAGAGAGAGAAATTATAGAGAAACTATAGTAAAAGTATCTCGCTACTTCCTACTCTTATATTCAGCTTTTTACTGTAAGGGGTATTATTTCTTTTATATTCATGAAAAGAACTTCGTTATTTCATTATTTATTATTCGTTGGAATAACTCAGATACACCTGCCACCCTATACTGGCTAAAAATTCTTCGTTATTTCATTCTTTATTATTCTCATTGAATATCCCGTCTCAGACGCTTTTACTGGGACTTAGTTCCATTCTTTATTATTCTTTTCGAATATCTCTGTCTCTCGCTTTTACTTTACGGACCGGGTTCCATTCTTTATTATTCGCTGGTATATCCTCGCCTATACATTTTACAACCGGACCGGTTCCGTTATTTATTATTCTCGTTGAATAACTCGCCTGCATTTGGCCTATCGTGACGCTCGGTGATTTCTTTTGTTATTCCATTCTTTATTACACTAAGTTGGTTAAAACTTTGACTTATATACTCCATGAAATTAGTGGAATATCCTCGATATTTGCGCTTCATCCTTTATCTTTTCATGGAAATATTATCCGAGCATTCTTGAATTTTACTCCACAAAGTAAAGATCATGTCGATAATTTGGACATTATCGAAGTTCAAGATAAATTAACTTATAAATCTTTAAAACTTATTCTTGAACTTGTTTTATTGAATTATTATGTCATTGTCATGATGAGGTATATTGGTTATTATGTGAAAACATGAAAGCTCTTAGAAAACACAATGGGTTGAAAATCAGATTTTGGTAAAAATGGAGTATGAAATTCAATTGACCATATCTCCTATTATATTTTGAATTTTTGAGTGTGGTCAAGTTCTAGTGTTAGATCTATGAGTTTTCTAACTTATCCAAGTGGAATCACTAGAAAAGGTGTTGTAGATTTTCGTGTGGACTGATTTTAGTAAAGGAGTCAAAAACTGAAAAGTGCCAAAAAGCAACTGCCAGAAAATTTAAAAGGATATTTTCGGCTACTTAAATTGTGAGAAAAATTCCGGCCTTTTGGGACATGAAAATATATGGTATAAAGTACCTACTGTCCAAAAATGAGCTCATTCCGACTTAAAATGAGCAAGTTATGACTATTTCAATATTTAGGTTTTTCCGACGAAAAACGCTATAACCGGAGTTTTATAACTCCGATGACCATGAAATTTAAACCGGAAGCTCACGTTAACATGTGTAAGATCTTGCCAAGATTTGGGAATTTCTGGAGTTAACCTTGAGGTAGCTAATTTCTTAAGGAATTAATTAGAAATTAATTTTTGAAAAATAGTAAATGAATTTTAAAAATTCCAAGAAAAATATATGTTCAATATGGGACTATATTCTGCTTAATCCCAGAAAAGAATAATTTTTGGGACTGATTTGGTATTTTTCATGAAAATGATTTAGTTACGAACATATGAATTTAATATGTTATGTGAAGTTGAAAAATTAGTAAATAGGATTTTATGGCTTGAAAATCCTATATAAGGTATATGCAGATTTTTGATGAGTAATTTGATTATTGGTGATGAAATCTTATGAGTATGGCATTTTGAATGATCAAATACATTATTTAGAAAAGTGTAAACAATTAAATTAAATTATTTATAAGTTTAAGGAGTGATTAAAATATTGTTACAATATTAACAATATTAGATTATGATTTTATTAATTGATTGATAATGTTTAGATAAATTTAAAGTCTTTAATATTTATCCTTGATTTAGTTCGACTAATGCTTATAATATTGTCATCATCCTCACGCTTATATTATGTTGAAAGTCATCGTCGTATTCAGAAAGTATGATGGACTTGGTATGATTACGACCAGAATTATTCTAAGATAATCATAACCGTAATGTTACAAATAATGTAAAAAAGTCCTCATCGCTCGTGTAGTGTATCGATGGACGCTTTTGTATGATTATGGCTATGGATTCTCTTTCGTCAGAAAAGTATGTGATGAATTGTTTTACGACATGATCAGATCATTGATGAAAACACGATTATCTTTGGTCGAAAGTGTACGGATAATACGTGGTCGTGATACTAAAGAATATCCTCGCCCAGTAGTGTATGGATGATTCGATGATGTTGATTAATTATCGAAATGAGTCTCAAAGAATGAAATATTAATTCACGGATGTGATAATCATGAATATCTTCGTCAGTAGTGCAAAGATGATTTAATGATTACGAAGCAGAATTGTGATTTGGTATAACCATAATTTTTGATGTTTCGTGTGATGAAAATTATCTTCGCCCCGGGTGCTAAGAGGAATTTAGAATCACAATTGTGATTATGAAAGTTATTCACATGATCGTGGACTCGAATTGTGGATTGATGTTACACCTGATAAAACATTATGGTGGACTTTTAACATAGAGAAGATAATAGACCTTACGGTCTATTCGACTCTTCTAATGGATCGCTTCGTTCACCGCAACTATGGTTGAAAACTTTTATCATCTACCATACGCTCTAAATCTCGATTTATTAATGATGAATCCTATTGATGGTGTAAATCGCTTTAGTCATGATATTCTTTATCGGTTAGTTGTGCTCACCCTTTCGCTTCACCATTCCTTTCGTGTAATAAAGAGTAAATGGGTCGAGCTGGGTATTAAGATGATTAGAACTAGTGGTCTCTAGTCATGGAGGTTCTCCCTAAACAAAGATAGAAAAGTGTGTCAGATTCTATACATCATTTAGTAGTTATATTTGGTGAATCATATAGGTGAGGCTAACCCAACGCTGAAGGGTGTTTTTGCCACAATCATACAAGAAGTCTAACGACATATAACCTCGTGTTCTCATAAGACATGGTTGTGCACATCCACTTGCTTAATATATCTACGAAAGCACCACCGTATGATTTTGGAGTTTATTTGAAACAAAATTTTCACTGGAGACAACTGAGATATTTATATGTCAAGAGAAGACTCACTATTGGAAAGAAGATGATAGTAATCTTCTTATTTTCTTTCGGGGACTTTGGGTCAACCAAGGATAATTTTCGTGGACATATGATATCTATCATAACCTGCACGCACGGCCTCCCATGTACATTTAAGGTTTTCTTGAGCACTTCCCAAAGATTTTAATTTCTAAAACAGCTTTTTAACTATACTTTTATGTAAAGTATCATCAGAAGGTTGTGGTCGAGTTACCACTTAGAGTTACATACATTTGTATTAAAACACATAGTTAATCGTGGTCGATTCTATACGATAATATTTCAATGCTTATATAAATGAAGTTGTATTTAAATTTTGTACCACGATTCAAGCACTCGTGAATGGGTGATGTATACCTAATTTTGGGGGCGCCACATGCTTGGTATCGTAGCTTAGGATATGGTCGCCATGAGATAAGAGTCTAGAACTAGGAGGGGAGATACGAGTTATATACTTTGCTAGTGTGTGACTTACCTAAGTTGAAATTGTTCACTTGATAAGTTGACAAATTATGATGTGACGCCCCCAAAATAGGTATACAACACCCATTCTGAGTCGACAAAATACATGGTACAGATACAACTACAACTTTATTAATACAACATAAAAACTGTGAGTTTAAATACAAATATTGTCATCTAGACAATATCCACACTCAAATAAGTCCTCATTACAATTATTGATACATTATTATACAAAAATGGTGAGGACTACTAAAACGACTTTCTAGAACCTTCATTCCATACCTCGACTAGTACTCGCTACATTCTCGCCTCCTGAGAAGAAAAATGAAACAAAAGGAAAAGGGTGAGCTCAACTAGCCCAGTAAAGAATACTATGACTACAATAACATAGAATAAATTATCGTTAGTCTTCAACAGGGAAAACTTTAATAGAATACAATAGACAACCAGTTTTAAATCAATCTTCGCAGCGGAAATAATAATTCATTAGAAGAGTTAAGTAGAGAATGCAAACTACTATATTCTATATATGAATTTAAAAGTTCATCGTCGATATTTTATCCCTGTAACATTAATCAATATATATCTGGAATTAAATATTTATCTTTGCACTACAGGCCAAAGATATTCACCAGTTGGTCATGTTCATCTAAACACTTGTTCATCTTTCCACTACGGGCCAAAGATATTCATCAGAAATCATTAATCTTTGTACTACAGGCCAAAGATATTCAATTATATCATCATTTAGGACTGAGGATGATGAAAAATATTTTAAAGAAAACGAATCCAGTGAAACAAAAGAATAAATATTAAGGATTCAGATTTCGCCTATTCCATGTCCAAAAAAATACCTCATAAATAATCATAAGGAGTAAAATTCAAGAATGATCAAAACATGGATACAATCAAAAGCTAGTATCCATAATAGATATTTTGATAAAAATTTAAAATTAATTTTCTATTTAATAGTGTCGATTCGTGAATAGTAACTCATGAACTCGTGAATAGTAACCCCGACATGAAAAAGTTCTAAATTTGATAAAAAAATTTCAACCAATATTTTGGCATAATGATATTGAAGAAATAATATCATTTACGAATAAAATAACATCCTTTACCTCGTAAAGAATAAGATTTCGACTAGAATACTAGATATAGTGTCGAAAGAAACTCAGATCGTATAAGCAATACTCAAAGTACTAGAATACTCACAAAAATACGCCGATATTATAGAGAGAGAAATCTTTAGCTTTCGGTGTGATTTTCAATTCTAACCTAAGCACCTATTTATAGAAAATGCTTAGAACACCAAAAGTAGAAAATTTAATAAATTAATAATATATAAATTAAATTTTCTACGCCAACCTTTGAATCAACCAATTCAAAGCATGTTTAATGTTCCCACCAACACTAACAAAAAAACGTTTTTCTAATTATAAATATTTAAAACTTCCAACAATTAATAATTAATTAATTCGAACTTCAATAATTCATAATAAATAGCCCTTTGTCGTAAAAAATTCAACCTTATGTCTTTTCATAGGAAATTCCATTATCTACAACTTTGCAGTAAGAAAGTTTTTCCAAATTCCAAATGTAAATTGACCAAATCCACAAACCAAGCGATTTTATGTGCTATAATCAAATTTTAGTCAAGAAATGGGCCCCGTATACATGTTTAACATGTTTTAAACAACTTTTGCAACAAAAATACTTCTTCCTCCTCATATACTCATATATCCCACATTGTAAAATATCATCATACTATATTATAATAATATAATAAAATATTATTTTATCGTAAAAGATAAAATATCAATTTTCAACAACCGCTACTTAAAAATTTTCTCCATCTATATCCACATAAAATGAATATTTTCCTCATCATATAAATCAATAATTTAATAATTCACAAATAATATTACGTAATCACAATATCGACAACTGTGCGCAGCCTTAGGAAAGAGGGGCTTCCAATAAGGATTTCTCTCATCGCATGCGCAGATTAGGTGACCAACCTCTCCCAGATGTAACTTTCTAAACATCGCCAATAATGTTATCTAATAATATTATTCAGATAATATGAATTATTGTCTCGATAATAGAAAATACCGTAGTGACAATTATTAAAACAACAAGTAATATAAAATATCAACAGAAAGTAAATTATGAATCAATAAAAAAATATCTAATAATTATCGTAATAATTATCGAGAAAGTAGTGCTTTCTTACGTAAGAATCAATAATTGTGCAATACCGTAGTCTATCAGGCAACAACGCCAGACATCGTGTTTTAAACCACTAGTATTCCAACAAGATAATATCCACACGCCCAAAAAATACACAACACCCATTCATCAAATAATACAATCAATAATTCATTATTTTACAAAATGGTGAGGACTACTAAACAACTCTTCTCTATCCACAACCTTCATTCCATAATTATTGATTCATTATTTTACAAAATGGTGAGGACTACTAAACAACTCTCTAGAATCTTCATTCCATACCCGAGAAGCCTCCCGAGAAAAAATGGAACAACAAGGAAAAGGGTGAGCTTAACTAGCCCAAGAAGAATATTACGACTAAGATAATATACAACAAATTATCGTTAGTCTTCAACAGGAAAACTGATAGAATACAATAAACAACAAGTTTCAGATCAATATTCAGAATGGAAATAATAATTCATGTAAGAGTTACGTAGAGAATGAAATCTACTATAATCTATGAATTTAATAATACCCATCATCAATATTTTATCCTCGTAACATCAATCAATATGCATCTCGAATCAAATATTCATCTTTGCACTATGTGCCAAAGATATTCATCATTGGTCATGTTCATTTAAACACTGCTCATCTTTGCACTATGTGCCAAAGATATTAATCAATCTGGCCATGTTCATTCATCTCAACACTGCTCATCTTTGCATCACTACAGCCAAAGATATTCTTCAGAATCATTCATCTTTGCACTATGTGCCAAAGATATTCAATAATATCATCATTTAAGACCGAGGATGATGAAAAATTTTTAAAGAAACGAATCCAAAGGAAACAAAATGACAAGGATTAAGGATTAAGGATTAAGGATTCGTGACTTGGTTTTATCCACGCCCAAAAATACCTCAAAAATAATCATAGTGGTGTAAAATTCAAGAATGATCAAAACATGGATACAATCAAAGCTAGTATCCGTAATAGATATTTTGGACAAAAAGAAGAAATTTTATTTTTCTATGAATAAGACCAGATAATGAATAGTGTCAGATACGTGAATAAGTCAGATACGTGAATAGTAACTCCGACACCAAAAGATAGAAATTCCACAAAAACATCTTCACGCTTTCACATTAATAGTACTCGTGAATAAGAACTCGTGAATAAGAACTCATGAATAAGAACTCGTGAATAAGAACTCATGAATAATCATGAATAAGAACCCATGAATAGTAACCCCGACATGAAAAAGTTCCAAATTTGATAAAAACTTCAGATCAATATTTCAAAGATAATGATATCAAGAAATAATATCATTACAAAAAAAATAATATCCCTTACCTCGAAAAGATTAAGACTTCTAATCGAATAACCGTGTATAAGGTCAAGGAACTTGCACCGCCTAACAATACTCAAAGTATACTCACAAGAATACGCCAATATATCGAGAGAGAAATAGAGAGAAACTTCAGCTTCGTGTGTTTTTCAATTCTAACCCAAGACCCTATTTATAGAAAATGCTTAGAACACCAAAGCGTAAAATTGAATATAATATTAATATATTTTTCACATTTTCTTTAGCCCACCTTAGACAACTGATCTCAGCCCATTTGAATCACATGTGAGGCCAACTTAGTTGCAAAAAACGTTTTTCTCAAAATAATTAACTAAAACTCCCAAAATTAATTATTTTAACTTCTAACTTCAATAATTCATAATAAATAGCCCTTTCATCGAAAAATTTGAATCTCATGAGTTTTTATAGGAAATTCAATTTCTACAACTTTGCAGTAAGAAAGTTTTTCCAAATTCCAAATAGAAATTGACCAAATCCACAAACAGTGATTTTACAAGTTATAATCAAATTTTGGCCAATAATTGTGTCCACCAACACACAAAACATGTGTTAAACATTTAATGCCACAAAATACTCTTCCTCCTCATATACTCATATATCCCACATTCATTGTAAAATATCACCGCTAATATATTATTAAAATAATATATTTAAATGAATTATTTTATCGTAAAAGATAAAATATTAATTTTCAACAATTGTCATTTTAAAAATTTTCTCCATCTATATCCACATAAAATCAATATTTTCCTCATCATATAAATCAATAATTAATTATTCACAAATAATATTATGTAATCACAATATCGACAAACGTGCAGCTCCTCAGAAAGAGGGGCTTTCCAATAAGAATTTCTTTCATCATGCGCCGCAATTAGATGACTCAAACCTCTCCTTAGATGTAACTTTCTAGACATCGCCAATAATGTTATCTAATAATATTATTCGATAATATGAATTATTGCTTCGATAATGAAAGATATCGTAATGACAATTATCAAACAACAAAGAATATAAAATATCAACGCAAAGAATTATTAACTCAATAAAATATCGAATAAAGAATTATCGTAACCATTATCGAGTAAAGGCCTTCACGTAAGAATCAATAATTGGTGCAATACCGCAGCTACATCGCTCAACAACGCACAGATTAGTGTTTTTTTTAACCACCGGTATTCCAACAAGATAATCTCAGAATAACTACGCCTGCTATTTAAAAACAACTTATATTTGTCGCTTTCTTCATCCAATCGCTCGCATGGGGGCTCACACACATGGTCTACTGTCGCATTTAATATTCCCGACAAAGATTTAATATTCCACGCACCAAACTAATATTCCCCGACGATAATGAATATTTTATAACCACTGCTTATTTTGAAATATTTGCATATTTAACCCTTAACTATCCACATTAATCAAATCAACCCTTACTATTTCAAAATAATAAATAAAGGAAATTCCTTTTATTTAAAAAATTCTTGGTCTTACAACCTCCCTCCTTATGAAATTTCGCCTCTAAATCGACGACGCATTCGGTGTGTGTTTCAAAAGGTGAGGATACTCGCTTCATTTCCGCTTCCAATTCCTGTGTCATTTCTCTATATAGCATGATTCCTCCACAAAACTTTAACTTGTGGTATGACCTCATGCAGTAGGACATGCTCCTTCCTATCCAACATCTTGACAGTACCTCCTCATACGCTAAGTCTTCTGGCTATCTCGTCCTGCTTCTAACTCAATAACGTGGTTCTGGTCTTTCACATATTTATTTAAGTATGAGATATGTGAAACACATTATGAACATTTAGACATACTTGAGGTAACACAAGTCTATAAAGCTACATTTCCTACTCTGGCCAAGAATTTGAAATGGACCAATAAATCATGGATCGAGCTTTTCTCTCTTCCCAAATCTCAGAACTCCTTCCATGGAGCAACTCGCAACAATACATGATCCCCACATTAAATTCCACGCCCTTTCGATGAAGATCCGTGATAACTCTTTTGTCGATCTTGTGTTGCTTATATACGCTTGTTTTAATCATTAGTCATACATGATTAACTCCAAGTCCCAACAATGTTGCTTCACCCACCTCATCCCAACATATCGAGAACGACATTTTTGTCCATATAATGCTTCGAATGGAACCATGCCTATATTTGTTTAATAACTATTGTTGTATGAGAATTCCACCAATGGCAAGTACTTATCCCAACTTCCTTTGAAATCTAGGACACAGTAGTTTTAATATATCTTCAAGAGTTTGAGTAGTCCTTTTCGATTGCCCATCCGCTTTGAGGATGGTATGCCAAACCGAATCGTAAATTCGCGCCCATAGCTTTCTACAAACCAACCCAAAACTATGGATACCGGCATGCCATGCAATCTCACAATCTCATTTACGCATATACGAGAAAGACGCTCAAGGAATAAGTCTCTCAGACGGTAAGAAATGAGTAGACTTGGTTAATCTATCAACAATAACCCAAATCGCATCTACGCCTTTGAGAAACCTTGGGAAGATTAGTAATGAAATTCGTGGTAATGTGTTCCCACTTCCATTTCAAAATCTCAAGTGGTTGCAATGGACCCTTTGGCACTTGATGCTCGCCTTTACATGTTGATAAGTTAAACATCTCGAGATAAACCACGCGATCTCTCTCCTCATATTGCTTCCACCAAAATGTATGTCAAGATCATAATACATTTTGGTACTCCTGTGATGGATTGCAAACAATGTTGTCAGGTGCTCCATCATGATTCTATGCTTCAAATCAAAATCATTAGGAATGCAAAGTCCGAGTCGACTCAAGTATTCCTTCTTCATCAATTCTCGCCCTAATAGCTCCTTCTTCAGATTTCTTCTTCATACGATCGCCCCTGCCTGCTGGCTCGAGTAACCTTAACTTTTTCTATTAAAGTTGGTTTCTACGCCAGATACTTGACATCATCGCACTCGCTCCTCGTGATATGATCTTCTACTCAACGCCGCCTACCACGCTCGCTTTTCCGTGATGGCATGATCGTAATACGTGTTTCAAATGAGTCTCCTCTCGAAGTTCTTCAAGCTCTTCCCACATTCCTCGCTTCCATTCGAATTTTGTATCTCTACGAAGTCACCAAGGTTAATGGAATAGCGATTCGAGAATATCCTTCAACGAATCTCCGATAATAACCAACTAAGCCTGTAAAGCTACGATTTCGACATCGATTTAGGTTGTTTCTCAATCGCGACTCATATCCCAATCTTGGATAAGACGTCACAATGACACCTATCGCTTTACTATCGCATCTAATACGACGCCCCTACAGAGAGTCTCGCTTAGTGAATTCCACAAAGGAAGTCACAAGATAAAGGCTCGTGTACCAAATTTATAGTTGAATTTTTAACTCCTCAAGTTCAATAGAGCCATTCGACATGAGATTTTAGAAATGAGTTTTGTACCGGTTCAAAGTCGATACAAAATTTAATATATCGCTTTGGGAGTAAGCCAAGAAATTCTTCAGAAATACGCCAGAAAAATCAATAACAACAGAATATTATTCAAATCGACGTGTCTTTATTCAAATCCATAACATGGACTAAGAAAATTTGACATCCGTAATAAACGAACGACTTCATGGCTTGATATGAAAATGTTTGACTACAATGGTTTGATTGCTTGAATTCAATAACAAAGTTGCTTAGAATATGAAAACTAACAACCTTATTTAAAATAATCAAATTTTGCATGATGAGTAGTTAACCTTAAAATCACATCAAAACAAATATCTCTATAGAAATAAGGTTAACAAGTAATGTGATAGTGCCAACCCGAATCAAGCAAGATTTATAAACAAATGGATGTGATGAAAGTTTCTCCTAACGGAGTTTCCATGACAGTCAAAGTCTAATTTCTCCTGAGTCAAGTTTAAACGCTGAGCGCAAGTAAGAGAGATAAAAGAATGGGTAGAACCGATATCTAGTAAGGTATATACTTCGCAAGAATTTATAATTAACTAACCCGTGCTAACTTCGTCGTTCCTCAGATTTTGACCGGCCACGACAAACGCTTCTTCCAAGAACCGCTGACTTTGACTTTTTCGGGACATCCTTTTCGAGTCACCATTCTCACCGGATCTGGTTTCTATATCGCATAACTCGAGCGATATGTCCTTCTTTTTCCACAATTATAGCATACCTTAAACTGCTAGGGGCGCCAATGATATGTCCCTCTTCCCGCATTTTTGTAATATACGACCGGTGGTCGTTTCTCCTCCCTTAAAACTAGTTGATGACATCAAGCGCCGACGCCTTCACATGGTCGCTGTTGAATCTCCTCTTTTAAAATCTCCTCCCGACTCGCTTCTTCTATTTTCATGGCCACGATTACCACCAGAGTGGTTACCGCTTTGTTCAGATTCTTCTTTCTCCACCGGTTATCGTTATTCGATGATCGCTATCTTCTTCAGATGATCCTCGGTTATGGTCCCTCATTGAACGCATTTCGTTATCTCGCCTAACAATCGAGCCCCGCTGACAACATCTAATAGAGAGAAAATTTATGAGAAATGAGATATCGACGTATGTCAAGTTTCAAACCTCTCGTAAACATCCCGCCATAACGCTCCTCATTCTCCACCAAATGAGGTAAACTCGATAACTCCGCTAACTTCGCCGCATCGGGACACCGCCATGTTATTCTCGCCTAGTTTAATAAACTCCACTTCCTTCATACGATTTAATACTTTGTGGAAGTACTTGTCATTGAACTGCTTCAAACGCTCCCACGATATGCCGAAAAAAAATGGATGGGTACGCTTCACGATTCCCACCAAGAATCGCTTCGCCACTTTAACATAAAGGTGGCGAATGGAACTTTTTGTTCTCCGCATCCCAAGACATCGAATATCTTGGTAATTTGTTTGACCCACGCCTCCGCTTCTTTAATCGGATCCCGCTTTCCCTGCACTCGTGGTCCCAACTTTGAATCGCTGGTTGTGACCACTCGTGAATTGCTATCATTTCTCCTCAGATTTTGAACACGAAGTCTCCTCGTCTCGATTTTGCATGAATCGCAAAAAGCTTCTAAACATCCCCTCGCTCATCATCTCGCTTCATGGTGTTGTTTCACAGAGGAACATTGCCACACGCTGCACGTTTCTCCTCGCTGGTGAGTACATGCATCTCCACGGCCTCATTTACTCCATCGTTAATATTCTCAACGACATTCTCAAACATCGCCATAAAATAAGGGTTAATTAAGGAAATCAATATATCACATAATATCCCTATATATCGACCAACTAACAAATAAGCTTAGTAGACACACTAGCAAGGATTTACTCTGCCTCCCTCCTAGTTCTATTCCCCGATCTCCGCCAGAGATCATATCCTAAGCTCGATATTAACCGTGACGCCCCAAAATAGGTATACACAACACCCATTCTCGAAGTCGCCAAATACATGGTACAAGAAGCAAACTACAACTTCAATAATACAAATGTCGCAGTGAAATACGACAATATATATCGTGAGTTTAAATATAATATTGTCTTCAGACAATATCCACACGCAAATAAATCCCCATCATAATTATTGATTCATTATTTTACAAAATGGTGAGGACTACTAAACAACTCTCTCTAGAATCTTCATTCCATACCCGACTAAGACTCGCTACATTCTCGCCTCCCGAGAAGAAAAATGGAACAACAAGGAAAAGGGTGAGCTCAACTAGCCCAAGAAGAATATTATGACTAAGATAATATACAACAAATTATCGTTAGTCTTCAAGGAAAAATCTGATAGAATACAATGTATAACAAGTTTCAGATCAATATTTCATAAATGAAATAATAATTCATGTAAGAGTTACGAGAGAATGAAATCTACTATAATCTATGAATTTAATCAAACCCATCATCAATATTTTATCCTCGTAACATCAATCAATATGCATCTCGAATCAAATATTCATCTTTGCACTATGTGCCAAAGATATTCATCAATCTGGGTCATGTTCATTTAAACACTGCTCATCTTTGCACCACAGCCAAAGATATTAATCAATCTGGCCATGTTCATCTCAACACTGCTCATCTTTGCACTACATGCCAAAGATATTCTTCAGAAATCATTCATCTTCACTACATGTGCCAAAGATATTCAATAATATCATCATTTAAGACCGAGGATGATGAAAATATTTTTAAAGAAACGAATCCAAAGGAAACAAAATGACAAGGATTAAGGATTAAGGATTCAGATTTTGGTTTTATCCACGCCCAAAAATACCTCAAAAATAATCATAGTGGTGTAAAATTCAAGAATGATCAAAACATGGATACAATCAAAGCTAGTATCCGTAATAGATATTTTGGACAAAAAGAAGAAATTTTATTTTTCTATGAATAGTACAGATACGTGAATAGTGTCAGATACGTGAATAAGGCCAGATACGTGAATAGTAACTCGACACCAAAAGATAGAAATTCCACAAAAAACATCTTCACGCTTCACGTAATAGTACTCGTGAATAAGAACTCGTGAATAAGAACTCGCTGAATGAATAGTAACTCGTGAATAGTAACTCATGAATAAGAATCATGAATAGTAACCCCGACATGAAAAAGTTCCAAATTTGATAAAAACTTCAGATCAATATTTCAAAGATAATGATATCAAGAAATAATATCATTACAAAAAAAAAATAATATCCCTTACCTCGAAAGATTAGTAGATTTAAATGGAATACCTGTATAGTGTCAAGGAACTTGCACCGCCTAACAATACTCAAAGTATACTCACACAAGAATACGCCAATATATCGAGAGAGAAATAGAGAGAAACTTCAGCTTCGTGTGTTTTTCAATTCTAACCTAAAGACCCTATTTATAGAAAATGCTTAGTAACACCAAAGCGTAAAATTGAATATAATATTAATATATTTTTCACATTTTCTTTAGCCCACCTTAGACAACTGATCTCAGCCCATTTGAATCACATGTGAGGCCAACTTAGTTGCAAAAAACGTTTTTCTCAAAATAATTAACTAAAACTCCCAAAATTAATTATTTTAACTTCTAACTTCAATAATTCATAATAAATAGCCCTTTCATCAGAAAAATTCGAATCTCATGAGTTTTTATAGGAAATTCAATTTCTACAACTTTGCAGAAGAAAGTTTTTCCAAATTCCAAATAGAAATTGACCAAATCCACAAACAGTGATTTTACAAGCTATAATCAAATTTCTATTAATAATTGTGTCCACCAACACACAAAACATGTGTTAAACATTTAATGCCACAAAAATACTCTTCCTCCTCATATACTCATATATCCCACATTCATTGTAAAAATATCACCGCTAATATATTATTAAAATAATATATTTAAATGAATTATTTTATCGAAAAAAAAGATAAAATATTAATTTTCAACAATTGTCATTTTAAAAATTTTTCCATCTATATCCACATAAAATCAATATTTTCTCATCATATAAATCAATAATTAATTATTCACAAATAATATTACGTAATCACAATATCGACAAACGTGCAGCCCCAGAAAGAGGGGCTTTCCAATAAGAATTTCTTCTCATCGGGCGCCGCAATTAGATGACCAAACCTCTCCTTGTATGTAACTTTCTAGACATTGCCAATAATGTTATCTAATAATATTATTCAGATAATATGAATTATTGCTTCGATAATGAAAGATATCGTAATGACAATTATCAAACAACAAAGAATATAAAATATCAACGCAAAGAATTATTAACTCAATAAAATATCGAATAAAGAATTATCGAACCATTATTCGAGTATAAGGCCTTCACGTAAGAATCAATAATTGGTGCAATACCGTGCTATATTTCGCTCAACAACGCCATTACGGTGTTTTTTTTTTAACCACCGTATTCCAACAAAGATAATCGATAATGAATAACTACCGCCGCTATTTAAAAACAACTAACTATATATTAATCAAATCGCTTTTTCATCCAATCGCTTTTCACATGGGGCCCACAACACTGGTCGCTTTTCTTCATCCAATTGTCAGCATTTAATATTCCCCGACAAAAAGATTTAATATTCCACTTGCACCAAATTTTAATATTCCCTTATTATTTCAAAATAATGAATATTTTATAACCAGTTGCTTATTTATGAAATATTTGCATATTTAACCCTTAACTATCCACATTAATCAAATCAACCCTTACTATTTCAAAATAATAAATAAAGGAAATTCCTTTTATTTAAAAAATTTCGTTAGTGTTAGTGGAAATCGACATTTATTTCGATATTAATTGATGTTTGGAAGTTATCTTGACTAATCGGGTAATTAATCGGATAAATAAGCAATTAATTGCTATTAATTCACATGATTATAACTATTTGTTCACATGTGTATACTATTGATTCACATTCTTGTACTATTAGGGGAGTTGGTGCAAGATTGATAATACTTGCATGACTAAGTTAAAAATGGGAGGTATAGATGAAGGTACTTTTATCAGTAATTAGGTATTTTTTTTCACATGTTTAGAACTATTGAGTCACATGATTTACTATTAATTCACATGATTTACTATTAGGGAGGTGGTGCAAGTTTGATAATACTCACAAGACTAAATTAAAATGAAGGAAAAGAGGAAGGTATTATACTATAATATTTTGAGCCCCAAAATGTGCAATTATCGAAACTATATTTTCCTATAAATAAGCTCATTCTTCCTTCATTTCTTACCAATTCACTAAATCTATAGAGCAACTATTATAGAGAGAAATTATAGAGAGAAAGAAAAAGAGAAGTCTCGCTACCTCACTATTCCAAAGATCCAAATCTTCTTTTCGAGGTAAGAGATATTATTATTATAGTAAGGGTATTATTCTTTCATATTCATGAAGAGGGTTATTTTCTTTCAAAACTCATAAGGGTTGTTATTCCATTTCAGATTATTATGTTGGAATAACCTATCTATGCAAAGTACCGCATATACGTGATGAAATTCTTCGTTATTCCATTCTTTATTATTTTGTTGGAATAACTCCGTCTGCAAGGCTTCTATCGCATGCCTGGTGAATTCTGTGGTTATTCCATTCTTTATTAATCTGTTGGAATATCCTGTCTGTGTGGATTACGCATAACCTGGTTCCGTTATTTATTATTCTGTTGGAATATCCTGTTTGTACGGATTACGCAGACCTGGTTCCATTCTTTATTATTCTGTTGGAATATCCTGTCTGTGCCTATTACGCATGACCTGGTTCCATTATTTATTATTCTGTTGGGAATAACCTGTATGTGCAGTCTATCGCATGCCTGGTGAATTCTTTTGTTATTCTATTCTTTATTATTCTGTTGGAATAACATGTCTACGCGGACTACCGCATGCATGGTGAATGACCTTTCATATTCATTCTTTATTAAATTGTGGAAATGATCTGTCTACGTGGATTACCGCATGGCAGATGAAAATCCAATTGCAGTTTTGTATATTCTATTATACTCGTATGAGATTTCATTTCTTTTGTACTCGTCATGAAATATCATTTTATTTGGTATTTTATTTACGAGTTACTATTCACGGGTTACTACTCACCCAGTTATTATTCACTCTAGTATTATTCACTCGGGTATTCGGGGCACTTTTCGTATCGGAGTACTATTCACGAAAGTTACTATTCATGAGTTACTATTCACCCTTAATATTATTCACTCGGGTATTTGGGGTACTTTTCATGTCTGGGGTACTATTCATTTAGATACTATTCCCGAAGTACTATTCACAGAGTACTATTCTCGGGGTACTATTTACCCGGAAAATATATTTCTTTTATGTCTAAATTATTTTTGGTACATGAATATTATTCTTGAATTTTACTCCACAAAGCAGTATCATGTTGACAATTTGGATATTTTCAAACTCTGGATAAATTTAAAGTCTTTAATATTTATCCTTGATTTCGTTTGATTTGATTTCTCGTTGGATTAATGCTTATATCATTGTCATCATCCTTATGCTTATATTGTGATGAAAGTCATCTGTGGCTTACGTGCATAGATGGACTATTAGTTATTGGTTTTACAGTTGTATGTCTTTGGCCCGTAGTTCAAAGAAGAACAGTTGATTGATATCTTTGGTTGTAGTACAAAGATGAACTGTTAATTGATAGCTTTGGCATTCAGTAGTAAAAAGATGGACGGTGTGTAAGACCCAACTTATTATAAATGAAATTAAATTTTCTATTTATTATTTTGAAATAGTAAGGGTTGATTTGATTAATGTGGTTAGTTATGGGTAAAATGCATAAATATTTTAAATAAGCAAGTGGTTATAAAATATTCATTTTATTGGAGAATATTCGTTTGGTCGTGGAATATTCTTATTATAAAGAATATTCGCATGGTAGCGAGCCTTTGTGTGGGCCCCATGTGAAATTGATTGGATGAAGAAAACGACAAGTATAAGTTGTTTATTAATAATGGCGATAGTTATTTACAATTAATCTTTGTTGGAATACCCGGTGGTTAAAATAAGTGATGTCTGGCGTTGTCAGACAAGAAGATGCATTGCAGATTGCACCAATTATTGATTCTTACGTAAGAAGGCACTACTCAATAATTGTTACAAAGAATTATTGCTCAAAGATTTTATTTTATTGATTCAATAATTGCTACGTTGATATTTTATATTATTGTTGTTTCAATAATTATCACTACACAAGATATTTTCCATTATCTATAATAATTCATATTATCCTGAATAATATTATTAGATAACATTATTGGCAATGTCTAGAAAGTTCATCTAAGGAGATGTTTGGTCACCTAATCTTGGCACCGAAGAAGGAGAAATCCTTATTGGAAAGTCCCCTATTTCAGAAACCGTCCCGGTCATCGAGATTGTGATTCTGTAATATTATTTGTGAATAATTAAATTATTGATTTATATGATGAGGAAAATATTCATTTTATGTGGATATGGATGGAGAAAAATTTTAAAGTGACAATTGTTGAAAATTGATATTTTATCTTTTCTGATAAAATAATATTTTATTATATTATTATAATATAATAATGATGATATTTTTACAATGAATGTGGGATATATGAGTATACGAGGAAGAAGAGTATTTTTGTTGCAAAAATTGTTTAAAACATGTTAAACATGTCTGTGGGCCCATTTCTTGACTGAAATTTGATTATAGCCTGTAAAATCGTCCGTTTGTGAATTTCGGTCAATTTTTGTATGGAATTTGGAAAAACTTTCTTCTGCAAAGTTGTAGATAATGGAATTTCATATAGAAAGACGTAAGGTTCAAATTTTTCTGACAAAAGGGCTATTTATTATGAATTATTGAAGTTCCGGATTAATTAATTATTAATTGTTGGAAGTTTTAAATATTTATAATTAGAAAAACATTTTTTGTTAGTGTTGGTGGGCTATCAAACATCTTTGAATTGGTTGACTCAAAGGTTGGCGAGAAAATTTAATTTATATATTATTAATTTATTAAATTTTCTGCTTTGGTGTTCTAAGCATTTTCCTATAAATAGGGTGCTTAGGTTAGAATTGAAAATCACACCAGAAACTAAAGATTTCTCTCTCTTTCTCTCTCTATAATATCGAGTGTATTTTTGTAAGTATTCTAGTACTTTGAGTATTGCTATACAGTGCAAGTTCTTTCAGCACTATATCTTGTATTCCAGTAAGAAGTACTATTCTTTCTGAGGTAAGGGATGTTATTTTATTCGTAAATGATATTATTTCTTCAATATCATTATGCCGAAATATTGGTTGGAATTTTTTATCAAATTTGGAACTTTTTCATGTATGGGAGTTTATTCACGAGTTACTATTATTCATGAGTTACTATTCACGAATACGTATTACATTATTCACGTAAAAATTAATTTTAAATTTTTGTCCAAAATATCTATTATGGATACTAGCTTTGATTGTATCCATGTTTTGATCATTCTTGAATTTTACTCCACTATGATTATTTATGAGGTATTTTGGACATGGAATAAGTGAAATACTGAATCCTTAATATTTATTCTTTTGTTTCATTTGGATTCGTTTTTCTTTAAAATATTTTCATCATCCTCGGTCCTAAATGATGATATAATTGAATATCTTTTGCACTTGTAGGCAAAGATTAATGATTCGATGAATATCTTTGGCCGTAGATGCGATGATGAACAAGTGTTTAGATGAATATGATTAATTGGTGAATATCTTTGATTGTAGTAAAAGATAAATATTTAATTCGGAGATATATATATTGATTGATGTTACGGGGATAAAATATCGACGATGAACTTTTAAATTCAAATATAGAAGATAGTAGTTTGCATTCTCTACTTAACTCTTCTAATGAATTATTATTTCCGCTGCGAAGATTGATTTAAAACTGGTTGTCTATTGTATTCTATTAAATTTTTTCCTGTTGAAGACTAACGATAATTTGTTCTATGTTATCTTAGTCATAATATTCTTTTTTGGGCTAGTTGAGCTCACCCTTTCCTTTTGTTCCATTTTTCTTCTCAAGAGGCGAGAATGTAATGTAGTACTAGTGGGGGTATGGAATGAAGGTTCTAGAAATTCGTTTTAGTAGTCCTCACCATTTTGTATAATAATGTATCAATAATTGTAATGAGGACTTATTTGAGTGTGGATATTGTCTAGATGACAATATTTGTATTTAAACTCACATTTTTATGTTGTATTAATAAAGTTGTAGTCAGTATGCGTACCATGTATTTTAACGACTCGAGAATGGGTGTTGTATACCTATTTTGGGGGGCGCCACAATTGGTATCGAGCTTAGGGATATGATCTCTGGCGGAGATCGGGGAATAGAACTAGGAGGGAGAGACGAGTAAAATCCTTCGCTAGTGTGTCCTACCTAAGCTTATTTGTTGGTCTACCATAATATAGGGTATTATGGGATTTGTTAAATTGTTTAATTAACCCTTGTTTAATGGCGGTATTTAAGAATGGCAAATTTGAGAATATTAATGATGGAGTTAATAAGATTGTGGAGACCTTTATACTCACCAATGAGGAGAACGTGCAACAGTGACAATGTTCCTCTGTAAAAACACCACCGATCGAATGATGAACAGCGCCATGTTTAGGAGCTTTTTGCGATTCATGCAAAACCGCAGACGAGGAGACTCTTAATACGAATCTGATGTGGAAATGATAGAATGCGCTTGCGACTTATCCTGACCCAAGCGATTCAAAGAGTTGGGACCACCGAATTTATTGGAAAACCGGATCCAATCAAAGCGAGAGCGTGGGTTAAACAAATTACCAAGATATTCGATGTTTTGGGATGCACAGGAGAACGAAGGTTCCATTCGCTACCTTTATGTTCCGTGGCGAAGGGCAACCTCTTTGGTGGAGTCTACATAAACGTACCTGACTGCCAGACTCTCGGCATGTCTTGGGAAGCGTTTTAGAAACTTTTCAACAAAAATACTTTTCGAAAGTATTCACCATATGAAGGAGGTAGAGTTTATTAGACTAGAACAAAACAACATGGCGGTGTCCCAATCTGAGGCGAAGTTCGCAGAGTTATCGAGTTTGCACCTCATTTGGTAGAGAATGAGGAACGAATAGCGAGGATGTTTCGAGAGGTTTAAAACCCGAGATTGACGATATCTTATTTCTCATAAATTTTCTTTATATTCGGATGTTGTCAATGGGGCTCAATTATTAGGCGAGATAGCAAGTACATTGACGAGGACCGCATGACTAGGGTCATACTGGGTGGCGGCGATCATGAGCAATGAAAACCGGTGGGGAGGAAAACATTCAGACAAAGCGGTAACCACTCCTGGTGGTAATCGTGGCCATGAAAATAGAAGAAGCGAGTCGTGGGAGATTTTAAAAGAGGAGATTCAACAATGACAATGTGAAGGCGTCAAACACCGGTGACAAGAATGGTTCCAAGGGAGGAGAACGACCACCGATCATATGCTATAAGTGTGGAAAAGAAGGACATATCAGCCCAAACTACCCACAACAGTTTAAGGTATGTTATAATTGTGGAAAGGAAGGACATATCGCTCGAGATTGCACTGTAGCGAAACCAAGTCCAGCGGGGATGGTGACTCAAAAGGTTATCCCAGAAAAGTCAAAGTCAATGGTTCCTGGAAGAGCGTTTGTCGTGACTGGTCAACATACGAGGAACCCAAACGAGGTGATCACGGGTAAGCTAATCATAAATTCATGCGAAGTTTATACATTACTTGATACCGGTGTTACCCATTCATTTATCTCTCCTTGTGCTCAACGTTTAAACTTGACTCCGGAGAAATTAGATTTTGACCTATCTGTGGAAACTCCGTTAGGAGAAACTTTCATCACATCCACTGTTTATAAATCTTGTTTGATCCAAGTTGGCACCATCAGATTACCTGTTGACCTTATCTCTTTGAAGATACTTGCATTTGACGTGATTTTAGGGATTGATTGGTTAACTACTCATCATGCCAAAATTGATTGTTTTCGTAAGGTTGTTAGTTTTCATATTCCTAATCAACCTATTGTTCGAATTCAAGTAACTAAACCATTAAAATCAATCATTGTCATATCAAGTCATAAAGCTATTCGTTTATTGAAAAATGGATGTCAAGCTTTCTTAGCCCATGTTATGGATTTGAATAAAGACACGTCAGATTTGAATAATATTCATGTTGTTATTGACTTTCACGCGTATTTCACGAAGAACTTCGGTCTACCCCGAGCGTGAAGTTGAATTCTTTATTGACCTTGAACACGTACAAAGCCCGATTCTAAAACCCATATCGAATGGCTCTATTGAACTTCAGGAGTTAAAGGTCCAACCTCTGAGGAGTTGTTAGACATCGGTTTCATTTGTCCTAGTACATCTCCTTGGGGTGCTCTGTTTTATTTGTAAAGAAGAAAAGCGGGAGTATATCGACTTTGTATCGATTACAGGAATTAAACCATGCCACTATCAAGAATAGGTATCCGCTACCTCGCATTGATGACTGTTTGACCGATTCTGCAAGGAGCACAATTCTTTTCAAAATCGATCTTAGATTACGGATACATCACTAAAGGTTAAAAGCGAGGATATTAGAAGCGCCTTGTAACTTCGATGCAGGCATTATGAATTCCTAGTCATGTCCTTTGGATTGACTAATCCTCCTGCTGGCTTTTATGGATATGATGAACCAAAGTATTGAGGATTATTTGGATCGATTCGTTGTTGTCTTTATTGATGACATCCACATATATTCCAAAAGCCGTGAAGATCATGAGCACCATTTGAAAATTGGTGTCTCGCAAAGGCTTCGTGATAACAAGCTATATGCCAAGTGAAGAAATCGAGTTACGGCGAGGAAGTAGCATTCCTTGGTCACGTGGTGTCAAAACATAGAGTATCTATCGAACGATGAAGATTGAAGCAATCTGAAGTTGGGAAGCAACCGAAATCGGTGGTGGATCAAGTACGTAGTTTTTGGGCTTATTTGGATATTATCGAAGATTCGTGGAAGGATTTTCTCGAATCACTACTCGTTAACTCGGTGACTTCGTAAAGATACAAAATTCGTATGGAGCGAGGAATGCGAGAAGAGTTTCAAGATCTCAAGAGGAGACTCATTTTGGCACTGTTTTGACAATACCATCCGGTTCGGATGGATTTGTTATCTCTGACGATGCTTGAGTAAAGGGTTAGGGTGTGTTCTCATACTGGCGTGGGAAAGTCATAGCATATGCCTCATGACAACTTAAAGAATATGAGAGGAATTATCCTATTCATGATCTAGAGTTGTATGATCGTTTCAGGCTTAAAGATCTAGAGGCACTTATCTATATGGGGAGAAAGTGGAGATATATTCGGACCATAAAAGCCTCAAATATTTCTTCACCCAAAAGGAACTCGACATGCTGGCAGCATGACATAGGCTGCAAGTGAAGGCTGCGAAAGGAAGGCATTTGGATGAAGAAGTTCATTCTAGAACTTGGTGTGGTTCCTAGCATTAAAGGACGGTGCCTTTATTACTGTGACAACACTTTGGTACATTCATATGAGCTAAGGAACCCAGTCTCATCGGAAATCAAACCGTGTTGCGGCGATTTCATTTGATCGGAGAGATCATTGAAAGAGGAGCGCCACCACAGGCGTGTGGACTCTCAAGCCGATATTGCGAGATCCATTTACTAAAGCGTTAACACAATGGCGGTTTGATCGTCACTTAGAGAAGATGGGTATGAGATACCACGGCGATTGGCTTTAGTGCTGAGTGGGAGATTGAAAGTATTATGCATACAAGCCGATCATATATGATGATAAAGCATATCTTTGTGTAATCAATCTTATTTATTTATTAATAAAAGAATTATTTATTAAAGGCATTTATTATCTACATGGTCTTTGTTTTAATAATATGTGATAAACCCGTAGTTTTAAGCAACGCTTTTAGAATAATGATGATGTTCATTCTAATGAGATCTAAATTCTTAGAAAGCTTAAAACTAAAATAGTTCCCAATCATTGGATTACTAAATTGGGGATTAGTGAATCCAGGATAGATTGGTACATCGCTTGCTTTCGTTGGATGAGGATGATTGATCTCATGATCATTTGTGTGGAGACACTAAAGCAAGTATATAGGTGCTTATTAGAGAATAAGTTCCTTTGAGCGTGACTCATTAAGGAATACCTAATGGAGTTTTACTTACTTGTCGATAGGAATTCTGTAGTGATAGTAGTACAAATGATCCTTAGACTTGAGATCATCATAGTATCTTATATATAATGAATTGCACTTTAACTTATTCCTCAAGACTCTTAGAGTATATCAAAGGGTATGCTTGGGTGTAATAAGTTATATATGAAGATAATGAATGATCGATAAAGAATCTACCACTTCTAGTAAAAGGAGAAATGTCTATGTGATTCGATAAATGACAACCCGAGGAATCCTTGGCGAGGTGGAATGAAATTAGAAAGTAGTTTCTAATTTGCATTCATTAGGAGTTAATGCATTTAGGAATCGAAATACATATGATTAAATAAAATAAGACTTGTGGTAATTCCGTATCTTATATTTAATTGGGACATTGTATGGTGGAAGGATTGAATTATCACGGTAACTATTTACTCAAAGGTTCTTTTATGATTAATGTTGAAATCTATATTATACGGAAAGTCGTTGATCATTAGGGAGGCTTATCACTATTGTAGAATAAATATTATTTATTTAAATAAATTATTTGTTTAATTTATTTATTTAAATGAGATTAGAATTATTCTAATTGATTTATTCACAACCGGTTTAATATGGAGAACCTAAAGGGTCACACCATAAAAGGAAGAATAATTATTTAAGAAGTTAATGGCATAATTGTAATAATATGTTAAGTATATTTAATTTAATCTATGGTGATAGAATAAATTAAATAGCTTAATATTATTATTTAATATTTTAGAAATATTAAATATAAATTAATAAGAGAGTCTTATTAATATTATTACAATTATTATTATTTTAATTTCTAAAAGGTTTAGGAATTAATTTAATATAAGTACTCTCATTTATTCCTAATTGGATTAGGAAAGAAAATTAGTTAAAGGAGTTTAATTAATTATCCCTAATAGGATTAGGAGCCCATTTAATTAAAGAGTTTAATTAAATAAATAATACCTTATTTTAATTAAAATAGGGTTACATGATATCTTTATAAAGAGAGTCTTATATTAGATATCTAATATCGTAATTCTAGAGTTGGGAATCGCCTCCTTTTTCTATTTAGATAGGAAAAACTAGGGTTTGAGCAATACCCCTTCTTCTTGAAAATTCTTCTTCTTTGGTGGATCACTATAGAGGCCATACACTTGGGTGGCTTACATTGATCAAAGGAAGGAATCTACCAGGAGATTGAGGAGATCGCGAGAGAAGTAGGAGGTGAACTCGTGTACGAGGAAGCTCGTTTCTACAAGGTATGATTTCATAATTTCTTATTCTTCGTTTAATTAATAATATGCATAAAGGATGATCCGGGTAATTGGTTTGTGAAAAATTTTAAAATCTGATTTTATTTCGCTTCCGCTAATTTTTCAATTTGATTGCTACTTTGATTTTCACAAAACCCAACACCCGAGTCTCGTATTGATGACCATGGTGTGATTTGGTTGGGTGAGTGGTTGTGTGTACCATCAAATCCAATCATTCGGGAGGCGGTGTTGGCTGAGACTCATAGTTCGCCATTTTCTATTCATCCAGGTTCTACGAAAATGTATAGGGATTTGAAGAAATTTTTTTGGTGGAATGGGATGAAACGAGACGTGGCTGAATATGTTGGGAAGTGCCTCACTTGTCAACAAGTAAAGATAGAACATCAACGAGCTAGTGGTTTGCTGCAACAGTTAGACATTCCAGTGAGGAAGTGGGAGGATATCACGATGGATTTTGTAACTGGTCTACCGAAGACTTTCAGGAAGAATGATACCATTTGGGTAGTGGTGGATCGGTTGACTAAATCGGCACACTTTTTGGCTATCCATGAGGGTTACTCAGTGGATAAGTTGGCACAAATCTTTTAGCAGGAGATTGTTAGACTTCATGGTACTTCGGTGTCTATTGTTTCAGATCGGGACCCACGATTTACTTCACGGTTCTGGAAAGGGTTTCAACGAGCTTGGGGTACTCGGCTCAACTTCAGTACTTCTTTCCATCCACAAACTGATGGGCAATCTGAGAGGACTATTCAGACATTAGAGGATATGTTGAGGTCTTATGCACTTGAGTGGTCGGGTAATTGGGATGATTACTTGAGCCTAGTTGAGTTTGCTTATAACAACAGCTGGCATGCAAGTATTGGGATGGCTTCGTTTGAGGCATTGTATGGTAGGAAGTGTCGAGCAGCAACTTTTTGGGATGAGGTTGGCGAAAGGGCCATAGAAGGGCGTGAGTTAGTTCAAATCACTACAGAGAAGGTAGCGGTGGCTAAGGAGAAATTGAAGTCGGCTCGATCACGACAAAAGTGCTATCTTGATAAGCGTAGAAGGACTTTAGAGCTTGAACTTTGGTGAGCATGTATTTCTAAAAGTTTATCCTTGGAAGGGCATTGGTGATTTGGGTTGAAAGGGAAGCTTAGTCGCGATACATGGCCCATTTGAGATTTTAGAGAGGGTTGGTGAGGTTGCATATCGGTTAGCTTTGCCACCACTGACTAGCTTATGTGCCTGATGTGTTCCGTGTTTCGGTATTAAGGAGTTATCATTATCATCCAGTTGCGTGGTGAAATATCCATTCGATAAGATTGGGAGGATCTTACTTGTGAGGAAGCAATAGTGGCGATTTTGGATCGTCGAGAGAGGATTATGAGGAGGAAGACTATTAGTTTGTTAAGGGTTTATGGAGGAATCATTTGGGCGGGGAGGCTACATGGGAGATGGAGGAGTCTATTGACGGAGTATCCGCATCTCTTTGAAAATTAGGTGCTTTCCATTCTTTTGATTTCGGGGACAGAATCCTTTTTAAGGGGTAGGTGATGTAATACCCGAAAAAAAATAATAAATAAATAAATTTTAAATAATAAAAATTATTTTGTTTTAAAACATATTAATTGGACTTTGTCTTTTCTTTGGGTCAAAATAGTAATTTAATTTATGTGGGCTAGTAAATATTAATAAGTGTGGATAAATTAAATTTAGTACAATTTGGGCCTTCAAATTTATTTGGGTTTAATTTAATTAAATGTGGGTAATAATAAATCTATTAAAATTAGGAGAGTTAATAAGATAGGTTGATAAATAAATAACAATTGAAACCTAAACTTTCTTATTACTTATCTCTGTATTTGAAAAAAAGAAGAAGAAGAAGAAAAGCGGTAGCACTTTACGTTGTATCGAGTTTATCATTTTTTTCTTCTTTTATTGCTTTCGGTTATTTAATTTTTGTGGCGATTTGATTTATAAATATGAATAGTGATGGCAGTCATGGCAGTCAAAGTTTCTGACGTTTTATATATTGTTTTACTATTTCTGGCGGTTGCAGGTGTTAATCTATATATATATATATATATATAGGCATATTACCAAGTTGCTGCAATAATTACGTTATTATATATATAGATATATTAGGATTATTTATATCAATATATGTACCAACCTGCAGGGCATGAATATTAAAAATATATATATGTATATATATATATATTATATTTTAATACGTTTTGGCCATGAAATTTATAAACAAAATTAGTAAATCAATTGAAATTATGTATATTAATTTGAATTAATTAATTTTGTCGACATAGTTATAAAAGTTCTTAATAATAAATTTAATAGTATTATGTTATTAATGATTGAATTGTAATAAAATCTTATTAAATTATTTAGATTGAACGGAGAGAGTCTAAACGAGTTTTTAGAATATACTTTGGGTATTACATTGCTTAATCCAGGTACGGATTCCGTACTCTTTCAGCGAGATTCTTTTGTCTTTGATTTGTTCGTTTCGTTATTCGTTTCGAAGTTTAGTATTGCCTCTCATAATTATTCCTTGTCAATTCATTGTGATAGTTTCGTTTGGCGTTCATAGTTGGAACTCATATTTGTACTCTTTAGACTAGTGTGTCATGTCTAAATTGTATTTTGATATTTATAGTGATATACATGTTAGTATATTTTGGAGACTTGTGTTGACGATTCTTTCGATTTAACATGTACATGTTAGAACCCCTTTGTGTTGATATTTTGTCGCATGTGTTGTGACATTATATTTTTGTTAGAATCTAGTAGGGTATATACGAGCTATAACCATACGTGGGGTACCACAGGCATATCCTCTTGGAACCGAGGCATGACACTTTTCGTGGCGGTGTGATCAGTCCACGGCGTCTCTGTTTTGTGCTCCGGTGGGAGTTAGTCATTTGGTGTTTTGTTGTGGGAGGCGTATGGGTCGACCCTAGTTTCTGTTCTGTTATGCGGTTTGGTGATGTTTGTGCCAAACACACCTTCCGATTTTACATGCATTGGATTCGCGGTTCAATGTGTGTGACTTGCATGTGTGACATTATTTGATTTGTCTATGTGACATTATTTGACTTGCCTGTGTGGCAAGGTATATTTCTGTTTTGTTCTGAGCTCGGTATGAAATAACACCCATCCATTTGATTTAACCTATTATTTTATTGTGTTAGTTTTGTTCGTTTCGTTTCAGTTCGTTTCGTTTCTTTTCATTTAATTGAGTCAGTTATTTCGGTTCATTATTTGTATTCTATATCCGTACTGGGCATTTGGCTCATCTTTGTGTTATTCTTCGGCGGTGTCGAGGGGATCGAAGCGAGTGTGATGAGAGCTCCATTCATTCCAATGATTTACAAATATTTTGTTTAGACTTGATGTGTCAGTTTATTTGGAATTATAATAATTATTTTAGATTGTGGTTTGAGACAGTTTGAGATTTATTATGGTTGACTTGTGGTATTTATCAGTTTTTAAGACTATTCTTTTGTGGCTTTGAGGCTTGCTATTAAATTCATCAGTTTTGTTATGTTTTGAGTAACCTCTCTTTCTATTTCGGGAAGGGGGTGTTACACAATAGGTCAGGCCAATCTTTGTGGTTGGCGGACATCTTTTGCATGATCTTCTTGATGTTTTTGTTAGCCGCTTCAACAACACCATTCATCTTTGAACGATAGATGATGGAGTTAAGATGTTTGATATGGAATTTACTGCATAACTCCTCCATCATTTTGTTGTTGAGGTTCTTAGCATTGTCGGATACAATCACCTCTGGTTGTCCGTATCGACAAATGACATTGTTTCTGATGAAAGTAATGATGACTTCATTGGTAACCCTGGGGAAGGAGGCTGCCTCTACCCACTTGGTGAAGTAGTCGACCATGGTGAATATAAATCGATGTCCATTACTGGCTTTAGGCTCAATGGGCCCGATCACGTCCATTCCCCACATTGCTAAGGGCCAAGGTGAACTCATATTGTGGAGTTCAGAGTGGAGGCGTGGATAGCATTCCATGAATTTGCTGATAGCATCTGGGCGTGGTCATTGCAATCGACTTTGAGAGATAGCGGTAATGTCACATCACGAGGACTTTCTTGTGAGGAGGGGGCCACTTCGTGTAGGGGCCACTGAGACTCGCCATGGATTTCATCCATAAGCCTTTGGGCTTGATCTTTGTCTAAACATCCGAGGAGACCTAGTCCTGCATCTCTTTTGTAGGCGCATCTCCTCTCGGGTAGAATTTCATAGCAAGTCGATGGATCCGCATTTTCTCGATCGGGCTTGCCATGAGTGTAGATCCGTCTCTTAGATATTCCTTGATATCTTGATACCAAGGATGTTGGATGGGAGGTAGCTCATCGATACTTCTCAAGCGTAGTTCCATAGAAATTTGGGGCCTTGTGCGAGAAATTATGATGCTTGGAAAGTGTTCCTTGTCGATATCTGAATCGAGGAGGCCAAAGTAGCTAATCGTCGCAAAGTCATTCTATTACGAGGAATGTGTAGAAAGGAGATTTCTTGAACTCAAAACCATCTGTAAAACTTGTCGATGGTAGGGTAGCAAATGTAGTTCCTTGGTTTGATAGATTAGGTGGATTGTCGATTACCGACTCGACTCTCCAAAGGCGATTAACGCTTTAATGCCCGTTGAGCGGGCAAGTTTTAGCCTATGAGGCGACCTTCATACTCGGTTTGTGTTGTTGGTCTTGACAAGCGCAATTTTAATGACGGGATCTTTGCTCCCGTGCAGATACTAGAAGCGCTCGACTCGAGAACCTTCCATATTAATGACCCCATCAAAATACATCTTCCGTGATTGGCGTGTATCGTCTTGATGTTGTTCTTTGAGCTGTCATTACTCCTTCATCGGAAATATGTTTCAAGGTTTGAAATCCCTTGAAGGTGCGGTGACGATTGATCGCAATTCATTGACCTTTGATGGACTTTTGAGTCACATATCTGATGTCAATTATTGTAGGATCATCGCCATACAGACGATCGGCAATTTAACATGGGTTTATTGAACATGTATTTGAAAGGATCACGCGGGATATGAGATGGGTTGTGTGACCATTGAGGTAATGTTGTAACCTCGTGGAAGCCCGTGCTAAAGCCTGACACGTCTTTTCGATCGAGTTTACTTGTGTTCCGCTCTTTAAATCTTTTCTTTGAGGTAATAGATAGCTCGTTCTTGGCCTCTATCGTCTTTTTATCCAAATATCATCCGTAATGGCGTTATCACTTATGGGCGAAGTACATGAGCAGGGGAACATCATCCTGGGTGGTACCTGAACATGGGAGCTTTGACTATTGTCCTTTAATTATAAGGAAGGCATTACGGCACTCATCATTCCATTTCATGGAGGAGTTCTTCCTTAATAGCTTGAAGATTGGCTCACGAGGTTCTTTATGAGTTGAGAGATAAACACTCTTAATGAAGTTGATTCTTCCCAAAAATCCCCGTATTTCTTTTTCTATCTGAGGAATGGGCATTTCCGTGATGGCCTAGATTTTGGCAGGATCCAGCTCAATACCTTTGTGGCTGACTAGAAATCCTAGCAACTTACCTGATTTAATGCCAAAGGCGCATTTAGCTGGATTCAACTTCAAGTTGTATTCTGTGACTGTTGAACAACTTTCTGAGATGGTCTAGATGGTCATCCTCCTTCCGGGACTTGACAATGATGTCATCCACGTAGATCTCGATCTCTTTGTGCATTAAGTTATGGAAAAGAGCCATTATAGCTCGTTGATAGGTGGCTCCGGCATTGATGAGGCCGAATGACAACCGTCTATAACAAAAGGTTCCCCAAGGCATGATGAAAGCAGTTTTCTCATGGTCTTCCTCAGCAACCATGATTTGATGATACCCCGCAAAGCAATCAACAAAGGAGTACATATCGTATTCTTGATATTATCGATGAAAATGTGGATAAATGGCGCGGAAAGCAATCTTTTAAGCACGCTTTGTTCAAGTCCGGTAATCCATGCAAACTTCGTACCTTCCCCTCGGGTTTAAGCGCGGGCACAATGTTGGATATCCACTCGGGATATGTAGACACCATGATGATGCTGACTTGAAATTGTTTCACAATTTCTTCTTTCACCTTTAAACTCCACTCGGGTTTTATCGCTTTGAGCTTTTGCTTGGTGGCTTGAATCCCTCTTTAATGGGAAGGCGATGAAGGACAATATTAGTGGACAAACCCACCCGTGTCTTCATGAGACCATGCAAACACATCACGGAATTTGGTTAGTAAGCGTAACCATGTCGTTTCTTTTGGTTTGGGGTAAGTGCGAACAATACGGATTAACTTAGGGCTTCTAAGGTTAGAGTTTGAAAAAGTGGTTTGATCGAGGTTGGGTTTAGGTTTGTCTTTGACCCATTCTTGAATTTACGGTGGAACCTCGATGTCATCTGTATTTCCATCAAATTTGTATTCATCTCTACATCAAAGTCTGATCCTTGTGGAGAAGAAAGGCGTAATGTAACGGCAAATCTGAGGCACATCTAAATTTGAGTCCTAAAACAAAATATGCTTTCACTTAGTATATATGAAATGTGTTGATCATCTACGGTGTTAGCATATCTTGGAAAAATAAAGCGCTATCTTTGTCTGAGAAAAGTAAGTAGTTATTATATCTCTGAGGCGAGAAAGAGTTACGCCCATTTTTTACCCTGTCGACCGATGAAAGGAATGATGTTCCAATTAGCGAGGTAAAGTCGGAGTGGACCCGCTTGACGATAGAGGATTGTCATCGTCCTCCTATCCCTAATGATGGCCATTACATACAGGCGATCATAAATGCAGGGTGTATCTGTTGGTATGTTCATCATGAACGATGATGCGTATGCCTGACATCATCGGATGACGTCTTGCTTGATTCTTTGTTCCTCCTCTTCCACTGCGGGATTTGGAACAAAGACTTCTTTCTCCTTCACCGGTACCGGCTTGGGAAATAACATAGCCATTACATTGGCTGGCACCTTTATAGGAGGTTGTGCGGACTCAGAGTTTGAAGGCGAAGATAAATACCGCATGGTTGAAGCTGAAGGAATCTGCCGATGTTTATGAGGATTCCTATGACTAGAATTGACAGAATAGCCTAGTCCAGCTGTTCCAGTCTGCCTGGCTAATTGAATTGGGTACTTGATACCCTGGTGATCTTTACTGACCACTTATCGGTGATGATTGATGACATCATTTCTGAGTGGTGACATTACTTCGGCGAAAATCTTGTGTTCTGGGAGTGGCATTCCAATTGCATGGTATTGGGTATTGCTTACTTCCAAGGTATAAAAACTGACCGGTTCAACATCTGCATTAGCGTTGATAAACGACATGTCCCGTGTTGAGGATATTACGGTTCGGCGTTGGTAGTGACGGCTATTGTTGATAATGTATTTCAATTCTTGATGAAGAGTGGAGGGGCGCTGACCGTATGTATCCATGGTCATCCGAAGCGGGTTGTATCCGAATCTATCTTGAGTACATGGAAAGATCGCGAGAATGTGTGAGGACCGATTTCAATTAGCGATTTCAATTACTCTAATAGAATTCCGTGGGCTCCATAAAAAGTTTTGATGATGGTATGGCTACTCGAATTAGGTTGAGATTGATATTCATCTTCACGAGTAGCGTATGGGCGGATATTTAGAGATGAACCTCCATTTATCAAGACTCGACTAGCATGTATCCAGGAGGACAAGGCCATGATAATGTCAGCGGCTTGCGATGGCCAGGTCCCCTCGGGCGGTATGTTATCATCGATAAAGGATATCACATTGTTGTTGAAAATGTGATCGACCCGGATGTTGAAATTTTTAAAGTATCAAGCGATCTTTGGTAGATGAAGCTTCTTCTAAAACCTTGACAAGATCTTAGGTGATCCTCGGAAGTTAGGACCAAGCCAAAATTGATATATCTGTTATGGAGCTTCTTTTAAGCTTAAAACCACATTAAGCCGTTATGACCCATAGTGCGGAGGAATCTTTGATCTTCTCCGTGGGTATTTTCCCTTTGATTTGGTGGTAGACTTCATCACCCGTTGGGGAAGATACGATGGATTTTCGCCGACAACTGCTTGGCGTGGTATATGAGGTGGATCCTTCACCTTCTCCATAATTCCACGGAACCTTGCGCAAGCTAACAATAGGGTATTGTGCTGTGTACGGCAAGTTGATTGGCTCGGGAGCGGCCACTTTCAAAGGATTGTTGCTTCCCTTGAGTTGAATTGTTGGCATTGTGAGTGATTGATTAATCCCATCAGTTTTAGTGGATATGATTGCTACCACACTCTTCCACTTAGTAGGACCTGTATTCTCACTTGCACGTAACACAGTATCGTTGTCTGCTAAGTGCAGGACACCACTGTCAATTAGATTTTGAATTAGGTGGCGGAGTGCCCAACATTCTTCTGTGCTATGACCGGAAGACTGGGAGTGATATTGACATACTCCATTAGAGTTGTACAGCCCTGAACGGGGGTTAATTGGAGGTAGAAGGGAACTGATCCTTCCTTCATTGATTAACATATGAAGGATTTCCTCCATAGGTTGGCTTAGATAGGTGAATTCCCTTTTGTTGGCAAAATCCCGACGGGCTTTGGCATTTGCTCTCTTTGTCACTTTGTCTTCCAGCATTTCATTTCCTGAAAGTGACGAGGGAATATTCATGACGAGAGGTAGGAGACTTGCATGCTCCTGGCTGATTAATTGACATGTCACTTGATGCAGATAAGTCTCAGATTACACTTGATTATTGATTTGTTTGCATAAAGCTTTCATCTTTCGTTCCATTGTGAACCAAAACTTGGCATAATCCCATTTGTCAACCACAAGTCTTTGAGGTGCAGGAGGATTCACAGTTGAAATTGGAATTACATCCATTGCTACAATTGATCATGTTGACCTCTTCTTCTTTGTGTTGAGGAAGTGGGTTGTCTTGAACGTGAGGCTGATCTGGTTTGGTGACCACAATCTCACCGTTGTCTATCAGGTCTTGGATTTGATGTTTTAAGGCCCAACAATCCTGAATATCATGTCCAGGCGCCCCGACATGATAAACACATTTCCGAGCAGCATTGAAACCTCATCCATTAGGGCAGGCTGGTGGAAGAAGATGTGTAATTTTCTTCTGTGTTGTCAGAAGATTGAGAATGTTCTCGAGTGTATCCCCTAAAGGTGTGAACACTCGAGGGCGTTTGACTTCTCCACCTTTTGGTATTGGAGGTTATGCATGATTTGTGATTGAAAGGGAGTGTAGTTTTTTCCTTTAAATAGGCATATTACGATTGCCTTTTTGACCCTGTAGTATCAGGGAAACATCTTCCTCTTTCTTTTTATGGACCCTTCGGGGGTTGTTTCCATAATTTCTGGATTGGATGTGATTAGCAACAGCTTTAAGGGCATCTAGGTCTTGAATCTTTCGGACTTCAAACCCATCTCGGCCATTTCCCCATGTTTGACCATTTGGAAAATGGTTTGCGATCTTGGCTAAAACTCTCTCGTAGAATGGAGCTTCTTGTATATACATAAAAGTCATAACCATCTACGATTACATCATGGAAGGACTAACTTGGGCGACCCGAGGCGTCTCCACTTTTTTGGCGTACTCTCAAAAAGACTCGTTATTTGTTTCTTGATCTTGGTAATTTGATCTGGCGTCGAGGAGCCATCCGAGATTGAAAAGTTGTGTATTGAGTGAGGAAAGCGCGTGATAGCTCTTCCCGACTATGGATCTTTGAGTTGTCTAATCTTGTGTACCACGAGACGGGTTTTCCAGTTAGACTCTTTTGGAACAATTGCATTCTGAGTTTTTCGTCCTCTGCATAAGATCCAAGTTCTCCAATAAACACCTTTAAATGTGTGTAAGGATCTCCTAACCCGTCATATGTTTCAAAGTCAGGAGTTTTAAACTTTTTTGGATAATGTGCAAAGATCAGCATTTGAAACACTCCTGTGTGTTCCAATTCCTTTTATAGCACGAAGGGTCTCTTCCATTTGGAGGACTTTCTTTTTGATGTCACCAGTGTCTGGATCTCCAGTGGGATGGGTAGCATCATGAGTTTTGTTGGTCGTATCCAACTGCAGTTCAGGTATTGTAATGACATGGGTTCCCCTTTGTGTGGAGGATTCAGCATGTATGGGTATTTTTGGACCCTGATTGGACTGGTGTAGTTCTTTGAGTAGAACAACCAAATTTGTAATTTGTTTGCTTAATCCATCGAACTCTTTGCGAGAAACTGGATTAAGTTCGATCTGGTCGGGATAATGACATGATTATTTATGTAAATTTGTAGCCTTTTGGATTTTAATAGGGTAGTAGGTCGATTGGTTCCTACGAAAGACTTGCATAGTTTAGTCCTTAGGGAATATGTGTATAATAACATCTTTATGTGATGTGTCCATTTTAGGAATTTTATCTGCAAAAGCGGATGTCATTTGTTTGTAGCATATTAATTAAAATATGTATGTGTACACATTTCTTCATATTTCTCATTACATGGAGATATATATGGAATGTAATTACAAGTAATTGTGTTTACAAGTAATTTGAAATGAGAGAGCATGAAGAGACTTTCCCTCTGTTTTGGGTTTATATCGGTGACCTATCTTAGGTTACTCTCTATGACTTTTTGGCATGAAGGTTCCCAAATCATCATAATTTACTCGGCGGAAATTAATCAGGTCTTTCAATTGGAGCAAATTTGGGTGGTGCCTTTCACGAGCCTCGGGGAATTAGTCTTCCCCACGAGTCCGATAATCAAACACAGATGGGATAGCCTCTGGTGGAGGGACCACACAACATACATTCACATACATCGCGTCTCTAGTATGAAAATGATGACATGTGAAAAGCACTAATATCCTGGCAGAGATATGGTGCGAAGCACTAATATCCTGGCGATTATGGTGAGAGGCACTAAGTGCAATCAAGAAATGCATTCGTACACATTCATCAAATGTAAATGTAACATCCACACACAAGCAGATAACAATTTTGAAAAGATTGAAATAGCAGGTTAAGTCCTCTTACTGGAGTCCCCAGCAGAGTCGCCACCTGTCGACTTCGGGATTTTTAAATGTCCCTTTCCGTTACTTGTTCTTTGGTGTCCTCATTTTAGGTGAGATTTGTTTGAAAAAACAAGTGAAAAAGGTCAAACATGTATAATGTCGACGATGGATTGATAAGAGTCATGAGTTGGTTTTTAAATGGTTGTACCAAACACAATGAGAAAAGATTTGCACATTGACCCGGTGATGTGACAACTTCATTAAGCGAATTCGGTGAAACAAGATTCATTAGGGTCAGGGAACTTGGTTATGCGGAGGGAAGGTGTTAGGCACCCAGAACATCCGTGTTACTACGGTGGCCGCCTCTTTTCAAAAACTATTATCTGAATGAATGTGTGTGTGTGTGGAATTGATGTCTTTGTTATTTGGAAGTAGTGCGAGGCCTCCTTAGCACCTATATATACGAGGTTTGAATTTATGTAAAAATTCGGTTTTTAGCGAATATAGCGGTGATGTTTTATAAAAAGGGTTTTCAAACCACGATGCTCAATAGTAATTGAGACCTTTTACACTCCTATTTTATTAATTGTTCGACTTGATTGATTTTATTTTACGGATCGAGGCATCAAATGCGAAAATAATGTACAAAATAATCTTGAGCTTCCTCGTGGGTATGGAAACCATCGAGGAAATTGAGACCTTATGAGAATAATTTACAAAACTTACAATTTGAAAATGTCCATCACAGAGGCCGAATCTAGATCGATAGGTTGAATTTGTGATCACATGATTCTAAGCATACATGATAATCATAATTTATATGAAAGCGATGGCAAGGTATATATATAAAGGCTGTATATATATATATATACATACATGATCACCAACCACGAAGCACCTCCATGGGGATCGAGAAAATGTAAATAAAATTTGTAAAAAGCTATCAACCATACGGAGAAACTCAGGCGGAATGAAAAGCGTAAATAAAAAAGTATACAAAGCAATCAAGCGCCACGAAGTGAACTCGAGCGAGACGAAAGCGTAAAGAAAGTTGTAAAAGCGATCAACCACCACGAAGTGAACTCGGTGGGACCGAATATATATATATATATATATATATATATATATATATATATATATATATAAAAGCGATAAAGCATATAGGTTGTAAAATCGAGATCGAGCGAGAGTTAAACAACGATTCATATATATAATATATATATATATATAAATATATATATATATATATATATATATATATATATATATATATATATATATATATATATAAAAACAAGTAAGCGCTCAGGATGTAAAATCCGGGCTCATCGATGCAGTCAAACACACAGATAATATATATAATTATATATATATATATATTTATATTTATTAAAGCGATGGCAGCTACAGGCAGAAATACAGGCTCATCGAACAAAGTTAAATACATATATATATATATATATATATATATATATATATATATATATATATATATAAGCAAATAAGCGCTCTAGTCGAAATGCAGGCTCGATCGAGGCATAACTTCGATAATGTTAGTCGATATATATATATATATATATATATATATATATATATATATATATATATATATATAAATGAAATAAAACCACGGATCGAGAAGTTAAGAAAGCCTTGCATGGCATGACATGACTCTCAGCGTGAAGAAGGGTGTGTGCAAAGATGAAGAAGAAGGGCTTTAAAGTGTGTGAGAAGACTTACGAGTTATTTGCGAAAGAAGACTTCTATATCTTTAAAGTGGGTAAACACTTGGCTTTTGTAGGTACAAAAAGTAGTATATATGAGCTCACAGGTGTTTAAAATGAGAAAGTACATTGTATGGGGTGAGTGCAAAGCAAATTGAGCAGGGCTTCCTCGCCGTTTTCTCTTGTAAAATGGCCACCCCAAGCCCTCTATTTATAGAGGTGGGCCATGAGTGTACTGCTTGGTGAGCCATGAGTGTACAGAGGCTGACCCGGGTGGGGTCGGGTTTCGGGGTCGGGTCGAGTAATCTCGTAGTCGTGCACTCAGACCTTTGTAATATCTGCTCAAACTTTCAGAAGTGCAATCTGGGCATCCGATTGAGGTATACAGGACCTATTTCGGACCGTCGTTATTGAGAGTTGTACAATGGTATGGGATTAGAGTTTGTACGAAGTCATTGAAGATGGGACGATGCCCTCCGGTCTTCAAGCTTCAAATTCCATCCGTTACCCCGCACAATAGTCACTCGGGATTGGTTATCCTTGATTCTTGTGGGACATCGTTGTGTATAGATGTATATGAAATGTTGAGACGACGTGGCGTGGCATCACGTTGGCTAGATGACGATGTTGGCCCTCACCGGTGTTATCATTTGGTTTGGGGTGATAAAGTGAAGCGTTGCTTTCGAGCTTATTTGAGATTGGACTGCTGCAATTGTTTAAGGTCCTCAGTGTCATCTTTGAGGTATTCCTGTCCTCCCGGTGTTATATTCGGGTTGGTACGGAGTATCTCGTTGTGAGCATCGAGATTGAAGCTGGTTGCATTTGAAACAAACATTTTCGGGGTTATCGCCGAAACTTCATTCCTTGGGGTTATCACGAGGTTGGTGGCTATTCCTCACGATTGAGGCGAAATTTGGATACCTCGGGGTTATCTCTACGAGATTAATCGGTCTTCTCTCGGTGTGTGTTTGGTATTGGATCTGCGCCTCGGGGTTATCTCAGGGTTGGAATTATTACTCGGTGTGTGTTCGGGGTTGATCTTTGAACTTAGGTAGTATCCGAATGCGGATATGGATTGTCTTCGGGGTTCCCTCTTAAAAGGCGAATACGTCGCTTCTGCTGATATTAGTAATGATGATCTGAGAATATTTTGGCGTCTACAAAAGCTTGACATCCATTTTTGATAAACAAATAGCTTTATGAGCGATATGGCGGTGATTGATTTTAGTGGTTTGGTTGCTTGAATTGGCATAATAGGTTGGTTAGGAATATGAAAGCTAATGACCTTACGAAAACAATTAATTTTAGCATGATGAGTAATTAACAATCGATCCCTAAAATCACATCAAATGCAAGTATTTTCAAAGAAATAAGATCGACCAAATAGCGATGCGATTTGCAATTTGAATCGAAAACAAGACTTATAAGCGATGGATGTAATGAAGGTTTCTCCCAGCGGAGTTTATTGAGATAAGTCGAAGTCTAATTTCTTTGAGTCAAATTTAAATGTTGAGTGCAAGTATGAGAAATAAAAGAATGGGTAGAAGCAAATTATCAAATAAAGTATAAACTTAGCTAGAGTTTATGATTAGCTTACCGTGATCATCTCGTTGATTCCTCTCTTTTTGGGAGGTTCGACAAACACTCTCCCTTGAACTCTAGGTTTTATCTTATACGGGACACCCTTTGATGCCTCCATCCCAATTTGGACTTGACTTTGGTGCCGCGACAAAATCGGGCTAGGTGACCTTCTTTTTTCACAATTGTAACACGCTTTGAATTTGCATCGCGCGGTTTAGGCCCGATGTGTCCTTTCCTCCACATTTGTAACATCTGACCGTGGTCGTTCTCCTTCCTTAACAACGGTGTTGGTCTTGATGTCTTTCCATCATTGTTGAATCTCCTCTTCTTGAAATGTCCCTCTTATTGTCATGGCCATGATTACCATAGAAGTGATTACCATTTACGGCATGTTGATTCCCTCACGTTTGTTGTCAAGCCCGATGTTGCTAGCATTGGTATTATCGACTTGTCATTGCTCTCTCTTGGTTGGTTTGACTCATTATCGGCGCTCGATAAGCGAGCCATATTCACAACATCGAATACAAACCACGGTTTGTGAGAAATTAGGTTTTAGCGTATCTCGGGTTTCAAACCTCTTAGAAACATCGCATCATTCTCTCCTCATTATCATTGAGAGTGGAATATAAGCAAGAGATAACTTCGATAAACTTAGCTTTGTAGTGCGCCACGGTCGTATTGTTTTACTCGAAGCTCGATGAACTCTACCTCCTTCGTATGATGAATACTTTCGAGGAAAGTACTTGTCGTTGAACAAACTCTTGGAACTTCTCCCAAGACATTTTGAGTGCGGCGGTTGAGTCGCTTCTGATTCCCCCGATGTCTGCCTCTACTACATGACATGAAGGTGGAAAAGGGAACCTTTTTCTCCTCGGAGCATCCCAAGACATCAAATATCTTGTTGATTTGCTTTATCCACGTCTTCGCCTTGAGTGGTTTTGGCACTCCAAAAAACTCCGGTGGTCCCAGCTCCTTGAACTGTTTAGTGGTGACAGTCCGAGAGTTGTCAGTGTTTCCACCTGCATTTTGGACAAGAGCCGCTCTCGCCTGATGTTGCATGAATTGCATAAAGACTCTAAACATTCCATCATTCACCATTTCATCGGTGTTATTGTTAAATTAGGATTATTGTCTTCCTGTTGCACATTACCCTGGGTATTGATCGTTGGTGACTCAACGGTCTCATGTGCTTCATTGCTTATCTCAACATTTTCGGATGCCATTTTCAAATCTTGCCTACAAAACAAGGGTTAATTAACATATCACATATTATCCTATACTACGGTGACCAATTAAATACCAAATAAACTTAGGTAGGTCATCTTAGCGAAGGAATTCCCGTCTTTCCCTCTAGTTCTTGTCTCACATCTCGGCCGGGGATCGTATCCTAAGCTTTGATACCAAGTTGTGGCGCCCCCAAAAGCGGTACACATCACCCATCTTGAGTGCATGAATACATGGTACAAAATTCAAATACAACTTAATTATACAACAATCGTGTAAAATACGACAAAACATAATCTAAGAGTTTTAATAAGAATATTGTCATTTAGGCAATATCCACACTCGATGGAGTCCTCATTACATTTATTGTCATACTATTTTACGAGAATAGTGAGGACTACTAATACTATCATTTGAATAGTAACTCGGGTTCCCCAGAGCTAGTTTGACTTCGTTCTCATTTCACGAAAAAGCGGTGAAAGAAATGGTGAGCTCAACTAGCCCGATGAAATATTATGACTAAGATAATGCGAGAATAAATTATCATTAGTCTTGACAATGTTAAAGCGATAGAATATAATAAATGACAAGTTTAAGCTGGCTGCGGAACAAGCGATCCATTAGAAGAAAGTCAGTAGGGCATAAAATCTACTATCTTCTATGATTAAAAAAGTTTTCATCAACTTTATATTTGAGACTCGACAATAAATAAAATCGAATCATCCACGCACCTGACGAGGAAATTCATGTAACCATCAATGGTCGTGATTATCGAATAATCTACGGTCATAATCATACCAACATTTGTCCATCGATGAACTACGAAGCCGATGCGGACTTTTACCACATCATTCGTCACATTACGGTCATGATTATCTTAAGAATAATCCCTAGTCGTAATCATACCAAGTCCCATATGCGTGCGTAAGCCAAAGATGACTTTCATCACAATATAAGTATGAGGATGATGTGATGACATAATAATTGATAAAACAAGTTCGAGGATAAATTTTAAAGATTTATAGTTTTAATTTATCTAGAAATCAATAACGTCAAATTGTCGACATGATACTTCTTTGTGGAGTAAAATTCGAGAATGCTCGGAAGAATATTTCCATGAAAGATCTTTGGATGAAGCGCAAATATCGAGGATATTCCACTAATTTCATTAAATCTGAAAGGATCATTCATCATGCATGAGGTAATCCACATGACGAGGTTATTCAAGCAGAATAATAAAGAATGGAATAATGAAGAATTCACCAGAAAGCGTAATCGCTTACAAACAGGATATTCAACAGAATAATAAAGAATGGAACCGGGTTTGCGTAATCATGCGAGACGTGATATTCAACAAAATAATAAATAACGGAACCGGGTTATCGTAATCCACACGGAGCGAGGATATTCAAGCGAGAATAATAAAGAATGTAATAACAGCGAGAATTCACCGGCATGCGATAGCCCATGCAGACAGAGTTATTCAACAAAATAATAAAGAATGGAATAATGGAAGAATTTCACCATGTATGCGGTACTTGCATAGGCGAATTATTCGACATAATATCTGAGAATGGAATAACAACACTTACAGTATTGAAAGAAAATAACCCTCTTCATGAATGAAAGAATAATACCCCTTACTATAATAATAATATCCTTTACCTCGAAAAGAAATTTGGATCTTTGGAATAGTGAGGTAATGAGACTTCTCTTCTTCTTTCTCTCTATAATTTCTCTCTATAATAATTGCTCTATAGCTTTAGTGAATTGGTGAGAAATGAAGGAAGAATGAGCTTCTATTTATAGGAAAATATAGTTTCGATAATTGCACATTTTGGGGCTCAAAATATTACAGTATAATACCTTCCTCTTTTTTTCATTTTTAATTTAGTCCTGCAAGTATTATCAAACTTGCACCACCTCCCCTAATAGTAAATAATGTGAATCAATAGTTCAATCATGTGAATCAATAGTTAAATCATGTGAAAATATGAATTACAGTATAGTACCTCCATCTATACCTCCATTTTTAACTTAGTCATTCAAGTATTATCAATCTTGCACCAACTCCCCTAATAGTACAAGAATGTGAATCAATAGTACACACATGTGAACAAATAGTTATAATCATGTGAATTAATAGCAATTAATTACTCATTTATCCGGTTAATTACCCGATTGGTCAACATAACCTCAGGACATCAATTATTATCAAAATAAATGTCAATTTTCACTAACACTTAATAATTTCAACTGATGGAACTATCCATTTCATCTTTAATCAACACGAACTTATTCATCATTAATATTATAATTCTGATATTTTACAACCGTGTCGTTCGGGGAAAGATGGGGCTTTCAGATAAGGATTTCTCCTTATTGGGTAGCGATGATTAGGTGACCAAACCTCTCCTTGTGAGAACTTACAGACATTGTCGATATTGTAAATAATAATATGAATAACTTTGCCATCTCAATTATTGATTTAATAATATAACATATTATGCAGATGATACTGTGACAATAATTGAATCAATAATATGAGAGATATGATGCAACAATTACTATAGCAATAATTGAGTATAACTAAGTGACTTCTCACGTAAGCATCGATAATCAATACCATATCCTCTTATGCGACCACAGCGTATTCTTTGTACATTTACTCTAGGGTAGTTCAGCGGTTTTGTAATGTCCCGAGAGTTTGATCATATAATATATGATAATGATCTTTAGAAAGATAATGAGCGAATTCAAAGAATATGTAATACTCAAATATAATTGAGTCTAAGTAAATATTATGAAATAAAACTTATAAAATTTATTATCAAGAATGATGAGAGTAGAAAATATAAAACCTATATTAAGGTAATGTGTTGAAGTTATTGATGAATAGATTTGAGAAAACTTTGAGAGTAAGGTAGGGTTTCGATGATTAGGATGGAATCCTTATAAGGAGGAATGATGTGACATCAGATTTTTAGAAATTATAAATGAGAATTTTATAAATAAAAGTATTATTTATGAGATATGTTGGGTGTGAGTATGTGTATGTATATATATATTGTAGAATATGTGAATTGATGTGAAGAGAATGTTATATATTAATTTTAATATATATAAATATTTAATTGAATTATTTATTGAGTTAAATAAATAAATTTTGTTTTGATTATAGAGTAATGTAATTAAGTGTAGTGATTAATTAAATGAATATTTAGTATTTAATTTAATTAATATAATAATTTTATGTTATAGTTCTAATTTAATTGAGATAATTAAATTAGATGAGTTATATGATGATTGTTACACAAAATTATAATTAACAAGTAAATATAATTATGTGACAATTTGATGAGATTGATTGATGTTAAGATATTGATTAATTAAAATAATGAGTATTTGCCAAACATGGTCTTAGGCTTTTCAAGTTCAAATTGGTGTAACCTATGTATTAACTAGTAATTAGTATATCTAATAATTACTAGGAGTTACATATATTATATATTACTAGTATTGTATATTATATGTATATATACTACAAGTTAATATGTTAGTTTTAGAAAACAAACCAAAAGAAAGAAGAAGAGAGTTAGAGAGAGTTGTAGGAGAAGAAGAAGAAGAAAAAGAAGAAGAAGGAAAGCTTTGAGAGACACAAAACAAAGCCCCCCCATCATCATCATCATCATCTCCATCTCTCTCTTAAATTCATACTAATAAAGTTATAATCTAAATTCCTTGTTTTAATTATATTTTTATGTTCTTCATAATGTAGATAATTGTTATGTAGAAGTTGTATTGAGAAATTGAGAGAGATAGAGAGAAATAGAGGAATTGAGATGAGCTAGAAGAAGAAGAAGAAGAAGAAAAAAAGCTAGAAGAAGGTAACTTCTAAACTCTTATTTAATCCTTGATTTTTTTGGGTAGATTTATGTTCTAGGGTAGTAGATCATGCTTAATATGTTTGTATTGGTTTAATCTTGGATTATCAAGAATCAAACAAGAGGATTCAAGAAAGAAAATGAATTGAAAAGAAAATTTGAAGAACAAAATTCATAGGTTTTTAGTAATTGTGGACATATCTTGTGAAATTCATACCTCTTTGGGTATAATGAGTTAGAAAGTGAGTCTTATATCAAATCGAAGATATGGAAGTAAGCTATATTCTGAAATTGGAATCACATGAAAACTCTTTGTAGATTTCTTGCAATGTACATTTTAGTAAGGCTGGTCCAAGAAGGAAAATAATCATCGAGAAAATCAAAAGCATTACGGTTTTGACTTTGAAAAATTCATATAAATTCGTGTGTTTTGAATCTGAAGAAACTTAAAACTGCAAAGTTGTAGATATGGAAGTTTACTAGCTAGAATCATGAGATTGAGCCATTTTATGGACCGGATCATGTCCAAAATAAATTATTTAGTAAGGATGTCGGAAAATGAAATTTTCTAGACTAGTTGATGAATTACGAGAATCTGGTTTAGATGGATAAGGGTCTGACTTTAAGGCCTAGATGAGGTTGTAGTACACTTTGAGTAAGGGTTAATTCTATATAAGAAGGAACAAAAGCGGACATGTAACGAGCGAGTTACGTTAAAAGCGAAAATAACGTTTTGTTAAAGAAATTGTGAAGATGAGTTTTATAATTACATTTGAATTAAGATTTTGGGTGATGATATATTTTGATGATTAAAAATATGTTTTGACATATGTAATGAGTATATATATGTGTTATCATATTCTATGCATAATTAACCATTTAAGATCAAGAGTTGAGATAAGTTAATGTGTGCACATATGCGTGCTTTCGATAAAATGCCTAAGAGTAATAGTGTTTTCTAAACTTTGGTATACAAAGTGTCTAACTAATGGCTAATATTGGATATCTAAGTATGAAAAGATGATAATACAAGAATAATAATGGAAAGAAATCGAAAAGGGTAATTTTGATTTATGAAGGAAAATTAAACATGTAAATAATGTGTTGAATATGCATTTTGAAACCAAAGTGGTATAATAAAATGGTGTGATATCGCACATTAAACTACAAGTGTGATAATCTAGCATGTGTGGTGATGAAAATGAAAAATAAAATCGAGTTGCATATAAAATAGTTAGATGTCTATAAAGACATTATAAAGGATAATAAGATAAAGTAAGGTCTTAGAATAAATTTGACCATGAAGTTGAGTATTGATTTTATTTATTATCAATCTCACATCTGAGTATAGGTTGTCTGAGGACGCGAAGTATTAGCGTGTTGGTAAAAGCGCCGGTAAAAGGCAAGTCTTTCGGTTCCTTTTTTGCTATGTGAACTTGATGATGAAGCGCTTTAAAATTTTAGTGTATGATGTATTGTATATATCAAAAGTATGAAATGTGAAAGTCGATCTATGACTATGATGATTGAAGTATGAATGATGATTGAGTAAGGAACTCGATCTTTATAGTTGTTATGTGAACTACAACATGTATGCTATGTTTGTTTTATGATTATTCTTATATGTTGAGCATGTTATTATGTGCTTTGTGATGCATGAAAAGCTGTTAGATTTTTTTCTTTGAAATTTGTCGAGCTCGACCTTGCAAATAACCATTTTTTGCTGGTCGAGGATTGAAGGTAACCTTATGTGCTACTTGAATGGCGTGGATCGAGAAATAATATACGGAGATTAATATTTTAACAAAAGTTGTTATTTCTTTATACCATGATTAAGATTCATGAGATGTACTAAATGTTTTATGATGTATAATTTTATGTTGAGTTGTAAAAGCTAAAGTTAGAGTTATCGATATGTAAAGGTTATCGGATTGAAATGTAAAATTTTATATAATAATGGTGATAAAGTGAATCATAAAATAAGATTGATTCAAAGACATGTAGATGATAAAGGTTTGATTCGGAGAATTAAAGTAAGAAGACATAAAAGTTTAAATTATTTTAGTATTTTATAATGTTTAGCATCGAATAATGATGTAAAATCGAGGAAGGTAGATGTGTTATTAACGACCAAAGTTGAGAATTAAATTGTATGAATTTTGGGGTCGTTCGGTTGTTGGTATCAAAGGCGATAGGTTAGAAACCTTAGGTAAGAGTACCTTAGGCTATAACCTTAGAGAAGAGAGGTGAAAATAAGGAGCGAATAAGCTCGAATAGAGTTTGAACAATAAGGGATTAAAACTTGCGTGAAAGGATTCAAAGAAGAATCTCATGAGTTATAAGGAATATGAATGTGGGGTTACCCAACTCAATAATAAGGATGTAAGGTGATAATAAATGAGACGATGTCTATAAAAAGAGAATGATAAAGAAGTTAAGAATAGAGAGTTATATCTAAGTGGTATTGATTGTACTCTTTAAGTAGTTGATGTATGGTATACGGGCTAAGCGATTCCTTCATAGAAGCGGAGGTATATCTGAACTAGAAACTCGGAACCTAGTTTGTTGGTTGTTTGTGGGAAACCACTCGGTACCATATTGAAAGCTGGTAGAGACTCGATGTGTGTACAGTATAGAAAGTGGATACATTATGATGAAAGTGTAGAACTTGAATGAAATGTTGAAGCGATGTAAATGAAGTTAGAAATTCTTAAAGGAAGAATTGTTATATAAACAAGAAGATTCAAAGAAGAATCTTGAAGAGATATAAAGATAAGAAATGGGAGTTTCCTAACTCCAAAAGCCAAGATAACGAATAATGTTGTAAATGATGAAAAAAGAGAAAGAAGAGGATCGTAAAACAAAAGCGATCACGAGTTAAAAAAAGAATTTTAAGGAGATGATTATAGAATAAGATCACGGCGTGAGTACATTTAAGTTATAAAAGAAAGATGGTATATAATGTTTGAATAATTATAGCTTAATGCTATGAAGATGGTGTCTTATGAAAAAAGTATGAGATAACTCATGAGGAGTTATAGATAATGTGATCTGAGGAATTCGTATCGAGCGAAAAAAAGCAAGTTAAAAAGCAAGATAGAGTTAGGTGGGATTTCAATTGAGGACTCATGTGTGATGGGTGAGTTGTACAAATCTTTGTATGGGCGAGGGTTTTGTGCTTTTTCGGTTTATCACATTGATAATCATTGGAATATTTGTGTGTCGTTTATTTGTTATAAGCATGTTGAGAAGGTGATTCTTTTCTCATGTATATGAGATAGGTAGAGTATATAGATTAGAATATATTATAAGGTTAAGTCGAGTTCTTAAAACTAATACTTATGGTAAGTTCGTGACTCATAATAATATGGTATGTTTTGAACCCCTCGTGAATGGGCCTTTATGGTGCGACTAGGATAAGTTCTTAAACTCATATGATTGTGGCAAGTTCTGAACTTCATAGCGTGTGGTAAGTTTGATGAACTTAGGGGTATAGATAAGTGTGAATGGAGTATTGAGGATGATAGGAATAGATAGACCTATTAAGCGATGGATCATTATAGAAAGTGGAGTTGATGGTGGAAGCATAGGTATTCTAAATCTACTAGCTATGCTAGACTTTCAAAATTTATTGACTTCGTCTTTGATGTTTACACTTCTATTTTCTTGAAAAACATTGGATCAAATGATGGAACCAATGAGTTTTAACAACAATATTGTTATTAGGTATATACATGCTAATTGTTTTGGCTAGACAAAAATGATTTGCAATATATCAAAATGTATTTTATATCATTAATGCATCATATAACTTTGAGTGCAAAGATGATAAAAGCGATGGAGTCATCAATGCGGTATTACTAGTGTTGGATGTGATCTAAGGATCGTCGACCCACTATGGTATGATGTAGTATGATAAAATCACCAAATAGCGGAATCCTCAATGAATTTGTAAATCTGATGCGGTATCATAGCGTCATAAAAAGATTTTTGAGATTTCTTTGAGATATGAGAATACATATGTATGTATGTATGTATATTTTGGTTGATGTCCAGAATTGTTGTAGAGGTATATGCTATTTGATTGACTAGACAAATATTGAAAGATGTTCATGAAATTCAAGAGTTTCTTGAGAAGTTATACCAAACCAAATTGTTTTGGTGCGGATTCAGATGTTGAAAAGCTGAGATGAACAACCCTATTATTAGGGGTTGCGCTTAGTTTTATACTTTGCGCTGAAATGTTTATATACAATACATGTACAATAGGTTGATCACCTAGAGTACTTGCGGAGGGTGTTTTCGGTCTTTGTGATTGATAAACATTACGCGAAAGAGGGTTTAAAGTGTGAAGGCAGGGGTGAAGCACTATTAAACCTAGAGAATAGAGTTCATGGTCTTGTGACCCTCAGCATGATTTGGAATCTTTTAAATTCCTGAGTTATTCATACTACTTCCCAATTATTGAACAATTGTGGAGGATTCTTGTTATTCTGCAAGATGGAAGTGAAAAAGGAAAGTATTCCTTAGAAAGAAGTAAGTCGTAAAATCGACCTTTGAATGATGAATATGTTGAATAAGTGAGAAAAGAAATTTTGAAGTGAGAAGGATGTGAGTTATCAAAGAATAATGTGAAACTTTTAATAGAAAAGTTTAATAATTGTAGAATGATGTTTATGGAAAGAAAGTGGTTATAGAAACTAATGAATGAATGAAGTAGTGAAGTAAAAATCTACTTTGATAGATTGAATGAATAAAATTAATAAATAAAAAAAAAATTTGAGGACGAAATTCTTAGAAGAAGGGGTGAATGTAATGTCAGAGAGTTTGATCATATAATATATGATAATGATCCTTAGAGAAAGATAATGAGCGAATTCAAAGAATATGTAATACTCAAATATAATTGAGTCTAAGTAAATATTATGAAATAAAACTTATAAAATTTATTATCAAGAATGGTGAGAGTAGAAAATATAAAACCTATATTAAGGTAATGTGTTGAAGTTATTGATGAATAGATTTGAGGAAAACTTGAGTAAGGTAGGGTTTTTCGGTGATTAGAGGGCGGAATCCTTATAAGGAGGAAGGATGTGACATCCAGATTTTTAGAAATTATAAATGAGAATTTTATAAATAAAAGTATTATTTATGAGATATGTTGGGTGTGAGTATGTGTATGTCATATATTGTAGAATATGTGAATTGATGTGAAGAGAATGTTATATATTAATTTTAATATATATAAATATTTAATTGAATTATTTATTGAGTTAAATAAATAAATTTTGTTTTGATTATAGAGTAATGTAATTAAGTGTAGCAGATTAATTAAATGAATATTTAGTATTTAATTTAATTAATATAATAATTTTATGTTATAGTTCTAATTTAATTGAGATAATTAAATTAGATGAGTTATCATGATGATTGTTACACAAAATTATAATTAACAAGTAAATATAATTATGTGACAATTTGATGAGATTGATTGATGTTAAGCTATTGATTAATTAAAATAATGAGTATTTGCCAAACATGGTCTTAGGCTTTTCAAGTTCAATTTGTTGTAACCTATGTATTAACTAGTAATTAGTATATCTAATAATTACTAGGAGTTACATATATTATATATTACTAGTATTGTATATTATATGTATATACTACAAGTTAGTATGTTAGTTTTAGAAAACAAACCAAAAAGAAAGAAGAAGAGAGTTAGAGAGAGTTGTAGGAGAAGAAGAAGAAGAAGAAAAAAAAGAAGAAGAAGGAAAAGCTTTGAGAAGACAAAACAAGCCCCATCATCATCATCATCATCATCATCTCTCTCTTAAATTCATACTAATAAAGTTATAATCTAAATTCCTTGTTTTAATTATATTTTTATGTTCTTCATAATGTAGATAATTGTTATGTAGAAGTTGTATTGAGAAATTGAGAGAGAGAGAGAGAAATAGAGGAATTGAGATGCTAGAAGCTAGAAGAAGAAGAAAAAAAAGCTAGAAGAAGGTAACTTCTAAACTCTTATTTAATCTTTGATTTTTTGGGTAGATTTATGTTCTAGGGTAGTAGATCATGCTTAATCTTGTTTGTATTGGTTTAATCTTGGATTATCAAGAATCAAACAAGAGGATTCAAGAAAGAAAATGAAATGGAAAGAAAATTTGAAGAACAAAATTCGTAGGTTTTTTAGTAATTGTGGACATATCTTGTGAAATTCATACCTCTTTGGGTATAATGAGTTAGAAAGTGAGCCTTATATCAAATCGAAGATATGGAAGTAAGCTATATTCTGAAAGTGGAATCACATGAAAACTCTTTGTAGATTTCTTGCAATGTACATTTTAGTAAATTTGGTCCGAAGGAAAATAATCTGTCGAGAAAATCAAAAGCATTACGATTTACGACTTTGAAAAATTCATATAAATTCGTGTGTTTTGAATGAAGAAACTTAAAAGCGCAAAGTTGTAGATATGGAAGTTTACTAGCTAGACTCTCAAGATTGAGCCATTTTATGGACGGATCATGTCCGAAATAAATTATTTTAGTAAGGATGTCGAGAAAATGAAATTTTTTAGACTAGTTGATGAATTCTGAGAATCTGGTTTAGATGGATAAGGGTCTGACTTTAAGGCCTAGATGAGGTTGTAGTACCTTTGAGTAAGGGTTAATTCTATATAAGAAGGAACAAAAACGGACATGTAACGAATGAGTTACGTTAAAAACGAAAACAACGTTTTGTTAAAGAAATTGTGAAGATGAGTTTTATAATTTTGTTTGAATTAAGATTTTGGGTGATGATATATTTTGATGATTAAAAATATGTTTTTTGACATATGTAATGAGTATAGATATGTGTTATCATATTCTATGCATAATTAACCATTTAAGATCAAGAGTTGAGATAAGTTAATGTGTGCACATGCGTGCTTCGATAAAATGCCTAAGAGTAATAGTGTTTTCTAAACTTTGGTATACAAAGTGTCTAACTAATGGCTAATATTGGATATCTAAGTATGAAAAGATGATAATACAAGAATAATAATGGAAAGAAATCGAAAAGGGTAATTTTTGATTTATGAAGGAAAATTAAACATGTAAACAATGTGTTGAATATGCATTTTGAAACCAAAGTGGTATAATAAAATGGTGTGATATATCGCACATTAAACTACAAGTGTGATAGTCTAGCATGTGTGGTGATGAAAATGAAAAATAAAATCGAGTTGCATATAAAATAGTTAGATGTCTATAAAGACATTATAAAGGATAATAAGATAAAGTAAGGTCTTAGAATAAATTTGACCATGAGTTGAGTATTGATTTTATTTATTATCAATCTCACGTCTGATTGTAGGTTGTGTGAGGACACGAAGTATTAGCGTGTTGGTAAAAGCTTGTAGTAAAAAGGCAAGTCTTTCAGTTCCTTTTTGCTATGTGAACTTGATGATGAAGCGCTTTAAAATTTTAGTGTATGATGTATTGTATATATCAAAAGTATGAAATGTGAAAGTCGATCTATGACTATGATGATTGGTATGAATGATGATTGAGTAAGGAACTCGATCTTTATAGTTGTTATGTGAACTACAACATGTATGCTATGTTTGTTTTATGATTATTCTTATATGTTGAGCATGTTATTATGTGCTTTGTGATGCATGAAAGCATTAGATTTTCTTTGAAATTTGTCGAGCTCGACCTTGCAAATAACCATTTTTGCAAGTCGAGGATTGAAGGTAACTTATGTGCTACTTGAATGGCGTGGATCGAGAAATAATACACGGAGATTAATATTTTAACAAAAGTTGTTATTTCTTTATACCATGATTAAGATTCATGAGATGTACTAAATGTTTTTATGATGTATAATTTTATGTTGAGTTGTAAAGCTAAAGTTAGAGTTATCGATATGTAAAGGTTATCGGATTGAAATGTAAAATTTTATATAATAACTTGGTGATAAAGTGAATCATAAAATAAGATTGATTCAAAGACATGTAGATGATAAAGGTTTGATTCGAGGGAATTAAAGTAAGAAGACATAAAAGTTTAAATTATTCCGTATTTTATAATGTTTAGCATCGAATAATGATGTAAAATTAGAAGGTAGATGTATTAACGACGAAGTTGAGAATTAAATTGTATGAATTAAATTGTATGAATTTTGATTCAAAAATATAATTCGAGAAAATTATTCTTTATTCATAAAAGTTGGGGTCTTACAACAATGGTCTTTGATGTTTTAGGTAAAGACAGGTGATAAAAATTATCTTCGTCCTGGGTGCGAAGAGTAATTTAGAACCACAATTATGATTTTGAGTTATTCACCTGATTGTGGATAGGAATTGTTGACTGATGTTATAGGGATAACACATTGTTGATGAATTTTTAATGTGGAGAAGACAATAGACTTTATGGTCTATTTGACTCTTCTAATAGATTACTCGTTCCGCTGCAACTATGGTTGAAAAGTTTTATCACCTACCATACGTTCTAAATCTCTGATTTATTACTGACGAAGGCTATTGATAATGTAAATTATCTTTAGTCATAATATTCTTTATTGGGCTATTTGTGCCTAGCCTTTTGCTTCACAATTCCTTTCAGGTATTAAGTGTGAGACCCCGAATTTTATGAAATAAAAGTATTCAATTTTTTTATAATTATTCTATTTAGTAAATGGTTAAATTGATAAAAGGTTAAAGTTAAGGGTGATATTTGAAAATTTTTCAAAGTAAGTAAGTTGTCATAAAATAATCGGTGGTAAAAATACAGTAATACGTGTGGTTGCATAGTAGCACACGGTATTGATTAGTGATGCTTACGTGAGAAGTCACTCAGTTATACTCAATTATTGCTACAGTAATTGTGAGACCCCGAATTTTATGAAATAAAAGTATTAAATTTTTCAATTTTGGTAAATAGTTAGATTGATAAAAGTTTAAAGTTAAGGGTAATATGTGATTTTTTTTTTCAAAGTAAGCAAGTTGATATAAAATATTCGTTGTGTCGGGGAATATTCGATTAGTCAGGGAATATTCTTTTTGTCGGGGAATATCCAAATGCGGCGATACAATCATTGGTGGACCTATTAAAGAAATTATTGTCGGATTGAAAGCGACAAAAATACTTTATGAAAATAACGGCGGAAGTTTTCACAGTTAAGCTGTTGAAATACCCGGTGTTAAAAAATACGATGAATCGTGTGGTTTGCGTAGTAGTACGGTATTGATTATTGATGCTTATGTGAGAAGTCACTCGATTATTGATTCAATCGGGTATTCGGGACACTTTTTCGTGTCGGAATACTACTATTCTTATTGAGTTATTATTCACGAGTAACTATTCACGAGTTACTATTCACCTGTAAAATATATTTCTTTTTGGTTCAAATTATTTTTGGGCACAATATTAGTCCATGAGGAGATATGCTAATTTTTCAGACCGTTGGTTGAAGATATAATAGTAAATCGATATGGATCATTTGGTTTAAAGTTTTAATAATAAATCGGTATGAATTTGTTACTTTAAGTTTTAATAGTAAACCAATATGGATAAATCAGTTTAAAAGTAAATCAATCTGAATTTGTTCATGAATTGAATTCTTATCGATCCATTTTTCTATAAATAGAAGCTCATTCCTTCATTATTTCTTACGAATTCTTTGAAACTCTAGAGAGAAATTATAGAGAAACTATAGAAAAGTATTACTACTACTTCCTACTCTTATATTAGGTTTCTTTTTACGGTAAGAAGGGGTATTATTTCTTTTATATTCATGAAAAGAACTTACATTATTTCATTATTTATTATTACATTGGAATAACACGTATACACGGGCTACCTACCCTATACTTGGCTAAATTCTTACATTATTTCATTCTTTATTATTACATTTGGAATATCACATGCATGCGTTTTTCTGTGGGACTTAGTTCCATTCTTTATTATTCTTTTGGAATATCTTGTCTCTGCGTTTCTGTGGGACACAGTTCCATTCTTTATTATTACATTGGTATATCACATACATACATTTTTACAGGACTGGTTAGTTATTTATTATTACATTGGAATAACTTTTTGCGTCTGGTCTATCGTATGCCTGGTGATTTCTTTTGTTATTCCATTCTTTATTACACTAAGTTGGTTAAAACTTTGACTTATATACTCCATGAAATTAGTGGAATATCCTTGATATTTGCGCTTCATCCTTTATCTTTTCATGGAAATATTATCTGAGCATTCTTGAATTTTACTCCACAAAGTAGTATCATGTTGACAATTTGGACATTATTGAGTTCAAGATAAATTAACTTATAAATCTTTAAAACTTATTCTTGAACTTGTTTTATTGAATTATTATGTCATTGTCATGATGAGGTATATTGGTTATTATGTGAAAACATGAAAGCTCTTAGAAAACACAATGGGTTGAAAATCAGATTTTGGTAAAAATGGAGTATGAAATTCAATTGACCATATCTCCTATTATATTTTGAATTTTTGAGTGTGGTCAAGTTCTAGTGTTAGATCTATGAGTTTTCTAACTTATCCAAGTGGAATCACTAGAAAAGGTGTTGTAGATTTTTTCGTGTTGGGGTGATTTTAGTAAAGGAGTCAAAAACTGAAAAGTGCCAAAAAGCAACTGCCAGAAAATTTAAAAGGATATTTTCGGCTACTTAAATTGTGAGAAAAATTCCGGCCTTTTGGGACATGAAAATATATGGTATAAAGTACCTACTGTCCAAAAATGAGCTCATTCCGACTTAAAATGAGCAAGTTATGACTATTTCAATATTTAGGTTTTAGGCGAAACGCTATAACTTAGGAGTTTTATAACTCAGATGACCATGAAATTTAAACCGGAAGCTCACGTTAACATGTGTAAGATCTTGCCAAGATTTGGGAATTTCTGGAGTTAACCTTGAGGTAGCTAATTTCTTAAGGAATTAATTAGAAATTAATTTTTGAAAAATAGTAAATGAATTTTAAAAATTCAAGAAAATATATGTTCAATATGGGACTATATTACCTTAATCGAGAAAAGAATAATTTTTGGAATTTGATTTGGTATTTTTCATGAAAATGATTTAATTACTGAACATATGAATTTAATATGTTATGTGAAGTTGAAAAATTAGTAAATAGGATTTTATGGCTTGAAAATCCTATATAAGGTATATCTGATTTTGATGAGTAATTTGATTATTGGTGATGAAATCTTATGAGTATGGCATTTTGAATGATCAAATACATTATTTAGAAAAGTGTAAACAATTAAATTAAATTATTTATAAGTTTAAGGAGTGATTAAAATATTGTTACAATATTAACAATATTAGATTATGATTTTATTAATTGATTGATAATGTTTAGATAAATTTAAAGTCTTTAATATTTATCCTTGATTTTATTTGACTAATGCTTATAATATTGTCATCATCCTCATGCTTATATTATGTTGAAAGTAAATACGTGGCACTGTAGTGCATAGATGGACTTGGTATGATTATGACCGAGGAATTATTCGGTATAATCATGCTTAGTAATATTACAAATAATGTAAAAAAGTCCTCATTGGCTCGTAGTGCATTGATGGGCGATTTTTGAGTATGATTATGGCTATGGATTCTCTTTGGTAGTAGTGCAAGATGAATTGTTTTATGGCATGATCGGGGAATAGTTGATGAAAACACGATTATCTTTGGTGCGTAGTGCATGGATAATACGTGGTCGTGATCTTAAAGAATATCCTTGGCACGTAGTGCATGGATGATTCGATGATGTTGATTAATTATTGGTGAGTCTCGTGAATGAAATATTAATTCATGGATGTGATAATCATGAATATCTTTGGTAGTAGTGCAAAGATGATTTAATGATTCTGGCGAGGAATTGTGATTTGGTATAACCATAATTTTGATGTTTTGGTGATGAAAATTATCTTACGTCACAGGTGCGAAGAGGAATTTAGAATCACAATTGTGATTATGAGTTATTCACATGATCGTGGGCCGGGAATTGTGGATTGATGTTACGGATAAAACATTATTGGTGGACTTTTAACATAGAAGATAATAGACCTTATAGTCTATTTGACTCTTCTAATGGATTGCTCGTTCACTTTATGACTATGGTTGAAAACTTTTATCATCTACCATACGTTCTAAATCTACGATTTATTAATGATGAATCTATTGATGGTGTAAATTGGCTTTAGTCATGATATTCTTTCTTTGGGCTAGTTGTGCTCACCCATACGCTTCACGATTCCTTTCGGGTAATAAGAGTGTAATTCATTTGGACGAGCGGGGTATTAAGATGATTAGAGCGGTGGTCTCTCTAGGCTGTGGAGGTTATCCCTAAGCAGGTATAGAAAAGTGTGTTGTATTCTATACATCATTTAGTAGTTATATTTGGTGAATCATATAGGGTGAAAGCGAACCCAACGTTGGAAGGGTGTTTTGCCACAATCATACTGAGAAGTCTAATGACATACAACCTCGTGTTCTCATAAGACATGGTTGTGCACATCCACTTCTTTGAATATATCTCGAGCACTACTGTATGATTTTGGAGTTTATTTGAAACAAAATTTTCACTTGGAGACAACGGAGATATTTATATGTCAAGAGAAGACTCACTTTATTGGAAAGAAGATGATAGTAATCTTCTTATTTTTCTTTAGGGACTTTTAGGTTGACGAGGATAATTACGTGGACATATGATATCTATCATAACCTGAGCGCATGGCCTCCCGTATACGAAGGTTTCTTGAGCACTTCCCAAAGATTTTAATTTCTAAAAGCAGTTTTTTAACTATACTTTTATGTAAAGTATCATTGTAAGGTTGTGGTCGAGTTACCATGAGAGTTACATACATTTGTATTAAAACACATAGTTAAGCGTGGTCGTATTCATCTGACATTTCAACGATTATATAAATGAAGTTGTATTTAAATTTTGTACCATGTGTCTGGCGACTCGAGAATGGGTGATGTATACCTAATTTTGGGGCGTCACGGTTGGTATCGAGCTTAGGGATATGGTCATTTGGCGGAGATAAGAGTCTAGAACTAGGAGGAGATCTGAGTTATATACTTTGCTAGTGTGTGACTTACCTAAGTTGAAATTGTTCACTTGATAAGTTGACAAATTATGATGTGGCGCCCCAAAATAGGTATCTGACACCCATTACGAGTCGTCAAAATACATGATACGAATCTGACTACAACTTTATTAATCTGACATAAAAAGCGTGAGTTTAAATACAAATATTGTCATCTAGACAATATCCACACTCAAATAAGTCCTCATTTACAATTATTGATACATTATTATACAAAATGGTGAGGACTACTAAAACGACTTTCTAGAACCTTCATTCCATTACCTCGACTAGTACTCATTTACATTCTCGCCTCACGAGAAGAAAAATGAAACAAAAGGAAAAGGGTGAGCTCAACTAGCCCGATAAAGAATACTATGACTCTGATAACATAGAATAAATTATCGTTAGTCTTGACGAGGAAAACTTTAATAGAATCTGATAAACAACAGTTTTAAATCAATCTTAGCAGTGAAATAATAATTCATTAGAAGAGTTAAGTAGAGAATGCAAACTACTATATTCATATATGAATTTAAAAGTTCATCGTCGATATTTTATCCTGTAACATTAATCAATATATATCGGAATTAAATATTTATCTTTTTTACTCTGAGCCAAAGATATTCACCAGTTGGTCATGTTCATCTAAACACTTGTTCATCTTTCCACTACGGGCCAAAGATATTCATCAGAAATCATTAATCTTTGTACTACAGGCCAAAGATATTCAATTATATCATCATTTAGGACTGAGGATGATGAAAAATATTTTAAAGAAAACGAATCCAGTGAAACAAAAGAATAAATATTAAGGATTAAGTATTTGACTATTCCATGTCCAAAAATACCTCATAAATAATCATAGTGGAGTAAAATTCAAGAATGATCAAAACATGGATACAATCAAAGCTAGTATCCATAATAGATATTTTGGATAAAAATTTAAAAATTAATTTTTCTATGAATAGTGTCGTATTCGTGAATAGTAACTCATGAACTCGTGAATAGTAACCCCGACATGAAAAAGTTCTAAATTTGATAAAAAAAATTCAACCAATATTTTGGCATAATGATATTGAAGAAATAATATCATTTACGAATAAAATAACATCCTTTACCTCAGAAAGAATAGTACTTCTGACTAGAATACTAGATATAGTGCTGAAAGAACTTGCACCGTATAGCAATACTCAAAGTACTAGAATACTGACAAAAATACGCTCGATATTATAGAGAGAGAAATCTTTAGCTTCTGGTGTGATTTTCAATTCTAACCTAAGCACCCTATTTATAGGAAAATGCTTAGAACACCAAAGTAGAAAATTTAATAAATTAATAATATATAAATTAAATTTTCTCATGACCTTTGAATCAACCAATTGACATGTTTAACATTACCAACAACACTAACAAAAAACGTTTTTCTAATTATAAATATTTAAAACTTCCAACAATTAATAATTAATTAATTCGGAACTTCAATAATTCATAATAAATAGCCCTTTTGTCAGAAAAAATTCGAACCTTATGTCTTTTCATAGGAAATTCCATTATCTACAACTTTGCAGAAGAAAGTTTTTCCAAATTCCAAACAGAAATTGACCGAAATCCACAAACGGGCGATTTTACAGGCTATAATCAAATTTTAGTCAAGAAATGGGCCCACAGACATGTTTAACATGTTTTAAACAACTTTTGCAACAAAAATACTCTTCCTCCTCATATACTCATATATCCCACATTGTAAAAATATCATCATTACTATATTATAATAATATAATAAAATATTATTTTATCAGAAAAGATAAAATATCAATTTTCAACAACTGTCACTTTAAAAATTTTCTCCATCTATATCCACATAAAATGAATATTTTCCTCATCATATAAATCAATAATTTAATAATTCACAAATAATATTACGAGAATCACAATCACGTGACGAGGCGGTTCTAGGGAAAGAGGGGGCTTTTCAATAAAGATTTCTCTTCTTCTTGGCAGCGATTAGGGTGACCAAACCTCTCCTTAGGCGAACTTTCTAAACATTGCCAATAATGTTATCTAATAATATTATTAGGATAATATGAATTATTGCTTAGATAATAGAAAATCGTGTAGTGACAATTATTAAAAAACAACGATAATATAAAATATCGGTATAGATTATTGAATCGATAAAATAAAATCTTTGAGCGATAATTAATTGTAACAATTATTGAGTAGTGCCTTCTTACGTAAGAATCAATAATTGGTGCAATACCGTATCTTCTTTGTGCAACAACGGCGTATTACGTGTTTTAACCACTAGGTATTCCAACGATATTAGCTTGATGGCTGTGGCGCCCCCAAAATAGGTATACCTGACACCCATTACGAGTCGCTTGAATACATGGTACAAGAAGCAAACTACTGACTTGATAATACAAATGTAGGTGTGAAATACGACAATATATCTTAATGAGTTGAGTTTAAATATAATATTGTCTTCTAGAGCAATATCCACATATAAATAAATCCCCATCATAATTATTGATTCATTATTTTACAAAATGGTGAGGACTACTAAACAACTCTCTCTAGAATCTTCATTCCATACCCCAAGCTAGTACTCATTACATTCTCGCCTCACGAGAAGAAAAATGGAACAACAAGGAAAAGGGTGAGCTTAACTAGCCCGGTAAAGAATATTATGACTAAGATAATATCTGACAAATTATCGTTAGTCTTGACGAGGAAAAATCGATAGAATCTGATAAACAACAAGTTTGAGATCAATATTTAGTGGCGAAATAATAATTCATATAGAAGAGTTACGTAGAGAATGAAATCTACTATAATCTATGAATTTAACGGTCCATCATCAATATTTTATCCTGTAACATCAATCGATATATGCATACGGAATCAAATATTCATCTTTGCACTTCTGGGCCAAAGATATTCATCGATTAGTCATATTCATTTAAACACTGTTCATCTTTACTCTGAGGCGAAGATATTAATCAATCGGTCGTATTCATCTCAAACACTGTTCATCTTTACTCTGGGCCAAAGATATTCTTGAAATCATTCATCTCTTTGCACTACAGGGCAAAGATATTCAATAATATCATCATTTAAGGCGAGGATGATGAAAATATTTTTAAAAAAGCGAATCGGTGAAACAAAATGATGAGGATTAAGGATTAAGGATTAAGGATTCGTACTTGGTTTTATCCACGTCCAAAATACCTCAAAAATAATCATAGTGGTGTAAAATTGAGAATGATCAAAACATGGATCTGATCGAGCTAGTATCCGAATAGATATTTTGGACAAAAAGAAGAAATTTTATTTTTGATTGAATAGTACTTAGTATATCGTGAATAGTCTTAGTATCGTGAATAGTCTTAGTATCGTGAATAGTAACTCCAGACACCAAAAGATAGAAATTCCACAAAAACATCTTCACGCTTACATGAATAGTACTCGTGAATAGTAACTTCATGAATAGTAACTCATGAATAGTAACTTCGTGAATAGTAACTCATGAATAGTAACCCATGAATAGTAACCACGACATGAAAAAGTTCCAAATTTGATAAAAACTTGGATCGACATTTGACATAATGATATTGAAGAAATAATATCATTACAAAAAAAAATAATATCCCTTACCTCGAAGATTAGTACTTCTAAATTTGGAATCTAGGGTATAGTCTTTGAAGGAACTTACTTGCGTCTAACAATACTCAAAGTATACTCACAAGAATCGCTCAATATATCGAGAGAGAAATAGAGAGAAACTTGGTTTACGGTGTGTTTTCAATTCTAACCTAAGCACCTATTTATAGGAAAATGCTTAGAACACAAAAGCGAAAATTGAATATAATATTAATATATTTTTCACATTTTCTTTATCCCACCTATAGACAACTGATCTCAGCCCATTTGAATCACATGTGAGGCCAACTTAGTTGCAAAAAACGTTTTTCTCAAAATAATTAACTAAAACTCCCAAAAATTAATTATTTGAACTTGAACTTGATAATTCATAATAAATAGCCCTTTCATCAGAAAATTCAGAATCTCATGAGTTTTTATAGGAAATTCAATTCTCTACAACTTTGCAGAAGAAAGTTTTCCAAATTCCAAATAGAAATTGGCCAAGAAATCCACAAGCGGGTGATTTTACAAATTTATAATCAAATTTCGGTCGATAATTGTGTCCACCAACACACAAAACATGTGTTAAACATTTAATGCCACAAAAATACTCTTCCTCCTCATATACTCATATATCCCACATTCATTGTAAAAATATCATAGTTAATATATTATTAAAATAATATATTTAAATGAATTATTTTATCGAGAAAAAGATAAAATATTAATTTTCAACAATTGTCATTTAAAATTTTCTCCATCTATATCCACATAAAATCAATATTTCCTCATCATATAAATCAATAATTAATTATTCACAAATAATATTACGAGAATCCTGATATTAATGACAGCGGTTTCAGGAAGAGGGGCTTTCGATAAGAAATTTCTTCTTCTTTGGTAGCTTGATTAGATGACAAACCTCTCCTTAGGCGAGAACTTTCTAGACATTGCCAATAATGTTATCTAATAATATTATTGAGATAATATAAATTATTGCCGATAATGAAAGATCTTGTGTAATGACAATTATTGAAACAACGAATGATATAAAATATCACGCGTGACAATTATTAACTTCGATAAAATCTTTGAGCGATAATTCTGTAACCATTATTGAGTAGTGCCTTCTTCTACGTAAGAATCAATAATTGGTGCAATCTGGTGTATCTTCTTGTTCAACAACAGCGTATTAGTGTTTTTTTTTAACCCATAGGGTATTCCAAGCGGTATACTTGGTAACAACTACTGCAGATTATTTAAAACAACTTATATTTGTCGTTTTCTTCATCCAATCGCTTTCCGTTATGGGGCCCACACATGGCATTTGCTTGGCCGTAAATACGAATATTCCCAAGAAGCGATCGAATATTCCACGACCAAACGAATATTCCCAAGCGATAATGAATATTTTATAACCACTTGCTTATTTTGAAATATTTGCATATTTAACCCATAACTATCCACATTAATCAAATCAACCCTTACTATTTCAAAATAATAAATAAAGGAAATTCCTTTTTATTTAAAAAATTTGAGGTCTTCTGACCTCCCCTCTTATGAAATTTCGTCCTCGAAATTGGCGTCACATACACTGTGTGTTTGAAAAGGTGAGGATACCTCGCTTTCATTTCGTTTCAATTCGGTCATTTCCTCTATAGCATGATTCCTCCACAAAACTTTAACTTGTGGTATGACCTTTCTTGGCGTAGGACATGCTCCTTCTATATCAACATCTTGGCGGTACCTCCTCATACGTTAAGTCTTGGCTATCTCAAATGGGTTCTAACTTCGATAACGTGGTTCGGGTCTTTCACATATTTCTGAAATGCGGATATATGAAACACATTATGAACACGAGACATACTTGGAGGTAACACAAGTACATAGGCTACATTTCCTACTCGGTCGAGAATTTGAAATGGACCGATAAATCATGGATTGAGCTTTCCTCTCTTCCCAAATCTTGTAACTCCCTTCCGTGGAGCAACTTCATGACAATACATGATCCCCTACATTAAATTCCACGTCCTTTCGATGAAGATCGCATAACTCTTTTGTCGATCTTGTCTTGGTTTGTATCGTTGTCGAATCATTAGTCATACGTACTAACTTTCGGGTCCAACAATGTTGCTTCACCCACCTCATCCCAACATATTGGAGAAGCGACATTTTGTCCATATAATGCTTGAATGGAACCATGCTATATTTGTTTAATAACTATTGTTGTATGAGAATTCCACTGATGGCAAGTACTTATCAACTTCCTTTGAAATCTAGGACACGAGTTTTAATATATCTTCAAGAGTTTGAGTAGTCTTTACGATTGCCCATCCAGGTTTGAGGATGGTATGCCAAGCCAGATCGTAAATTCGTGCCCATAGCTTTCTACAAACTAACCCAAAACTATGGATCTTGGCATGCCATGCAATCTCACAATCTCATTTTACGTACATACGAGAAAAGGCGTTCGAGGAATAAGTCTCTCGTATCGGTAAGAAATGAGTAGACTTGGTTAATCTATTAACAATAACACAAATCGCATCTATGCCTTGAGAAACCTTGGGAAGATTAGTAATGAAATTGAGGGTAATGTGTTCCCACTTCCATTTCAAAATCTCAAGTGGTTGCTGATGGACCCTTTGGCACTTGATGCTCTGCCTTTACATGTTGACAAGTTAAACATCTCGAGATAAACTCGCGATCTCTCTCCTCATATTGCTCCACCAAAATGTATGTTGAAGATCATAATACATTTTGGTACTCCCGAGATGGATTGCAAACAATGTGTTGTGTGCCTCCATCGTGATTCTATGCTTCAAATCAAAATCATTAGGAATGCTGAAATGCTGGAGTTGACTCGAAGTATTCCTTCTTCATCGATTCTCGCTTAGGAATAGCTCTTTCTTGTACTTTCTTCTTCATACGCATCATTTCAAGATTCGGTGGCTTGAAGCGACCTTAACTTTTCTATTAAAGTTGGCTCTGTCGTATACTTGACATCATCGCTTTTCGTTCCGCATATGATCTTCTACTCAGCAGCGTCGGCTACCACGTTCGCATTTCGAGGATGGCATGAGTCGAACATGTCTTTGAAATGAGTCTCCTCTTGAGTTCTTGAAGCTCTTCCCACATTCCTTGCTCCATTGAATTTTGTATCTCTCTGAGTCAATTTGCGTTAATGGAATAGCGATTGAGAATATCCTTGACGAATCTCGATAATAACCAACTAAGCCTAGAAAGCTACGTATTTCGATTCTTGACTTAGGTTGCTCTCAATTGTGACTCATATCCCGATCTTGGATATGCGTCACAATGACACCTATCGATTTACTATCGCGCGCGAATATGGCGTCCCCTACTGAGGAGAGTGCGGCAGGTGAATTCCACAAAAGAATTCACAAGATAAAAGGCTCGGTACCAAATTCTATAGTTGAATTTTAACTCACGAAGTTCAATAGGAGCCATTCGATATGAGATTTTAGAAATGAGTTTTGTCACAAGGGTTCAAAGTCGATACAAAATTTAATATCGAGCTTTGGGAGTAAGCGAGAAATTCTTTGAAATCGTCGGGAAAAATCAATAACAACGGGAATATTATTCAAATCGGCGTGTCTTTATTCAAATCCATAACATGGACTAAGAAAATTTGACATCGTAATAAGCGAATGACTTCATGAGCGATATGAAAATGTTTGACTACAATGGTTTGATTGCTTGAATTGAATAGCGAGGTTGCTTAGGAATATGAAAACTATGACCTTACGAAAATAATCAATTTCGGCGTGATGAGTAGTTAACCTTAAAATCACATCAAAAACAAATATCTCTATAGAAATAAGGTTAACAAGTAATGTGATAGTGCTGACTGAATCAAGCAAGATTTATAAGCGAGTGGATGTGATGAAAGTTTCTCTAACGGAGTTTCCACGAGATAGGTCGAAAGTCTAATTTCTCGGTCGAGTTTAAGCGTTGGCGCAAGTAAGAGAGATAAAGAATGGGTAGAACCAGATATCTAGTAAGGTATATACTTATGAGAATTTATAATTAACTAACCGTGCTAACCGTTCGGGTTCCTTGCATTTTATTAATGGAAGTCACGACAAGCGCTCTTTCAAGAACCGTTGACTTTGACTTTTACGGGACATCCTTTTGAGTCACCATTCTCATTGAATTGGGTTTCGATATCGTCTGATCTCGGCGATATGTCCTTCTTTTCCACAATTATAGCATACCTTAAAGCTGTTGTGTGGGGCGGTTTGGGTGATATCATCCCTCTTTCCGCATTTGTAACTACATCTGATAGGTGGTCGTTCTCCTCCATAAAACTAGTTGATCTTGGTGGCGGCGTCTTCACATAGTCGTTGTTGAATCTCCTCTTTTAAAATCTCCTCCAGGCTCGCTTCTTCTATTTTCATGGCCACGATTACCACCGGAGTGGTTACCGCCTTTAATCGTATTCTTCTTTCTCCATTTGGTTATCGTTATTACGATGGTTGCTATCTTGGTATGATCTGGTTATGGTCCCTCGGTTGAGCGTACTCGTTATCTCGCTTTCTAACATTTGAGCCACATTGACAACATCGAATAGAGAAAATTTATGAGAAATGAGATCTTGGCGTATGTCGGGTTTCAAACCTCTCGAAACATCCGCGTCATCGTTCCTCATTCTCCACCAAATGAGGTGCGAACTGGATAACTCATGAACTTCGCCTCGTCTTTGGGACACCGTCGTGTTATTACTGCTCTAGTTTAATAAACTCCACTTCCTTCGTATAGCCCGAATACTTTCGGGGAAGTACTTGTCATTGAATTTATTTCAAACGTCTCCCGTGACTTGTCTCTTGAAAAAATTTGGATGGAGTGCGCTTCACTGATTACCACCGATGTCTGCCTCGCCACGGAACATAAAGGTGGCGAATGGAACTTTCTGTTCCTCCGTGCATCCCAAGACATCGAATATCTTGGTAATTTGTTTGACCACGTCTCGCCTTAATCGGATCCGGCTTTCCCGAGTGCGGTGGTCCTGACTCTTTGAGCTGCTTGGGTTTGTGACCACTCGTGAATTGCTATCATTTCCTCTGTATTTTGAACACGAGTCTCCTAAATGCGATTTTGCATGAGCGCAAAAAGTTTCTAAACATCCCTCGTTCATCATCGCTTTCGGTGGTGTTGTTCACGGGAGGAACATTGCCCGACTGTTGCACGTTCTCCTCGTTGGTGAGTACATGAGGCATCTCCACGGTCTCATTTACTCCTTTGTTAATATTCTCGATCGACATTCTCAAATCTTGTCATAAAATAAGGGTTAATTAAGGAAATCGATATATCACATAATATCCTATATCTTGACCAACTAACAAATAAGCTTAGGTAGGACACCTTAGCGAAGGATTTACTCGTCTCTCCCTCTAGTTCTATTCCAGATCTCGCTGGAGATCATATCCTAAGCTACGATACCAAGCTGTGGCGCCCCCCAAAATAGGTATACACAACACCCGTTACGAGTGCGCCAAATACATGGTACAAGAAGCAAACTACAACTTCAATAATACAAATGTCGTGTGAAATACGACAATATATCTTGTGAGTTTAAATATAATATTGTCTTCTAGACAATATCCACACGCATAAATAAATCCCCATCATAATTATTGATTCATTATTTTACAAAAATGGTGAGGACTACTAAACAACTCTCTCTAGAATCTTCATTTCCATACCCAGAGCTAGTACTCATTACATTCTCGCCTCACGAGAAGAAAAATGGAACAACAAGGAAAAGGGTGAGCTCAACTAGCCCGATAAAGAATATTATGACTAAGATAATATACAACAAATTATCGTTAGTCTTCAACGAGGGAAAAATCGATAGAATACAATGAGGCAACAAGTTTGGATCAATATTATTGGTGAAATAATAATTCATAGAAGAGTTACGTAGAGAATGAAATCTACTATAATCTATGAATTTAACGGTCCATCATCAATATTTTATCCTGTAACATCAATCGATATGCATACGGAATCAAATATTCATCTTTTTGCACTACTGGGCCAAAGATATTCATCGATTAGTCGTATTCATTTAAACACTGTTCATCTTTGCACTCTGAGGCAAAGATATTAATCAATGTTCAGTCGTGTTCATCTCAACACTGTTCATCTTTGCACTACATGCCAAAAGATATTCTTGAGAAATCATTCATCTTTTACTCTGGGCCGAAGATATTCAATAATATCATCATTTAAGGCGAGGATGATGAAAAATATTTTTAAAAAAGCGAATCCGGTGAAACAAAATGACGAGGATTAAGGATTAAGGATTAGTACTTGGTTTTATCCACGTCCAAAAATACCTCAAAAATAATCATAGTGGTGTAAAATTCAAGAATGATCAAAACATGGATCTGATCGAGCTAGTATTCGGAATAGATATTTTGGATGAAAAGAAGAAATTTTATTTTTGATTGAATAATCCGTAGTATCGTGAATAGTCCAGTATCGTGAATAGTCTTAGTAGTATATCGTGAATAGTAACTCAGACACCAAAAGATAGAAATTCCACAAAAACATCTTTCACGCCATGAATAGTACTCGTGAATAGTAACTTCATGAATAGTAACTCTGAATGAATAGTAACTCGTGAATAGTAACTCATGAATAGTAACCCATGAATAGTAACCACGACATGAAAAAGTTCCAAATTTGATAAAAACTTGGATCGACATTTCAACATAATGATATTGAAGAAATAATATCATTACAAAAAAAAATAATATCCCTTACCTCGAAAGATTAGTACTTCTAATTTGGAAATCTGGGTATAGTCTTTGAAGGGAACTTACCGCGTCTAACAATACTCAAAGTATACTCACAAGAATCGCTCAATATATCGAGAGAGAAATAGAGAGAAACTTGGGTTTACGGTGTGTTTTCAATTCTAACCTAAGCACCCTATTTATAGGAAAATGCTTAGAACACCAAAAGAAGAAAATTGAATATAATATTAATATATTTTCACATTTTCTTTATCCCACCTTAGACAACTGATCTCAGCCCATTTGAATCACATGTGAGGCCAACTTAGTTGCAAAAAACGTTTTCTCAAAATAATTAACTAAAACTCCCAAAAATTAATTATTTGAACTTGAACTTCAATAATTCATAATAAATAGCCCTTTCATCAGAAAATTCGAATCTCATGAGTTTTTATAGGAAATTCAATTCTCTACAACTTTACAGAAGAAAGTTTTCCAAATTCCAAATAGAAATTGATCGAAATCCACAAGCGGGTGATTTTTACAATTTATAATCAAATTTTGATCAATAATTGTGTCCACCAACACACAAAACATGTGTTAAACATTTAATGCCACAAAATACTCTTCCTCCTCATATACTCATATATCCCACATTCATTGTAAAAATATCATAGTTAATATATTATTAAAATAATATATTTAAATGAATTATTTTATCGAAAAAGATAAAATATTAATTTTCAACAATTGTCATTTTAAAAATTTTCTCCATCTATATCCACATAAAATCAATATTTTCCTTATCATATAAATCAATAATTAATTATTCACAAATAATATTACGAGAATCACAATATTGACAATGACGGCGGTTTCAGGAAGAGGGGCTTTCGATAAGAATTTCTTCTTCTTGGGCATGATTAGATGACCAAACCTCTCCTTAGGCAGAACTTTCTAGACATTGCCAATAATGTTATCTAATAATATTATTAGGATAATATAAATTATTGCTTCGATAATGAAAGATCTTTGTGTAATGACAATTATTGAAACAACGGTGATAATATAAAATATCAACGCGACAATTATTAACTCGATAAAATCTTTGAGCGGTAATTCACGTAACCATTATTGAGTAGTGCCTTCTAACTACGTAAGAATCAATAATTGGTGCAATACTGGTGTCTTCTTGTTCAACAACGCGTATTAGTGTTTTTTTAACCACCGGGTATTCCAGCGATGATTAATTGGTAACAACTACGTCGTTATTTAAAAACAACTTATATTTGTCGTTTTCTTCATCCAATCGCTTTTCGGTTATGGGGCCCACATGCATGTTGCTTGTGTCGTAAATCGAATATTCAAGCGATACGAATATTCCACGACCAAACGAATATTCCCAAGCGATAATGAATATTTTATAACCACTTGCTTATTTTGAAATATTTGCATATTTAACCCTTAACTATCCACATTAATCAAATCAACCCTTACTATTTCAAAATAATAAATAAAGGAAATTCCTTTTTATTTAAAAAATTTCGGGGTCTTACAGTAACAACTACACCGTTATTAATAAACAACTTATACTTGTCGTTTTCTTCATCCAATTGCTTTACATTATGGTGGTGCCTTACTTGAGCGTCGCTGGCCGTCGTATGAATATTCCCCGACAGTAAGAATATTCCACGACCAAACGAATATTCTCTGATAAAAATGAATATTTTATAACCACTTGCTTATTTGAAATATTTGCGCATTTTACCCATAACTAACCACATTAATCAAATCAATCCTTATTATTTCAAAATAATAAGTAGAGGAAATTTAATTTTATTTATAATAAGTTGGGGTCTTACATATGATATGTCAATTAACCTTTGTTTTGAAGCTATATTTTAGAATGATATCTGAAATACAGGAGATGAAAAATGGGAAAATCATGGTAGCGAGGAAATTACCGGGAAGGTACAATCTGAAAAGGAAGCAAGGTATTCTCATCTCTTCGAATATCAGGTACGTACGTAAATTTCGAGGGCGAATTTTAATAAGGAGGGGTGATTGTGAGACCCCGAATTTTATGAAATAAAAGTATTAAATTTTTTTATTTTGGTAAATAGTTAAATTGATAAAAGTTTAAAGTTAAGGGTAATATTAATGATGAATAAGTTCGTGTTGATTAAAGATGAAATTGATAGTTCTATTGCGTTGAAATTGTTAGTGTTAGTGGAAATCGACATTTATTTCGATATTAATTGATGTTTGGAAGTTATACTGACTAATCGGGTAATTAATCGGATAAATAAGCAATTAATTGCTATTAATTCACATGATTATAACTATTTGTTCACATGTGTATACTATTGATTCACATTCTTGTACTATTAGGGGAGTTGGTGCAAGATTGATAATACTTGCATGACTAAGTTAAAAATGGAGGTATAGATGAAGGTACTTTACTGTAATTATTTTTTTTCACATGTTTAGAACTATTGAGTCACATGATTTACTATTAATTCACATGATTTACTATTAGGGGAGGTGGTGCAAGTTTGATAATACTCACAAGACTAAATTAAAAATGAAGGAAAAGAGGAAGGTATTATACTATAATATTTTGAGCCCCAAAATGTGCAATTATCGAAACTATATTTTCCTATAAATAGAAGCTCATTCTTCCTTCATTTCTTACCAATTCACTAAATCTATAGAGCAATTATTATAGAGAGAAATTATAGAGAGAAAGAAAAAGAGAAGTCTGCTACCTCACTATTCCAGTATCCAGTCTTCTTTTGAGGTAAGAGATATTATTATTATAGTAAGGGGTATTATTCTTTCATATTCATGAAGAGGGTTATTTTCTTTCAAAACTCATAAGGGTTGTTATTCCATTCTGTATTATTATGTTGGAATAACCTATCTATGCAAAGTACCGCATACATGATGAAATTCTTCTGTTATTCCATTCTTTATTATTTTGTTGGAATAACTTTATGCATGCTGATCTATCGCATACCAGTGAATTTCGTGGTTATTCCATTCTTTATTAATCATTGGAATATCACATACGCATGTGGATTACGCATAACTTTGGTTCCGTTATTTATTATTACATTTGGAATATCCTGTTTATACGGATTACGCGAGACTGGTTCCATTCTTTATTATTACATTGGAATATCACATGCGTACTATTACGCATTTGATTGGTTCCATTATTTATTATTACATTGGGAATAACTTGTATGTGCGATCTATCGCATGCCCGGTGAATTCTTTTGTTATTCTATTCTTTATTATTACATTGGAATAATATGTCTCACGCGGACTCACCGCATGCGTGGTGAATGACCTTTCATATTCATTCTTTATTAAATTGTGGAAATGATGCGCTCACGTGGATTACCGCATGGCGAGATGAAAATCCAATTGCAGTTTTGTATATTCTATTATACTCGTATGAGATTTCATTTCTTTTGTACTCGTCATGAAATATCATTTTATTTGGTATTTTATTTACGAGTTACTATTCACGGGTTACTACTCACCCAGTTATTATTCACTCTAGTATTATTCACTCGGGTATTCGGGGCACTTTTCGTATCGGAGTACTATTCACGAGTTACTATTCATGAGTTACTATTCACCCGAATATTATTCACTCGGGTATTTGGGGTACTTTTCATGTCGGGGTACTATTCACGAGATACTATTCCCGAAGTACTATTCACAGAGTACTATTCTCGGGGTACTATTTACCCGGAAAATATATTTCTTTTATGTCTAAATTATTTTTGGTACATGAATATTATTCTTGAATTTTACTCCACAAAGCAGTATCATGTTGACAATTTGGATATTTTCAAACTCTGGATAAATTTAAAGTCTTTAATATTTATCCTTGATTTCGTTTGATTTGATTTCTCGTTGGATTAATGCTTATATCATTGTCATCATCCTTATGCTTATATTGTGATGAAAGTCATCTGTGGCTTACGTGCATAGATGGACTATTAGTTATTGGTTTTACAGTTGTATGTCTTTGGCCCGTAGTTCAAAGAAGAACAGTTGATTGATATCTTTGGTTGTAGTACAAAGATGAACTATTAATTGATAGCTTTGGCCTGTAGTGCAAAGATGGACAGGTGTGTAAGACCCCAACTTATTATAAATGAAATTAAATTTTCTCTATTTATTATTTTGAAATAGTAAGGGTTGATTTGATTAATGTGGTTAGTTATGGGTAAAATGCGCAAATATTTTAAATAAGCAAGTGGTTATAAAATATTCATTTTTATTGGAGAATATTCGTTTGGTCGTGGAATATTCTTATTATCGGGGAATATTCGTACGACGGCGCAGCCTTGTGTGGGCCCCATAACAGAAATTGATTGGATGAAGAAAACGACAAGTATAAGTTGTTTATTAATAACGGCATAGTTGTTACCGTTAATACTGTTGGAATACCCGGTGGTTAAAAACTGATGAATGGCGTTGTTGACAAATGACACGCAGTATTGCACCAATTATTGATTCTTACGTAAGAAGGCACTACTCAATAATTGTTACAAGTAATTCTTATTCAAGTATTTTATTTTATTGATTCAATAATTGCTACGTTGATATTTTATATTATTGTTGTTTCAATAATTATCACTACACAGTATTTTCCATTATCGGAGCAATAATTCATATTATCTGAATAATATTATTAGATAACATTATTGGCAATGTCTAGAAAGTTCTGTCTAAGGAGATGTTTGGTCACCTAATTGCGCGCCAGTAAGGAGAAATCCTTATTGGAAAGTCCCCTATTTCTATGGCTAAACCGTTTGTCGATTATTGTGATTCTGTAATATTATTTGTGAATAATTAAATTATTGATTTATATGATGAGGAAAATATTCATTTTATGTGGATATGGATGGAGAAAAATTTTAAAGTGACAATTGTTGAAAATTGATATTTTATCTTTTCTGATAAAATAATATTTTATTATATTATTATAATATAATAATGATGATATTTTTACAATGAATGTGGGATATATGAGTATACGAGGAAGAAGAGTATTTTTGTTGCAAAAATTGTTTAAAACATGTTAAACATAATACGTGGGCCCATTTCTTGACTGAAATTTGATTATAGCCTGTAAAATCGTCCGTTTGTGAATTTCGGTCAATTTTTGTATGGAATTTGGAAAAACTTTCTTCTGCAAAGTTGTAGATAATGGAATTTCATATAGAAAGACGTAAGGTTCAAATTTTTCTGACAAAAGGGCTATTTATTATGAATTATTGAAGTTCCGGATTAATTAATTATTAATTGTTGGAAGTTTTAAATATTTATAATTAGAAAAACATTTTTTGTTAGTGTTGGTGGGCTATCAAACATGCTGAATTGGTTGACTCAAAGGTTGGCGTAGAAAATTTAATTTATATATTATTAATTTATTAAATTTTCTGCTTTGGTGTTCTAAGCATTTTCCTATAAATAGGGTGCTTAGGTTAGAATTGAAAATCACACCAGAAACTAAAGATTTCTCTCTCTTTCTCTCTCTATAATATCGAGTGTATTTTTGTAAGTATTCTAGTACTTTGAGTATTGCTATACAGTGCAAGTTCTTTCAGCACTATATCTTGTATTCCAGTAAGAAGTACTATTCTTTCTGAGGTAAGGGATGTTATTTTATTCGTAAATGATATTATTTCTTCAATATCATTATGCCGAAATATTGGTTGGAATTTTTTATCAAATTTGGAACTTTTTCATGTCGGGGTTACTATTCACGAGTTACTATTCATGAGTTACTATTCACGAATACGACACTATTCACAGAAAAATTAATTTTTAAATTTTTGTCCAAAATATCTATTATGGATACTAGCTTTGATTGTATCCATGTTTTGATCATTCTTGAATTTTACTCCACTATGATTATTTATGAGGTATTTTTGGACATGGAATAGCTGAAATACGAATCCTTAATATTTATTCTTTTGTTTCACTGGATTCGTTTTCTTTAAAATATTTTTCATCATCCTCAGTCCTAAATGATGATATAATTGAATATCTTTTGCCTGTAGTGCAAAGATTAATGATTTCTGATGAATATCTTTGGCCCGTAGTGCAAAGATGAACAAGTGTTTAGATGAATATGACCAACTGGTGAATATCTTTGACCTGTAGTGCAAAGATAAATATTTAATTCCAGATATATATTGATTGATGTTACAGGGATAAAATATCGACGATGAACTTTTAAATTCAAATATAGAAGATAGTAGTTTGCATTCTCTACTTAACTCTTCTAATGAATTATTATTTTCATTGCACAAGATTGATTTAAAAACCGGTTGTCTATTGTATTCTATTAAATTTTTTCCTGTTGAAGACTAACGATAATTTGTTCTATGTTATCTTAGTCATAATATTCTTTACTGGGCTAGTTGAGCTCACCCTTTTCCTTTTGTTCCATTTTTCTTCTCAAGAGGCGAGAATGTAACGAGTACTAGTCGGGGTATGGAATGAAGGTTCTAGAAATTCGTTTTAGTAGTCCTCACCATTTTTGTATAATAATGTATCAATAATTGTAATGAGGACTTATTTGAGTGTGGATATTGTCTAGATGACAATATTTGTATTTAAACTCACAGTTTTTATGTTGTATTAATAAAGTTGTAGTTGTTATCGTACCATGTATTTTAACGACTCAGAATGGGTGTTGTATACCTATTTTGGGGGCGTCACAATTGGTATCAGAGCTTAGGGATATGATCTCTGGCGGAGATCGGGGAATAGAACTAGGAGGGGAGAGACGAGTAAATCCTTCGCTAGTGTGTCCTACCTAAGCTTATTTGTTGGTCGGCCATAATATAGGGGTATTATGGGATTTGTTAAATTGTTTAATTAACCCTTGTTTAATGGCAGTATTTAAGAATGGCAGCTGAGAATATTAACAGTGGAGTTAATAAGATTGTGGAGACGCCTATACTCACCAAAGAGGAGAACGTGCAACAGGCTGACAATGTTCCTCCTGTAAAAACACCACCCTTGTCGAAGAATGATGAGCAGCGCCATGTTTAGGAGCTTTTTGCGGTTCATGCAAAACCCGACGAGGAGACTCGTATACGAGAATACAGTGGAAATGATAGAACGCTAGCGACTTATCACAAACCCAGCGATTCAAAGAGTTGGGACCACGAATTTATTGAAAACCGGATCCAATCAAGGCAGAGACGTGGGTTAAACAAATTACCAAGATATTCGATGTTTTGGGATGCACAGAGGAACAGAAGGTTCCATTCGCTACCTTTATGTTCCGTGGCGAGGCAAACTACTGGTGGGAGTCTATGAAACGTACCTAGCCTGCCGCACTCAGCATGTCTTGGGAAACGTTTTAGAAACTTTTCAACAAAAAATACTTTCCTGAAAGTATTCACCATATGAAGGAGGTAGAGTTTATTAGACTAGAACAAAACAACATGACGGTGTCCCAATACGAGGCGAAGTTCGCAGAGTTATCCAGGTTTGCACCTCATTTGGTAGAGAATGAGGAACGAATGACGAGGATGTTTCTGAGAGGTTTAAAACCCGAGATTCGGCAATATCTTATTTCTCATAAATTTTCTTTATATTCAGATGTTGTCAACAGGGCTCAATTATTAGAGCGAGATAGCAAGTACATTCAACCAAGGGACCGCAACTAGGGTCATACCGGTGGCAGCAGTCATCGGAGCAATGAAAACCAGTGGGGAGGAAAACATTCAGACAAAAGCGGTAACCACTCTGGTGGTAATCGTGGCCATGAAAATAGAAGAAGCGAGTCGTGGGGAGATTTTAAAAAGAGGAGATTCAACAATGACAATGTGAAGACGTCAGCACCAGCAGCAACTGGTTCCAAGGGAGGAGAACGACCACCGATCATATGCTATAAGTGTGGAAAAGAAGGACATATCAGCCCAAACTACCCACAACAGTTTAAGGTATGTTATAATTGTGGAAAGGAAGGACATATCGCTCGAGATTGCACTGTAGCGAAACCAAGTCCAGCGGGGATGGTGACTCAAAAGGTTATCCCAGAAAAGTCAAAGTCAATGGTTCCGGAAGGCGTTTGTCGTATTTGGTCAACATCGAGGAACCCAAACGAGGTGATCACGGGTAAGCTAATCATAAATTCATGCGAAGTTTATACATTACTTGATCTGGTGTTACCCATTCATTTATCTCTCCTTGTGCTCAACGTTTAAACTTGACTCGGAGAAATTAGATTTTGACTATCTGTGGAAACTCCGTTGGGAGAAACTTTCATCACATCCATTTGTTTATAAATCTTGTTTGATCCAAGTTGGCACCATCGGATTACACTGTTGACCTTATCTCTTTGAAGATACTTGCATTTGGCGTGATTTTAGGGATTGATTGGTTAACTACTCATCATGCCAAAATTGATTGTTTTCGTAAGGTTGTTAGTTTTCATATTCCTAATCAACCTATTGTTCGAATTCAAGTAACTAAACCATTAAAATCAATCATTGTCATATCAAGTCATAAAGCTATTCGTTTATTGAAAAATGGATGTCAAGCTTTCTTAGCCCATGTTATGGATTTGAATAAAGACACGTCAGATTTGAATAATATTCATGTTGTTATTGACTTTCCTGACGTATTTCCTGAAGAACTTCCGGCCTCACCCCGTAAGCGTGAAGTTGAATTCTTTATTGACCTTGAACCTGGTACAAAGCCCAATTCTAAAACCCCATATCGAATGGCTCCTATTGAACTTCAGGAGTTAAAGGTCCAACTACAGGAGTTGTTAGACATCGGTTTCATTTGTCCTAGTACATCTCCTTGGGGTGCTCCTGTTTTATTTGTAAAGAAGAAAGACGGGAGTATACGACTTTGTATCGATTACCGGGAATTAAACCATGCCACTATCAAGAATAGGTATCTGCTACCTCGCATTGATGACCTGTTTGACCAGTTGCAAGGAGCACAATTCTTTTCAAAAATCGATCTTCGTTCTGGATACATCAGCTAAAGGTTAAAACTGAGGATATTCCGAAGACTGCCTTCAGAACTCGGTACGGGCATTATGAATTCCTAGTCATGTCCTTTGGATTGACTAATCCTCCTATGACTTTTATGGATATGATGAGGGCAAGTATTCAAGGATTATTTGGATCAGTTCGTTGTTGTCTTTATTGATGACATCCACATATATTCCAAAAGCCGTGAAGATCATGAGCACCATTTGAAGCTGGTACTGCAAAGGCTTCGTGATAACAAGCTATATGCCAAGCTGAAGAAATACGAGTTCTGGCTTGAGGAAGTAGCATTCCTTGGTCACGTGGTGTCAAAACATAGAGTATCTATTGACCCGATGAAGATTGAAGCAATACAAAGTTGGGAGCAACCGAAATCGGTGACTGAAGTACGTAGCTTTTTGGGCTTAGCTGGATATTATCGAAGATTCGTGGAAGGATTTTCTCGAATCACTACTCTGTTAACTCAGCTGACTCTTAAAGATACAAAATTCGTATGGAGCGAGGAATGCGAGAAGAGTTTCCAAGATCTCAAGAGGAGACTCATTTTGGCACCTGTTTTGACAATACCATCTGGTTCGGATGGATTTGTTATCTACAGCGATGCTTCAGGTAAAGGGTTAGGGTGTGTTCTCATACAACGTGGGAAAGTCATAGCATATGCCTCGCGACAACTTAAAGAATATGAGAGGAATTATCCTATTCATGATCTAGAGTTGGCAACAGTCGTTTTCGCGCTAAAGATCTAGAGGCACTATCTATATGGGGAGAAAGTGGAGATATATTCAGACCATAAAAGCCTCAAATATTTCTTCACCCAAAAGGAACTCAACATGCGGCAACGACGTTGACTCGAGCTGTTGAAAGACTAAGACCACACCATTCAATACCATCCTAGAAAAGCAAATGTGACGCCCCCAAATCCGGGTATCTTCCAACCTGATAGATGGTGCTCCACGATACTACATTTCATACAATCATTCCATTGAAATAACAACAAAATGAGTGTAATTACTATCTTTGTATTACATTTGTAATAAATCCTTTCCCAGGTTCATAACCGAATACATTCGTTGTTCTTCATAAGTATATTACATACAAATATTCTAGTCTGTTACAGGACGATTAATTGTCCATCTTAGCCTTGCCTTTATCTCTCATAGAACTCTCAGTTCGTTCGACTTTAGCTGCAAATATATGGTTCAAGTAAGAATGAGCATAACTAGCTCAGCAAGTCTTAACAACGAAACATATGAATATCACATCAGTAAATACATGCTTTATATCAATATCAGAACAATTATTTACTAAGCATCCTGAATCATTTGACTAATACTTCTACTACAACAATTCTAGAGTATATATAATAGCTTAGGAATGATGAACCGGTCAATAGACCATGAACTTACTCTTTTTGTTTTCATACTTGAAAAGGATATCCGGCACTAAGGCCATCCACCCGTCTTTACTTACGAGCACTTCTAGGTGATCAGCCTATTGTACTCTATGTTGATCAACACTCTTACGTTAAACGTATTTACATTTAACATTTGGCAACCTCGCGTGCCCATCGAATAATCGATGAAAATACTTTTGTTTGTTCATAGACAAACTTACCTTCTCATCCGTACCAAATACTTGGCATAGGATAGCGTTAACAGTTCTATATCAATAGACTTGTAACCAATTCAATCTATCCTTCAATACTTGTCTAGCCCGGATAAAATAGGCATTGACTCTTTTCTATTTACCATTCATGCATTGTATATCATGGATTACGTAAAAACTTGGCTAACATGAAGGTCAGATAAGAGTTAAGAAAGACTTGCCTTCAAGCATCTTCAAATATATATTCCAACTATTCTCAGTCTTTACAGGATCTACATGATACATTCACATAGCACACTGTAATTAGTTATCAAACAAACTCACTTTACGGTTCTAACCAACTTCTTTCTCTTCTATGTCTTACTTGTTTTAACTCCGTTATTAAAGTCGATTTGACTTTCTATACTTCGTTACATTTTATTAATGTTCTTACGTCCTTAGCCGACATTCGATCATTAATGGTTAATTACCAATGTTGAACGTCGTTCACGGTTCACTCTTTACGTATTTAAGTTCTTCGTTTAATTTCCATTAAACCTTACCCATTCTTCTTACATTAACATCTTATAAGTGTTTTAAAGTAAGTCTGATTATGTACTTTAAGTACCTTTAACATCTTACTTTAGGTCTACATTCAAAAGGGAACTAAACCTAACTTGGTCAACTTTTTCCCCACTTGGTCATGTATTTAACATCCTTTGTATATTAGTGGTATTTGTATTTGAGTTAGTAGGGTACTTGGCCTAGTCTCAGCATTGCTTATTTCACCACTTTGTATCTTGGTTTTGGTATTGCCGTACAAGTCTGTAATATCCGGTTAGTTAAAAAGATTTGGTTTCTTAACGAAACTCCCGGCTTCCTAATTTGTTCGTTTTACATCCGAATTGACCCATTCGAATTCCTACAAGTTAGGAATTACATCCTTTACGTGTTCATATAAGAATTTCATGTATACAAATCCGTTAACTCAGAATTCATCTTTAAGTTCGTTTTTAAGCATTCGTTTAACGTTTTCGCCCGTTCAATACTCGTTTTCTTCGTTATAAGTCGGAATGCGACGATTCCTTCTCCAACGACTCTTAATTACCTTATCTCACATGTTGACATTGGAAACCGACGTTTTCAGGTCACACAGCAACTTTTGACCTTTAATCCGGACTTTATGCATTTTCGACGTTTAACGTCTATTTTCGCAAAATCCGCCATAACTTCGTTACTTATGTTCTCTATGCCAAATCACATGGAATAATCCATGGACTTCATATCTATATCCTAACCAATCAAGATGCACATATCTTAGCTACAACGGTTTCCAAAACGTTCAATTATAACTAAGTTAACTTTCAAGACTTTCTATGGTTTTAACTCACGTAAACACTTACGATTTCTATTTGGTCATGACCTATCGATGATTTGGTCATTAAAAGGCATTCTTATATCTTCTCTATAAACATTCTCCACTCATCTACGATTCTTCTATGAGAAAGAAATCGAAAAGGATGAAGATTACGGTTTATAGGAATTTACCTTTGAAGTAGTTAACGTTCTTGATAAACGTCTTTTGGTTTTCTTGGAAGTAGAAAGATTATAGGATTCTAGCTCTTTTCTCTCTCTCAAATATGCTGGACAAACTTCATAAAACAACAAAAATCCAACTCTTAGCTTTCTATTTATAGAAAACCAAATGAGGGGCAAAATTGTCCAATTCACCACCTCCTCAGTTATTTACAACTTTGTCGCCAAGCAAAATACTTGGTGACAAAGTGACACTTTGCTTGGCCATCAAGTGGCCGGCCCACCATGCCCATGGGTCATCCCCATGGGTTTTACCCATCCCTTGACCCACCGGTTCGACCCGCGGTTTCCTTTTTGTATTGGGCTTGACATTAATAAACATTGGGCTTTAACCAATCTAATATTGGGCCTTGACTTGGGCTCGTATACTTAATTCATTGAGCTTGTTATTAATCCAAGTCCAATTGGATTGTATAAAATCCTTAACTCATATTCTAATAATACGATTCGTATTCTACGCGTATTATTCACGTATTCTCTTCGTATAATATTCATATAATATTCGTATTATACGTCGTACTATTCTTCATATCATACTCGTATACATACTAGTATAATACTCATATTTCTTACGTATAATAATCGAAACGACTATATGCATTACATTTCCCTTTCGGAAACCTCTTTCACAAACCTAAGGGTTTTAAGTCCGCAAGTGAAAACTTCGTTTGCCATAACGGAAATATTATTGGATATTCCATAATATCGTCATATTCTAACATTACGCGTTTCTCAAAATCTCAAACCCTAGCTCCAAACGTCATCGGATGAATAGTATTTTTACGCAAACAATCTCAAAAATCCTTCGTTCTCGTCTTGATAATTCACAACAATTAATTCTAGCACAAAGCCAGAATACTAACCACATCTACCCATTCTAGGTCATACAACGACCTTCGAACATCTTACTCATATAATAACTCAATAAAATTTATTTAATCCACATAATCAAATAAAAATTTAATTCATTGATAATTCAAAATTCTCGGGCGTTACAACAAACGTGGTAGCTGACGCAATGAGTAGAAGATCTTACGCGGGAACAAATGCGATGATGTTAAAACAAAGGCCCATTTTGTGTGATTTACAAAAGATGAAGATAGAATTCAAGACTCCGGGGACCCATGCAATGATGTCAAGTATACGTATAGAACCAACTTTAATCGAGAAAGTTAAAGTTTCTCAAGCCATAGACCCGGAGCTGATGATTATGAAGAAGAAAGTACAAGAAGGTGCTATTCCAGAAGCAAGAATCGATGAAGAAGGAATACTTTCAGTCCACTCCAGACTTTGTGTTCTTAACAATTCTGATTTGAAGTATAAGATCATGATGGAGGCACACAATACACCATTTGCCATCTATCCTGGAAGTACCAAAATGTATCGTGATCTTCGACATACATTTTGGTGGAACAATATGAAGAGAGAGATTGCAAAGTTTATCTCGATGTGTTTAACTTGTCAACGTGTAAAGGCGGAGCATCAAGTGCCAAAGGGTCCATTGTAACCACTTGAGATTCCGAAATAGAAGTGGGAACACATTACCATGGATTTCATTACGGGTCTTCCCACGGTTTCTCAAGGCATAAATGCTATTTGGATTATTGTTGATAGATTAACCAAGTCTGCTCATTTCTTGCCGATACAGGGGACTTATTTCCTTGAACGTCTTGCTCATATGTATGTAAATGAGATTGTGAGATTGCATGGCATGCCAGTATCCATAGTTTCGGATCGTAACCCAAGATTCACTTCAAGATTTTGGGTTAGCTTGCAAAAAGCTATGGGGACGGATTTACGATTTAGTTCGGCATACCATCCTCAAACGGACGGACAATCAGAGAGGACTATTCAAACTCTTGAAGATCTATTAAGACTCTGTTTCCTAGACTTCAAAGGCAGTTGTGATAAGTATTTACCATTGGTGGAATTCTCCTACAACAACAGTTATCAGGCAAGTATAGGTGTGGCTCCATTTGAAGCATTATATGGACGAAAGTGTCACTCTCCAATATGTTGGGATGAGGTGGGTGAAGCAACATTGTTGGGACCCGAGTTGGTACGTATGACTACAGAAAAGATCCAAATGATTCGACAACGTATACAAATGGCACAGGATCGACAAAAGAGTTATGCGGATCTTCATCGAAAGGACGTGAAATTTAGTATTGGGGATCATGTATAGTTACGTATTGCTCCATGGAAGGGAGTTACAAGATTTGGAAAGAGAGGAAAGCTCAATCCACAATTTATTGGTCCATTTCAGATTCTTGAGCGAGTAAGAAAGGTGGCTTATAGAATCGCGTTACCTCCAAGTATTTCTCGTGTTCATAATGTTTTTCACTTATCCGTGCTTCGTAAATATGTGAAAGACCCGAACCACGTTATTGATTTAGAACCGGACGAGATAGCAAAAGACTTAACGTATGAAGAGGTACCTATCAAGATTTTGGATAGGAAGGAGCATGTCCTACATACGAAGGTTATACCACAAGTTAAGGTTTTGTGGAGAAACCATGCTATTGAAGAAATGACCTGGGAGTTGGAAATGGAAATGAAAGCGAGGTATCCTCATCTTTTCGAAACACAAGGTACGTATGTCAATTTCGAGGACAAAATTTCATAAGGAGAGGAGGTTGTAAGACCCCAACTTATTATAAATGAAATTAAATTTCCTCTATTTATTATTTTGAAATAGTAGGGGTTGATCTGATTAATGTGGTTAGTTATGGGTAAAATGCGCAAATATTTCAAATAAGCAAGTGGTTATAAAATATTCATTTTTATTGGAGAATATTCGTTTGGTCGTGGAATATTCTTACCGTCTTGGGAATATTCGATTTGACTGGTAATGACCTTGTGTGGGCCCATAACGGAAAGTGATTGGATGAAGAAAACGACAAGTATAAGTTGTTTATTAATAACGGCGTAGTTATTTCAGATTAATATTGTTGGAATACCGTTGGTTTAAAACACGATGTCTGGCGTTGTCAGACAAGAAGACACTGCAGTATTGCACCAATTATTGATTCTTACGTAAGAAGGTACTACTCAATAATTGTTACAAAGAATTCTTATTCAAATATTTTATTTTATTGATTCAATAATTGCTATGTTGATATTTTATATTACTATTGTTTCAATAATTATCACACTACAAGTATTTTCCATTATCGAGAGCAATAATTCATATTATCTAAATAATATTATTAGATAACATTATTGGCAATGTCTAGAAAGTTACGTCTAAGGAGAGGTTTGGTCACCTAATTGCATGGCGCCCGATGAAGGAGAAATCCTTATTGGAAAGCCCCCTCTTTCCTGGGAACTGCCTGGTTGTCAGTATTGTGATTCTGTAATATTATATGTGAATAATTAAATTATTGATTTATATGATGAGGAAAATCTTCCTTTTATGTGGATATAGATGGAGAAAATTTTTAAAGTGACAATTGTTGAAAATTGATATTTTATCTTTTCTGATAAAATAATATTTTATTATATTATTGTAATTTAATAATGATGATATTTTTACAATGAATGTGGGATATATGAGTATATGAGGAGGAAGAGTATTTTTGTTGCAAAAGTTGTTTAAAACATGTTAAACATGTCTGTGGGCCCATTTCTTAACTGAAATTTGATTATAGGCTGTAAAATCGCTCGTTTGTTGATTTCGGTCAATTTTTGTTTGAAATTTGGAAAAACTTTCTTATGTAAAGTTGTAGATAATGGAATTTCCTATAGAAAGACATAAGGTTCGATTTTTTTTGACAAAAGGGCTATTTATTATGAATTATTGAAGTTCCAGATTAATTAATTATTAATTGTTGGAAGTTTTAAATATTTATAATTAGAAAAACGTTTTTTATTAGTGTTGGTGGGCAGTCAAACATGCTGAATTGGTTGATTCAAAGGTTGGCGTAGAAAATTTAATTTATATATTATTAATTTATTAAATTTTCTGCTTTGGTGTTCTAAGCATTTTCCTATAAATAGGGTGCTTAAGTTAGAATTGAAAATCACACTAGAAACTAAAGATTTCTCTCTCTTTCTCTCTCTATAATATCGATCGTATTTTTGTGAGTATTCTAGTACTTTGAGTATTGCTATACGGTGCAAGTTCTTTCAAAGACTATATCCAAAGATTCGATCGGTAAGTCTTATTCTTTACGAGGTAATGGATGTTATTTTATTCGTAAATGATATTATTTCTTCAATGTCATTATGCCAAAATATTGGTTGGAAATTTTTATCATATTTGGAAATTTTTCATGTCGGGGTTACTATTCATGAGTTACTATTCACGGGTTACTATTCATGAGTTACTATTCACGAATACGACACTATTCACAGAAAAATTAATTTTTAAATTTTTGTCCAAAATATCTATTATGGATACTAGCTTTGATTGTATCCATGTTTTGATCATTCTTGAATTTTACTCCACTATGATTATTTATGAGGTATTTTTGGACATGGAATAGCTGAAATACGAATCTTTAATATTTATTTTTTTGTTTCACTGGATTCGTTTTCTTTAAAATATTTTTCATCATCCTCAGTCCTAAATGATGATATAATTGAATATCTTTGGCTTTGTAGCAAAGATTAATGATTTCGATGAATATCTTTGGCCAGTAGCAAAAAAGATGAACAAGTGCTTAGATGAACATGACCAACTGGTGAATATCTTTGGCCTGTAGTGCAAAGATAATTATTTAATTCTAGATATATATTGATTGATGTTACAGGGATAAAATATCGATGATGAACTTTTAAATTCATATATAGAAGATAGTAGTTTGCATTCTCTACTTAACTCTTCTAATGAATTATTATTTCCGCTGCGAAGATTGATTTAAAACTGGTTGTCTATTGTATTCTATTAAATTTTTCCCTGTTAAAGACTAACGATAATTTGTTCTATGTTATCGTAGTCATAATATTCTTTACTTGGCTAGTTGAGCTCACCCTTTTCTTTTTGTTCCATTTTTCTTCTCAGGAGGCGAGAATGTAGCGAGTACTAGTCGGGGTATGGAATGAAGGTTCTAGAAAGTCATTTTAGTAGTCCTCACCATTTTTGTATAATAATGTATCAATAATTGTAATGAGGACTTATTTGAATGTGGCTATTGTCTAGATGACAATATTTGTATTTAAACTCACAGTTTTTATGTTGTATTAATAAAGCTATAGTTGTATCTGTACCATGTATTTTGACGACTCAGAATGGGTGTTGTATACCTATTTTGGGGGCGTCACAAAGTGTATGACATGATCATAACCACTGATGATACTAACGAATATCTTTGGCCGTGGTGCTTAGATAATTTGATGATGAGATTGGCAGGATCATGACCATTAGTTAACAGTTGAATGTCTTTGCCCATAGTGCACTGACATGCAATTGATTGGTATGATCATGACCATTGGTTTTATAGTTGAATATCCCTGGCCCGTAGTGCAAAGATAGACAACTAATTGGTATGATCTTTGTTATTACACTTGAATGTCTTTAGCCTTTGGGGTAAGGATATTGAGTAATTGTTTTATTAAGCCTTTGTGGCAAAGAGAAACTGTTGATTCACATGATTATAAATATGAATTGTGGATATAACTATAATTATTGGTGGTTCAGGTGAAGACAGGTGATAAGAATTCTTTTTGTCTTGGGTATAATAAAGAACTGTTGATAAACAAAGATGAATTGTTAATGAATATCTTTGGCCGTAGTGCAAAGATGAATTTATTAGTATGATTATGAGTAGGAATTGTGATTTAATATAACCATGGTCTTTGATGTTTCAGGTGAAGATAGGTGATAAAAATTATCTTCGTCCTGGGTGCGAAGAGGAATTTAGAATCACAATTATGATTACGAGTTATTCATATGATTGTGGACATGAATTGTTGATTGATGTTACAGGGATAAAACATTATTGGTGGACTTTTAACATAGAGAAGATAATAGACCTGATGGTCTATTTGACTCTTCTAATGGATTGCTCGTTCCGCTGCAACTATGGTTGAAAAGTTTTATCATCTACCATATGTTCTAAATCTCTGATTTATTACTGATGAAGGTTATTGGTGATGTAAATTATCTTTAGTCATGATATTCTTTAATGGGCTAGTTGTGCTCACCCTTTTTGCTTCAGAATTCCTTTCAGGTAATAAGAGTGTTGCCGGGTCGAGCGGGGATAACAGAGGAATAGAACGGTGGTTTATAGCTGTTGAGGTTCTCCCTAAATAGTATGGAAATAATTTTGTTGAGAACTTTAGATAAGTGTGTCGTATTGTATACGTCATTTGATATTTAATTTTGGTAAACCGAATAGGGTGAGGTGAACCCAACTTTGGAAGGGTGTTTTGCCATTATCATACAAGATGTCTAATGACATACAACCTCGTGTTATCATAAGACATGGTTGTGCACATCCACTTACTGAGTATATCTACAAGCATTACCTATATGATCTTGGAGTTTATTTGAAATATAATTTTCACTTGGAGACAACGGAGATAGTTATATGTCAAGAGAAGACTCACCATTGGAAAGAAGATGATAGTAATCTTCTTGTTTTTCTTTGGGGACTTTTGGGTCAACAAGGATAATTTTGTGGACATATGATATCTATCATAACCTAAACGCATGGCCTCCCATGTACGAAGTTTTCCTTGAGTATTTTTCAAAGATTTTAATTTCTAAAACAATTATTGACTGTACCTTTATGTAAGGTACCATTGTAAGGTCTTGTGGTCAAGGCACCATGAGAGTTATATATATTTGTATTAAAACCCACAGCTTATCTGTTGTCGTACTCTGCATGACAGTTGTATAAATGGAATTGTCAGTAGTGAATTTTCTAGCGACTCAAGATGGGTGATGTATACCTATTTTGGGGGCGTCACATTGGGTATCAGAGCTTAGGGATATGGTCGCTGGCGGAGATACGAGTCTAGAACTAGGAGGGGAGAGACGAGTAATATACTTCGCTAGTGTGTGACTTACCTAAGCTAAACTTTTTTACTTGATAAGTTGACAAATTGTGATATGTCAATTAACCTTTGTTTTGAAGATATATTCCAGAATGATATCTGAAATACAAGAGATGAGCAATAGAAAAATCATGATACAGAGGAAATAACCAGGAAGGTACAATCCGAAAAGAAAGTAAGGTATTCTCATCTCTTCGAATACCAGGTACGTACGTAAATTTCGAGGGCAAAATTTCATAAGGAGGGGAGATTGTGAGACCCCGAATTTTATGAAATAAAAGTATTCAATTTTCTTATAATTATTTTATTTAGTAAATGGATAAATTGATAAAAGGTTAAAGTTAATGGTGAAATTTGAAAATTTTTCAAAGTAAGTAAGTTGTCAAAAAATAATCGGTGGTAAAAGTACAGTAATACACGTGGTTGCATTGTAGCACACGGTATTTGTGAGACCCCAAATTTTATCAATAAAGATTTAAATTTTGTCGAAATAATTTTTAATATTATGGTGTGAATTTGAGATAATATTATAGTTGTGGGTAGTATTTATAAATTTTGCAAAGAATGCAAGTGGTTATATTATATTCGATTGGTCGAGGAATATTCGGTTTAGCGAGAGAATATAGATATGCAACTACTCAATCATTGGTGGACCCCTAATGTAATTATTGTCGGATGAGAAAACGACAAAAATATTTTATTGAAATAAGCGGCGGAAGTTTTACCGTTGATCTTGTTGAACTACTCGGTAGTAAAAGTACGAGAATCACGTGTGGTTGCATAGTAAGCACACCGGTATTGATTATCGATGCTTATGTGAGAAGTCACTCGGTTTGATTCCATTATCATGTCGATTAATAATATGAATTATTATAGCGATAATGACGTTTTGTTTTATTCAGTATTATTAACGTAATAAAAGCGAAACATCTTTTATATAAAATGAATACTTTACTAAAGTTATTCTATAAATAGAATATATTATATTTTATTATGCATAGTGTTGTATAGTGTTTTTGCATAGTGTTTTGCATAGTGTTGCATAGTGTTTGCATAGTAAAATGTTTTTATATAAATAGAATATATGATATTTTATTTAAAAGATTTTGCTTTTTAAATATGGACCGTCGATTAAAGTAAATCAACTGGACCGTTCATGGATTAATTACTATGCATTCTATTTTCCTATAAATAGAAGCTCATTCCTTCATTATTTTCTTATTTAATTCATTGAAACTCTTCAGAGAGAATCTATAGAGAGAAAGAAGAAGAGTATTCGGTACTTCACTACTTTGATATCCAAGTGTCTTTTTACGGTAAGGGGTATTATTTGTTGTACTGGGCCGTAAGTGTTATTCTTTCTTATTCATGAAGAGAACTTTCATTATTCCATTCATTATTATTCTCGTTGGAATAACTTTGTAAAAGTGGTATACCCTATACATAAACTTGTGATATGCGGCGATACCCTATACTTGGTGAAATCCTTATGTTATTCCATTCTTATTTATTCATTGGAATAACTCAGTATCACGCTTGAATCCCCTATACTTGGTGATTTTCTTGATTATTCCATTCTTTATTATTCTCGCATTGGAATATCCAATTCGTGTGTTTTACAGGACTGGTTCCATTGTTTATTATTCGCATTTATTATTCATTTGGAATATCACATCGTGTGTTTTTCATAGGACTGGTTCCATTGTTTATTATTCAGCATTTATTATTCTGTTGGATCATCCCGCCGATTGTGAATTTCACGACTGGTTTTATTATTATTATTACATTTGAATAACCCGTCTATCTGGCAACCGCATGCATGGTGATTTCTTTTGTTATTCCATTCTTTATTATACCCAAATTGGTTAAAACTTTGACTTCTATACTTCATGAAGTTAGTAGAATATCCTTGATATTTCGTTTCATCCAAAGATCTTTTCATGGAAATATTCTTACGATCATTCTTGAATTTTACTCTACAAAACAGTATCTTGTTGACAATTTGGACGTTATTAATTCCTGGATAAAATAATTCTTGAACTTGTTTTATTGAATTATTATGTTATTGTCATCATCCTCATGATATATTATGTTATCTTTGGCTTACGTGCATAGATGAACTTAGTATGATTATGACCAGGGATCATTCGGTATAATCATGGCTTGTTATAAATGATGTGATAAAAGTCCTCAGTAGCCTGTAATGCAGTGATGGATAGTTTTTGGTATGATTATGACCAGGGGTGATTCGGTATAGTCATGACCATTGATAATTTGATGAAAATCCTTGACCGTGGTACAGGGATGATTAGATATTGTGGTTTATTCATTAAACTGAGTCTTAATGATAAAAATTTATGAAAACCTTTTAAAACCTAAAAGATAGTAGACTTTATTTTCTACTTGACTCTTTTAATGGATTACATATTCTGCTGCAGTTAAACTGGTTGTCTATTGTATTTTATCAGTTTAACACTGTTGAAGGCTAATGATAATTTATTCTGCATTATCTTAGTCATAATATTTCTTACTGGGCTAGTTGAGCTCACCCTTTCTTTCACTGTTCTCTTCAGGAAATGAGAATATAGCTGGGACGAGTCGGGGAAAAGAGTGATGGTCCCGAAGATAGCATTAGTAGTCCTCACTATTCTATTAAATAGTGTGACAATAAATGTAATGAGGACTCCTTGAGTATGGATATTGTCTAAATGACAATATTTTTATTAGAACTCTCAGTTTATGTATTGTCGTATGTTACACGACAGATGTATAATTAAGTTTGTATTTGAATTTATGTACCATGTAAGTGGCGACCCAAGATGGGTGACGTATACCTAATTTGGGGGCGGCACCAAGATTGATTATTGATGCTTACGTGAGAAGTCACTCAATTATACTCAATTATTGCTACAGTAATTACTACATCATATCTCTCATATTATTGATTCAATTATTGTCACAGTATCATCTGTATAATATGTTATATTATTAAATAAATAATTGAGACGACAAAGTTATTCATATTATTATTTGCAATATTGACAATGTCTAGAAGTTCTGTTAAGGAGAGGTTAGATAATCTAATTGCGCGCCAATAGGGAGAAATCCTTATCGGAAAGCCCCCTCTTTCCTGGGAACGACCTGGTTATTTAATATTGTGTGTCAGGAATAAGCATTTGAATGTTATTCCTATTTATATATGATTTGATTATGATATATATGAATGAATATGCAAGTATGCTTGCATTAAGAAAAGTTGTAAGGTCCTTTGATAGATAATAGAAACATATGTACAAGGACTTAGAATGAATTGATCAAGTATGTTAGGTTGATCCTACATAAGCAAAATAGCTTTGTAAAGTCCTTAAAAAGAAATGATGTACAAAGACTATAAACATAGAAAGATCAAGCATGTTAGGTTGATCTGATGATGTAATAGATAAGCTTAATTCGATCGCCGAGTTAATCGCACTGTAAATCGTAGTCCGCCAGAGAGTCAAGGAAAACTGGAGAGCCATCGTGGCAGAATCATAGTCTGCAAGATAGTAGATCTCGAAGTTTGTAGACTGCCAGGAGAGACGAGGAAAGATCGTAGTGTGTCGAGGAGAACTTCCTCAGGGCCGTAATCTACTGAGGAAGTCATGTTCATAACCATAGAGACAACACGCCCACTGAATTAATCAACATCTCGCCAAGCCAAATCAGAAATGTAGACTACACTCGGAGTCGTAGAGTCTACTGATGCCAAAGCCAAGTCAAGGATCGTAGACTACACTCTGAGTCATAGAGCCTATTGATTATATGCAGAGATTGTAGTCGAGCAAGATCAGATGAAGACAACAAGCACAAGGCAGAAATCGTAGAGTGTCAAGATCTGATCTAGAAATCGTAGTGTCTGCACAACCAAAGCAGAATCATAGAGTGCAGAACTATGACCGTGGTACAGGGATGATTAGATGTGGTGGTTTATTTATTAAGCTGAGTCTCAGTGATAAAAATTTATGAAAACCTTTTAAAACCTAAAAGATAGTAGATTTTATTCTCTACTTAACTCTTTTAATGGATTGCATATTCCGCTGCAGTTAAACTGGTTGTCTATTGTATTTTATCAGTTTAACACTGTTGAAGGCTAATGATAATTTATTCTGCATTATCTTAGTCATAATATTTCATCTTGGGCTAGTTGAGCTCACCCTTTCTTTTCTTGTTTTCTTCGTGAAATGAGAACATTTGGGACGAAGTCTGGGGAACGGAGTATTGGTCCGGAGGATAGCATTAGTAGTCCTCACTATTTACGTGAAATAGTGTGATAATAGTTGTAATGAGGACTCCTTTTGAGTTTGTATAATATCTAGTAGACAATATTTGTATTCAAACTCACGTTTATGTCGATTGTGTACTACAGCTTATATTAGTAAGTTGTATTTGAATTTATGTACCATGTAAGTGGCGACCCAAGATGGGTGACGTATACCTAATTTTGGGGCGCCATGGGTTGGTATCGAGCTTAGGATATGATCCCCGGCCGAGATGTGAGATAAGAACTAGGAGGGAGAGGCGGGAATTCCTCGCTAGTATGACCTACCTAAATTTATTTGGTATTTAATTGGTCGGTCGAGTATAGGGATAATATGTGATATGTTAATTAACCCTTGTTTTGTGATGGTGTTTGTATTCGGATGTTGTGAATAGGGCTCAATTATTGAACGCGATAATGAGTCAAAGATAAACAAAAGGTAACGACCAACAACACGATAATAATCATCATCTTTGGTGGCAACGACTATCGTAATAATGATAACCATCGTGGGGAAATTATCATGCCAAGAATGGTAACCACTTCGGTGGTAATCATGACAAAGATAATAGAAGTGGAAATTGCAAGAAGAGAAGGTCATTTAGCCCAATTTTGTTGTGCACCAAAGTCAAGTCTAGCTGGGATAGTGGCACCAAAGGCGGATACGGACAAAACAAAGTCGGTGGTTTCAGGAAGAGCGTTTTTCGTGACTTCTCAAAAAGTGGGTAACCCGAACGAAGTTTGCACGGGTTAGTTAATTATAAATTCTTGCGAAGTCTATACCTTATTAGATACCGGTTCTACCCATTCTTTTATCTCTCTTGCTTGCGTTCAATGTTTAAATTTGACTCCGGAGAAATTAGACTTTGATTTATCTATTGAAACTTCGTTGGGAGAAACCTTCGTTACCTCCACTGTTTATTAATCTTGTTGTTTCAAATAAACACTTTCACGTTACCTGTCGATCTTATCTCTTTGAAAATACTTGCCTTTGAGGTAATTTTTGAAAATGATTGATTAACTACTCATTATTCTTTTTGTAAGGTTGTTAGCTTTCATATTCCTAACCAACCCTGTTATACTTAATTCAAAGTAACCAAACCCTAAAGTTAATCACTGTTATATCAAGCCATAAGTAAAGAGCCCGATCCTTTCGTTGTTGACTTCCTTGTGTTGAATGCACCGAAGCCAGACTTTCTGTAGGCGACGTCGTGAATGAAGATGGCAAGTTTATAGGTATCATTGTGAGGTGCTATCTAGGTTAAGGGATAGAGGTCACAGTTGGTATCAATGTGATGTACTATCCAAGTCTTGGATGAGAGTCACAGTTTTGAATGATATTTCTATTATTAATAAATTTCCTGGCGTATTCTTGAAGACTTCTTAGCTTACTTAGAGAGTGAAATCGAATTTCGTATTGACCCCAGTACAAAACCCATTTCTTAAACCCTCAAATATTTCTTCAACTAAAATGAACAGTTTACGTGGTTTATGATGAAAGTCATAATAAAAGCATTGGACTAATGAAAACCATGGGTATACGTAGTATTAGTAAGTGTTATGATGAGTTATGTTGGTTATTATGTGAAAACATGAAAGTTTCTTAGAAATCACAAAGAGTTGAAAATCAGATTTTGGTGAAAAACGTAACATGAAATTCAATTGACCACATCTCCTATTTTATTTTGAATTTTTGAGTGTGGTAAAGTCCTAGAGTTAGATCTATGAGTTACCTAACTAATCCAAGTGGAATTACTGGAAAAGGTGTTGTAGATTTTTGTGTGGACTGATTTTAGCAAAGGAGTGCAAAGCTGCAAAACCGAAAAAAGCTCACGCCATGATTTTTTAGAGGGCTGTTTCGGCCACTTAAATTATGAGAAAAATTCTGGCCTTTTCGGGACATGAATGTATATGGTATAAAGTACCTCCTGTCCAAAAATGAGCTCATTCGACTTAAAATGAGCAAGTTATGACTATTTCAATATTTAGGTTTTTCGATTTAAAAAACGCTATATAGCCGGAGTTCTATAACTCAGATGACCATGAAATTTAAACCTGGAAGCTCACGTTAACATGTGTAAGGTCCTGTCAAGATTTGGGAATTTTTGGAGTTAAACTTGAGGTAGCTAATTTCTTAAGGAATTAATTAGAAATTGATTTTTGAAAAATAGTAAATGAATTTTAAAATTCGAGAAAATATATTTTCATTATGGGACTATATTATGCTAAATCCCAGAGAAGAAATATTTTTGGGACTAATTTGGTATTTTTCATGAAAATAGTTTTGTTACGAACATATGAGTTAAATATGTTATGTGAAGTAACAAAGTTGAAAATAGGATTTTATGGCTAGAGAATCCTATATAGAGTATATGCATATTTTTTTTGATGAGGGGTTTGAGAATTGGTGATGATATCTTATGAGTATGGCATTTTTGAATGATTAAATGCATTATATGGTAAAGCGTAAACAATTGAAATAAATTGTTTATAAATTTAAGAAGTGATTAAAATATTGTTATAATATTAATGATATTAGATTATAAGATTATTAAGTGATTGATAACATGGGGATATTCTTGAATCTCGGATAAATTATATTATAAATGTTTAATATTTATCCTTTATCTCATTTGATTGATTCTTTATATCATTATCCTCACGCTTATATTATGTTGAAAGTCATCCGTGGTTCTGTAGTGCATAGATGGACTTGGTATGATTATGACTGTGGATTGTTTCGCAGTATAATCATAACCGTAATTGAAAACACGATTATCTTTGGCCGTAGTGCATGGATAATTTGTGGTCGTGATACTAATGAATACACGATTATCTTTGGTAGTAGTAGTGCATGGATAATTTGTGGTCGTGATACTAATGAATACACGATTATCTTTGGCCAGTAGTGCATGGATAATTTGTGGTCGTGATACTAATGAATACACGATTATCTTTGGTAGTAATGCATGGATAATTTGTGGTCGTGATACTAATGAATACACGATTATCTTTGGCAGTAGTGCATGGATAATTTGTGGTCGTGATACTAATGAATACACGATTATCTTTGGTAGTAGTGTATGGATAATTTGTGGTCGTGATACTAATGAATACACGATTATCTTTTGGCCAGTAGTAGCATGGATAATTTGTGGTCGTGATACTAATGAATATCCTTGGCACGTAGTGCGTGGATGATTTGATGATATGGATTAATTATCGAAATGAGTCTCAAAGAATGAAATATTAATTCATGGATGTGGTAAAAGTCATCTTTGTCAGTAGTGCATTGATAGACTTGGTATGATTATGACCAAGGATTATTCGGTATAATCATGATCGTAGATTGAAAACACGAATATCCTTGGCGATTGGTGCATGGATAATTCGTGGTCGTGATACTATTAAGTCGCGTCTCAAAGATTATTGGTTCTGATTGTATATCTTTAGCTTTTGTAGTGCAAAGATGAATTGTTAATGAATATCTTTGGCGGATTGCGAAGATGAATTTAATATTTTAACGATAAAGGTATTCAAGGTATCCTCACCTCTTTATCATACCAGTATCGTACCCTAATTTCGAGGGCTTAAATTCCATAAGGAGGGGAGATTGTGAGACCCAGATTTTATCAATAAAGATTTAAAATTTGTCGAAATTATTTTAATATTATGGTGTGAATTTGAGATAATATTATAGTTGTGGGTAGTATTTATAAATTTTGCAAAGTATGCAAGTGGTTATATTATATTCGATTGGTCGGGGAATATTCGGTTTAGCGGGGAATATTCGTACAACGACTCAATCATTGGTGGACCCTAATAATGTAATTATTCATTTGATCGAGAAAACGACAAAAATATTTTATTGAAATAACGGCGGAAGTTTTACCGTTGATCATTGTTGAACTACTTTCGGTAGTAAAAAACAAGAATACGTGTGGTTGCATAGTAATACATGGTATTGATTATTGATGCTTATGTGAGAAGTCACCAATTTGATTCCATTATTGTCGATTAATAATATGAATTATTATAGCGATAATGACGTTTTGTTTTATTCAGTATTATTAACGTAATAAAAGCGAAACATCTTTTATATAAAATGTAATACTTTATTAAAGTTATTCTATAAATAGAATATATTATATTTTATTATGCATATAGTGTTGATAATAGTTTTTTTGCATAGTGTTGCATAGTGTTTGCATAGTAAAATGTTTTTATATAAATAAAATATATGATATTTTATTTAAAAGATTTTGCTTTAAATATGGATAAGTCCGATTAAAGTAAATCAATCTGGACCATTCATGGATTAATTACTATGCATTCTATTTTCCTATAAATAGAAGCTCATTCCTTCATTATTTTCTTTTAATTCATTGAAACTCTAGAGAGAATCTATATAGAGAAAGAAGAAGAGTATTCGGTACTTCACTACTTTGATATCCGGTGTCTTTTACGGTAAGGGGTATTATTTGTTGTACCTGGTCGAGGTGTTATTCTTTCTTATTCATGAAGAGAACTTCGTTATTCCATTCATTATTATTCATTGGAATAACTCAGTAAAAGTGGTATACCCTATACATAACCTGTGATATGCCAGATACCCTATACTTGGTGAAATCCTTATGTTATTCCATTCTTATTTATTCATTGGAATAACTTTGTATACGGAATCCCCTATACTTGGTGATCTTCTTCATTATTCCATTCTTTATTATTTCATTTGGAATATCACATGCGTGTGTTTTACACCTAACACGGTTCCATTGTTTATTATTCGCATTTATTATTACGTTGGAATATCCTCGTCGTGTGTTTTCAGGACTCGGTTCCATTGTTTATTATTCAAAGATTTATTATTACATTTGATCATCTGCGATTGTGAATTTCACGACTGGTTCCATTATTATTATTCATTTGAATAAACTCGCCTCATGCTAAGCACCGCATGCATGGTGATTTCTTTTGTTATTCCATTCTTTATTATACCCATTGGTTAAAACTTTGACTTCTATACTTCATGAAATTAGTAGAATATCCTTGATATTGCGTTTCATCCAAAGATCTTTTCATGGAAATATTCTTCCGATCATTCTTGAATTTTACTCTACAAAACAAGATCTTGTTGACAATTTGGGACGTTATTAATTCTCGGATAAAATAATTCTTGAACTTGTTTTATTGAATTATTATGTTATTGTCATCATCCTCATGATATATTATGTTATCTTTGGCTTACGTGCATAGATGAACTTAGTATGATTATGACCGAGGATCATTCTAAGTATAATCATGGCTTGTTATAAATGATGTGATAAAAGTCCTCAAAGTGGCTCTGTAATGCGTTGATGGATAGTTTTGGTATGATTATGACCGGGGTGATTCTAAGATAGTCATGACCATTGATAATTTGATGAAAATCCTTGACCGTGGTATGCGAGGATGATTAGATATTGTGGTTTATTCATTAAACCGAGTCTTAATGATAAAAATTTATGAAAACCTTTTAAAACCTAAAAGATAGTAGACTTTATTTTCTACTTGACTCTTTTAATGGATTGCATATTCACTGCAGATTAAAGCTGGGGTTGTCTATTGTATTTTATCGGTTTTAACTTGTTGAAGGCTAATGATAATTTATTCGCATTATCTTAGTCATAATATTTCTTATTGGGCTAGTTGAGCTCACCCTTTCTTTCCTCGTTTCTCTGTGAAATGAGAATATAAATGGGACGAAGTCTGGGAAAAGAGTGATGGTCCCGAAGATAGCATTAGTAGTCCTCACTATTCTATTAAATAGTGTGACAATAAATGTAATGAGGACTCCTTGAGTATGGATATTGTCTAAATGACAATATTTTATTAGAACTCTCAGTTTATGTATTGTCGTATGTTACACGACAGATGTATAATTAAGTTTGTATTTGAATTTATGTACCATGTAAGTGGCGACCCAAGATGGGTGACGTATACCTAATTTTGGGGGCGTCACAGTATTGATTATTGATGCTTACGTGAGAAGTCACTCAATTATACTCAATTATTGCTACAGTAATTACTGCATCATATCTCTCATATTATTGATTCAATTATTGTCACAGTATCATCTGTATAATATGTTATATTATTAAATAAATAATTGAGACGACAAAGTTATTCATATTATTATTTGCAATATTGACAATGTCTAGAAGTTCTGTTAAGGAGAGGTTAGATAATCTAATTGCGGCTACCAATAGGAGAAATCCTTATCTGAAAGCCCCCTCTTTCCAGGAACGACCGTTATTTAATATTGTGTGTCAGGAATAAGCATTTGAATGTTATTCCTATTTATATATGATTTGATTATGATATATATGAATGAATATGCAAGTATGCTTGCATTAAGAAAAGTTGTAAAGTCCTTTGATAGATAATAGAAACATGTGTACAAGGACTTAGAATGAATTGATCAAGTATGTTAGGTTGATCCTACATAAGCAAAATAGCTTTGTAAAGTCCTTAAAAAGAAATGATGTACAAAGACTATAAACATAGAAAGACCAAGCATGTTAGGTTGATCTGATGATGTAATAGATAAGCTTGTCTGATCGTCGAGCACTGCACCAGAAATCGTAGTCTGCCAGGAGAGTCAATGAAAACTCGAGAGCCATCGAGGCAGAATCATAGTCTGCAAGATAGTAGATCTTGAAGTTTGTAGACTGCCAGGAGAGACGAGGAAAGATCGTAGTGTGTCGAGGAGAACTTCCTCAGGGCCGTAATCTACTGAGGAAGTCATGTTCATAACCATAGAGACAGCCTGCCTACGAGCCGACCGAACATCTGCCGAAGCCAAATCAGAAATGTAGACTACACTCGGAGTCGTAGAGTCTACTGATGCCAAAGCCAAGTCAAGGATCGTAGACTACACTCTGAGTCATAGAGCCTATTGATTACATGCAGAGATCGTAGTCGAGCAAGATCAGATGAAGACAACAAGCACAAGGCAGAAATCGTAGAGTGTCAAGATCTGATCTAGAAATCGTAGTGTCTGCACAACCAAAGCAGAATCATAGAGTGCAGAACTATGACCTCAATAGATGTGCTCACAATGCCAAGGCAGAATCGTAGAGCAAATATGATTCTCAACAAATGAGCACTCCCAGAATATCTAAAGGAACAAAGCCTCTAGTTGGCACTGCAAAGATACATCCCGCCTGAAGGGAACCAGAGAGCACTCAACGAATGGCATGTATGCTAACAGAAGATCTAAGCATCAACCTAATCAGCATCAATATTGAGTTGAAGAAGCCATTCAAGATGAAGTCTTCCACAAGTTGATCAGAAGAAGACATCAATAACTGACTGAAGAAAGTCAGCTAATGTAGTAGCTGTCAAGTAGACAGAGGACAACGATCTTGGAAGCTACTAGGATTGTAGTGTTTGCCAAACAAAGAAAGAACTAATGAAGTGTATACATAGATACTGGGAAACTTCTGAAGAACAAGGCTAAAGTGATTAAGCATTGGGTCAGTCCATTGATGATAAGTGAATGGGAGATCACAAGGAGAAAGCGAGCTGGACACGCCATAAATCTGAAGTGTCTTGCTATTCAAAAGGGGCCAGAACAAAGAAGTCAAGTCATCAAGATTCGAGAACCGCTGAGGCAAATGAAGTGTCAAGCATCGCATAAGAGAAGGAAGAGGTGTTCTACATCAAGATCCAATCAACACTCTTCAAGATCGTAGTGTTGTCTCTACCACCAACACGACACTACGATCAGTCCTGAAGACATGCATCAAAAAATAGAGAGTTCGAATAGTCAAGATCAAGCATTGGCAACGGTTCAATCAAGTGTAATATTCGGACAAGAGCTTATTGAGAGCATCGATGCAAAAGGACAACCTCTGATCGAAAAATCAGAAGGAGGAAATAAAGTCTTTGACCTGTCCAAAACATTAAAGTGACATCTCTGATGGGTAGGTGAAACAGTAGACTGCAGTGTCAGAAAAGTTATGACATGTCACATATGCAGTCTACCTCAAGCAACTCGAGATCTATGAAGATGTTTGAATAGCTTTCAACGGCTACTTTCCAACGAAAGGATTGGGAAGGAGTATAAATCAATCAGAGCTTCAAAGATCAAAGGTTTCTGGAGTTGCCGAGTTTGGAGTAACGGTGGACTGTTCTAAACCATGTAAGATAGTGAGTCCGAAGGCTTACTCTACGATCCACCAAGAACACTTAGAGTCAGACAAAGAAAGAAGTAGAAGTGAGAGTTCTACAATGTAGAAACAAGAGTTCTACTACTTGAAGAGTGTTCTGAACTGCCGAGAGAAAGAAGAGCATCATGTCATCTTGGTGTCCATCATGGGAAGACTCTAAGTACCATAGAGAAAAGCTCATAGTCATCTTAGCAAGTCCATCATGAGAAGACATCAAGTATTAAGAAGGGAGATCACAAACGTCATCATGGTGGCAAGCATGAGAAAGTTTCTAAGTACCTAGCAGAAGAGCTTACAGTCATCTTAGAAACCTATCATATGTAGCCATCATGTATCAAGAGGAATGATCTTTAAGGCAGTCATTAAGGGATCATCCGAAGTGGTTTAGTAACTGAAGAAGCTGAGCATCATGCAACACTTAACTGCACTTCAAGGATGATCACGCCAAGCTGCTAAGTACAGAAGATGTTCAGAGCATGAAGACATCTTAGGAGCTCAGTACCAACTCCAACAAACAAACAAACAACTAAACAGAAGCCAGGGCCTGAGGGGTCCTTGTCCGGAGGGACTAAATGAAGTTCCAAGCCTGCTGGGCTTGAAGAGTTCCTAGGGAGCTAGAGGAGTTCCAAGGCTGCTGGCCTTGAAGAGTTCTTAGTGAACTGAAGTCCCAAGGCTGCTGGTCTTGAATGAATCTTAGCGATTCAGGGTGCTTCCCTTCCTTAGTGGAAATCCTGCTAGTTGAAAGCAAAAGAGTGGATTAGGAGCTTGAGTCTCTGAACCACTTAAAACCCCTTGTGTCTTTTACATTATGTCATTTACATTATGTCTATTAACTGCTATAATTGCTATGTATGTTTTAACTGCTTATAACCAAACTAACTCTACGAACAATGTATGTATGATTATGAATATATCAATGAAGGGGATCTTTTACTTATTCCGCTGTGCTTGAAAAGATTCTTATGTTTGTCATATATTAATTTAATAGCAATACAAAATAAAAGAGAAAAGTATTTGAAATTAAAAGGATCTATTCAACCCCCCCTTCTAGATCTATTGTGCTCATCGAACTAACAATTGGTATCAAAGTGTTCTCATGCTATATTCAAAAGCTAATCACTTTGAGTCCGATCCTGTGCACAAACATTGCTCTAAACTTAGTTTAGTAGTAAGTCACTTGTTATATGCGTATGAGCTCACACGTTGAAAATATCAGGTATGTGTAAATGTGTATATACACCAAGTCGCCGATTGGTCCATGTTCTCAAATATTATATCAACAAGACTAATCCTAGCCTGCAGTTAATCTTGTAGTCTGAAGACCAGATGAGATAGCCCAAGAAACATCAACAACACAGAGTCAAGCATCCACCAGCCTGAAAGATGAAAAGGCCATACATGCTAAGAAATACTTATCCAGAGAAGAAAGAAGTTCTTCTCAAACATGTGTCTAGCCAACCAGCAGCTGGGTGCAAACTTTGTAAACTGAAGGATGTCAAAGAACTAAAGATGCTGAGATTCTCATGATGTATCGTCAAGACTACGACTCATTGATTAAAGGCCAAAAAGAGCAATAAGCTGTCAGGAGCAAATGTGAAAATATGCACATCAATGCCTAAACTCAGTATAGTGAAGGTAAATGACTGTTAAGAACTGAAAGTAAAAAGGTACGGTTCCTCACTATAATAAATGTGTACATCATAAATGCATCTTCTTATGAACTATAACAGTATTCTGTCAAGGAGTCATAATCTACCTAAAAAGGTGAAGAGAGAAAGTACCCTGAGGATGGAAACTCAAATGCCTATAAACTTTCTCTCCATCCAAGTTTTAGGTTGAAGATGACATCTTGAAGGAAATCTGAAATGGGTCATAAGAGCATCACAGGCCAAATTAATTCTATGTGGAGTAATCTTTGCTGATGGGTTAGTAAGTATGTACAAACCTATGTTCTAAGTGTTTGATAACCCACTGAGTATAATTAGTTCTACAAGTGTATTTTGATGATTTGTAGAAACTGATCACCTCCATGAATTAACAAGATACACATAAATCGTAGAGTTGATTTTTACTCTGTGAACACTCAAACATTGTGAACATAACTCAGCAAATGATGAAACCATCAAAAAGAAAGAGTGTGTTATTAAAATAACAAATCTTACACACACTCACCTTCATGCATCTCAAAATGTATTATCTAAAACTAGTTGCATGCATGAATATGACCGTTGATAATAAATGTGATGATTATCCAAATATGAGGAACAGGGGTATAGAAAACTAACCTAGCAGGACCCATTTAATTGTGGGTACCAAAAATAGAAATGTATCTAACTTGCAGGTACTTGGTCTGTCTGACCACACTAAGGAATGCTGAAGCAGAAGACTTCAATCAAGAAGACTTAACCAGCAGAAGGCTAAGGACTGTTCAAAAATGATTCTGATAAAATTCCTATATGTCCAAGCCTATCCTCGAAGACCCACTAAGCTAAACTGAATGAAGCTCACATGGCTGCTAATCTGTATATGGAAGCAGGCCAAGCAACCAAAGATGAAAAGGGTCTTATATTCTCAAATCAGGTAAAGCAAACTATATGACCTCAAGGAAGCTCACATTAGAGGATCATCGAGCATCAGTCGAGAGGAACTTATTACGGGAGCAGAACTTCACACTCATAAGACTGACAAAGAAGACTACGTTCATAGTGCTGACAAATGATCGTAGAGTTATCAGTCTTGAAAATATCCATGCCTACGATACAGGGAGATCTAAGTGATAATGGTGATTCCAGTCAGAAGGAGATATGCAAGGCTGCCTTCTAATACACATGTAGAAAAGGGAATCACATCTATCTGAGAAAACAACATCAACCATGGGGAGCAGTGATCTGTTAAGGAACAACATACTGAGATATAATATGAAGCAGTGTACTAGCTACAGAGTCCCAAAACTTTGTAGCTGATGAACCAAATGAAGATCTATAGTCAGTAGGAACGTCTCAAAACGTACTACCGATAATCTTTCAGCCACCCAACTCAAAATCATAGAGTGCCTACGATCAAACATCTGATCGCAGTGTAGAAGCATGAGGACACCACGATTACAACAAATGAAATTGTCCAAAGTTGGTAGAGGACCTCCCCACCAGAAAAGGTCAAATAAGATCTCATTGCAAATCACTTCTAAAGTATTTCATCTGGAAAGCGCCTCAGGGACAAACCTGACCCTTAGCTCACTCTAAGAGGTTGGACCTTCCTGAGCTACCTTGACCCAGAAAGAATGCTTGATCAAGTTCATCTCAAGGACCAAGATAGTTAACGATCGTAGAGTCAAGGTTGAAGAGAACTCCACGATCGTAGTGCAACCTCAGCGATCGTAGAAGTAGACTCAACGATCGTAGTCCTACCAGAATATACTCCAGTTCACGAGGAGCGTGAGAAACGGGAAAATTGCTCAACCATTCAAATTATGAGGAGATAAGTTTGGATATAGCAGTGATCAAGCTATGCTGTATCAAAATGAGGATAAATGTCAAAACCATCCACTGCAACATCTGTCAAAAGTTGATCGTTGAGTCAACAAGGAAAACGTAGAGTCCACAGCTAATTTACCATGCTACTCTACAAATCAAAAGGTTAACGATCAAAGCCACGTCGATTAAACGTCTACTCTTCTAAAAGAAAATATCTAACTAAAAAGTTATGGGGAGTTACAGCTCATTACTGGGCATCGTGCAACCAATGGTCGGTTGACACATCACTGGTTATGCAGAGTTAGAAGGAACTGCCATAAAGACAAATTCAAATCTGCAAACAGTTTTTAGAAGCTATCGAACCTTTCTCCCTCCCATTTTTAAACCCTAAAATCCTTTCAAGAGCCAAAATAGGTTAAAACTTCAGAGCTTTACCAAATCACAATCAGCCATCTCTCATAAACCTCTCTGAATAAAATACCCACATTCTTCGAACTGCTCAAATGGAAAACTGGCGAGTAATCACTGGCATTCAGCTCAGAACCAAGTCGTTTAAGAAATCCGAAAAGAAGTTCAGAGACATTCTCGAACTTGTGAAGAAAGCTGGATTCTCAGAATGCCTTGAGGCTAGCACTCGAGTATATGTTGACCTGGTTAAAGAGTTCTACTCAAATACTTCCATAAAGTCTGGAACCCTTTCTACTAAGGTCAAAGGTCAGTCTCTAAAGCTAAAATCTTCTGACCTCAATCAATGCTTAGGTTTTCCTGACTAAGGACTAAAAAGCCTTGATGATATCAATATGGAACAATCAAAGGAGATCATGGGGTACCAAAGAAACCCTAGTCTAAAGGACATAAAGAAGAAGGAGTTTCCAGAGGAATACGAGTTCCTTGCTGAAATAGTTGGAAAATGCATATCGCAAAAGGACACCGCACATGACATGACATATTGCTTGATTAGCAGTTGAAGATAATGTCAGCAATAGTTCTGAAGAAACAGATTAACTTTGGAGTTATCTTGTTTGACCAAATCTCCAAGTGGGTAGAAAAGGCTGAGCTAAAGAAGTCTACAAAAAAACCTCTGACAAAGGTGTTTCATAGAAGACTGCTGAGTATTATGATAAAGAAGAAGCTAGGAGGAAGAATCAAGGATGATGAGGGAGAACCTCTTAATGTTCACAAAGTTATGTCTCCACAATTGTTTGTAAATTGGAAGAAAAACCCCAAGGAGAACCGAAGGCTGACAACTGGGAGCAGCAGCAGGGCCTCTGCAAAGAAGAGGAAGACAGAAGAGGCAGAAAGCTCTGAGTCTGATTATTTTGTACCAACAACAACCACACCAGCCAAGAAGAAATCTAGAGGTATAAAGAAAACTAAGGCCCCACCAAGGAGTCTCTCCATCAAAGACAAGGTTGAAGAAGAAAGAGTCCTAACTGTTGAAACCACGAAGAGGAGAAGTAACAGATCACTTCAAGGGCCATCCAGCAAGAAAGCCAGGGTGATAATCAAACCAGCCTCAGTTTCCCAAGACAGTCCATCTGATGAAGAAAAGGATGTAGGATTAGAAGAAGAAAAGGCAACTGACAATCTCAAAGCTGAGTCCATACAAACCAAATCCAGCAGTGAAGGTGAAGCTGGATTAATGAATGAAAATGCAGAATTTGCTGATAAAGAGGAATGCTCAAGCCCTGTGGCTAATCCTCAGAGCAGTCACTCTGCTAAGGAAGAAAAGATTCAAGATAACCCAACTCAATCCCCAAAAGCAACTACCCCAACAAGCCCAGATAATGGGTCAGACAATGTTGTTTCAGGAAAAGAAGAACATGCACCTTCCAATCCTAAAAGGCACCATGATGGCTCAAAAAGTGATGAGTCCAAAGAAGAAGGATCTTCCCCTGCCCTTGTTGAACCCCAAGGAAATTCATCTGATGAACCAAAGGCTTCAGAGTCTGAAGAGGAAGAAGAGTCTGAAACTCCTATCGCTGAACTTCCAACAAGAAGGAAGAGCTACAGACTGCAAGCCAACTTTGCCTCCAAAAGGAAAAGCGATCACTCCAATACTATCATTGAACTAAGTGATGATGAGTCAGTATCAAAGGATGAAAGTGCTGAAGATGGGACCAGTGGTGAAGAAGATGCATTAGAGGAAGATCTTGCTGAAGAAAGTTTTGAAAATGTAATACAACAAGAAGGATTCATTGATGGAAATGATGAAAATGATTCAGGGTCCGAAAGAGAAGACATGGAAAAGGATTCTGCTTCTACATCACAGGAATCAGAAGAACAAGAAGACTATCCAGTTCTCTCTCCCGCAAGATTTAACAGAAGAATAGTGGTGGAAGTCTCGAATGAACTACCAGAGGCACCTCCCGAAAGATGGGTAAATCATAGAAATGAATAGCTCAAGGTAGTAAGGATGACTGCGTTTGAGGTATTTAAAAGCTAAAACAACATGGAACTAGACTGCACAACCATCCTCTACAATCCTGATGATCTACTCATGAGATGGTTCTTCCAATGGATGCCATGGCTAAAGGCCCACACTGAAAGAGATGGAAGCTACTTCAGTTAGCGCTACTCTCAGTTTCCAAGCATGGAGCTGGTGGCTCAGAACTTTCCAAGAGTGAATAAGTTTTCCACCAAACTGATCAAAGACCAACCCCACTTCAAAGTCTATTGGCATGCTGGAAACCACTATATTCCCTATGATCGCAGAGTGGACTCTGAAGGAAGAAGGATCATGACCAAGGAGATGATCATAGAGTTTGTTCACTCTACTACTGATGAGACTCAAGTCCAACCTCCATCAGCCCAGGCACTACTATCTGATATTCCCTCATCCTCAAACAGGAATTGGTACTCAACGATTATTCAAATACTCAAAGCTTTCAAAAATTTGTCCAAGGATGGAAATAGTAGAGTCCAATCTGATGCTCAACCAGAGGTTGCCCAACAAGATGATCAAACTCTTATGGAGCAGGAACTACTAAAGAATTCTAATGTGCTGATTGAAAAGATGTCTCAAATAAATAAAGAGTCAAAGATGGTGTTGACAACAGAAGGAGATACTTTCGTTCAGAACAGACTTCAAGCTACAATGGCTGATGTATATCTCAAAATCAAAGAGAGAGATAACATCTATCTGAAAGCCATACATGATCAACAGGTAAAAGCTCTGCGAGCACAAAAGGCCAATAAAGAGCAGATCCAAGTCCTCTCTGACAAGATTGACAACATGAAGCAGTTTTTCTCAGTGCAACTTGAGCTGGGCCAACAGGAACTCAAGTTTGAAGTTGCTAACTCCTCCTATCTGATGGAGCAACTTATGTTCAACATAGAGCAGCTCTCCCAAATGATTAATGACAAAAAAGGGGAGAAAAAGAGGCATAGAAAGGGGAGGAATAAGAGGCACTCTAGAAAGAGCAAGGAGGGCAAAAGGAAAGAAAAGAAGAAGACAACACCAAGGGGAGCTGAGTCATCATCTACGGGGGAACCGAAGGATGATGAGCCTAAGGCTGAGGGGGAGCTAGAGCTAGAACCAGAAGAAGAAGAAATGAATACCTCCACATCCCAGGGGGAGTAGGAGCAAAGGAATCAAACAGATGAATAACTAATCAACAGACATCCTGGAAGCATACATGGAACCAAAGAGGTACATCTCTAACTAGTTAGGTATGTTCTGGATCCAGGATGTAAAATGTCAGTGTATTAAATTCCATATCATTATAAAATGACATTCATGATTATCTGTTTTAGAAATACAGCTGCTCACTATATATAAGATTCATTCATAACATACATATGCACTTATTGTTTTTGTCATAATCAAATAGGGGGAGATTGTCAGAAATAAGCACGTGAATGTTATTCCTATTTATATATGATTTGATTATGATATATATGAATGAATATGAAAGTATGCTTGCATTAAGAAAAGTTGTAAAGTCCTTTGATAGATAATAGAAACATGTGTACAAGGACTTAGAATGAATTGATCAAGTGTGTTAGGTTGATCCTATATAAGCCAAACAGCTTTGTAAAGTCCTTAAAAATAAATGATGTACAAGGACTATAAACATAGAAAGATCAAGCATGTTAGGTTGATCTTATGATGTAATAGATAGGCTTGTCTGATCGTCGAGCACTGCATTAGAAATCATAGTCTGCCAGGAGAGTTAAGGAAAACTCGAGAGCCATTGAGGCAGAATCGTAGTCTATAAAATAGTAGATCTTGAAGTTCGTAGACTGCCAGGAGAGACAAGAAAGGATAGTAGTGTGTTGAGGAGAACTTTTTTAGGGCCGTAATCTGCTGAGGAAGTCATATTCGTAATCGTGAGAGAGACACCGCCACTGAACCAAATAGAACATCCGCCAAGCCAAGTCAGAAACGTAGACTACACTCGGAGTCGTAGAGTCTATTGATGCCGAAGCCAAGTCAAGGATCGTAGACTACATGTAGACACTCGAAATTTTCTGTACACCTGTCACTAACCTTGCAGGAGGACAGATTCGTCTTTCAAGAGAGAACCGTAGAAGATAGTTCATATTCGTTCTAGATACTACCAGAAGTTTAGCATCAACCTCGAAACACAATCTGGGAATAACAATTCCAACCTCGGATATAACCCCGAGGCATGCAGATCCAATACCGGAACACACACCGGAGTAGACCGATTAATCTTGGAGATAACCTCGAGGTATCCAGTCTCAGTCCCAATCATGGGAATAGCCACTAACCTTGGTGATAACCCCAAGGAATGCAGTTTTGGCGATAACCCCGAAAATGCTTATTTCAAATGGAACCAGCTTCAATCTCGGCGCTCACAACGAGATACTCAATACCAACCCGGAGATAACACCGGGAGGACATGCACACCTCAGAGATGACACTGAGGATCTTCAATAATGGCAGTAGTCCAATCTCGTGAAGCCTCGAAAGCAACGTCTCATGATCATTTCAAATCCATGCGATAACACCGGTGAGGGGCAACATCGTCATCTCGCCAACACGATGCCACGTCACGTCGTCTCAACATTTCATCACATTTTTACACAAAGGATGTCCCACAAGAGCCAAGGAAAATCAATCCCGAGTGACTATTGTGCGGGATAACGGATGGAATTTGAAGCTTGAAGACCGGAGGGCATCGTCCCATCTTCAATGACTTCGTACAAACTCTAATCCCATACCATGGTACAACTCTCGAAAACAGCGGTCCAAAATAGGTCTTGCATACCTCAATCGGATGCCCGGATTACACTTCTGAAGGTTCGAGCGGACATTACAGTGCCTGAGTACATGTACTACGAGACAACCCGACCCAAAAAACCCAGGGCAACCCGGATAGCCTCTGGTACACCTGCGACTCAGCCGCAGGCTCCACCCTCTATAAATAGAGGGCTTTGGGTGGCCATTTTGCAAGAGAAAACGGTGAGGAAGCCCTGCCTAATTTGCTCTGTACTTACCCCATACTGAGTGCTTTCTCATTTTAAACACATGTGAGCTCATATATAGCTACTTTTGTACCTAAAAAAGCCAGTGTTTACCCACTTTAAAGATATAGAAGTCTTCTTTGGTAGTCAACTGTAAGCCTTCTCACACACTTTAAAGCCCTTCTCTTCATCTTTGCACACACCCTTTTTCACGTTGAGAGTCGTGTTGCGTGTGTTTGGTAGGACTTCAAATTGTGATTTCATTTCAGTATATATATATATATATATATATATATATATATATTTATATATATATATATATATATGGACTAACATTATCGAGTTATGCCTCGATTGAGCCTGACATCGATCTCGAGCGTTTATTTGCTTATATATATATATATATGAATGCGCGTTTTTAACTTTGTTCGATGAGCCGAGACTTGATGCAGTGCGTTATCGCTTTTATGTATATATATATACTTATATATATGAACTATTGTCGAACTCTATTCGATGAGCCTGGATTTTACATTTGGTGCGTTTATCGCTTTTATATATATCTATATATATATTTCGTCCCAGCTAGAGTTTACTTCGTGGTGGTTGATCGCTTTTTATGACTTTCTTTACGTTTAAATCCGCACGGAGTTCACTTCGTGCTAGTTGATTGCTTTGTACAGCTTTACTTACATTTTGTCCCGCCTAGAGTTTCCTCCGTGGTGGTTGATAGCTTTACAACTTTATTTACATTTTGTCCCGCCTGGAGTTTCCTCCGTGGCAGTTGATAGCTTTTACAGCTTTATTTACATTTTCTGATCCCCCATGGAGGTGCTTCGTGGTTGGTGATCATGTCTGTATATATATATATATTTACATCTTTTATATATATACTTGCTTACAGCTTTCATATAAATTACTAGATCATATGCTTTAGGAATTATGTGATCATGATTCAAATTACTATTGGATCTAGATTCGGTTCTCGTGATGGACATTTTCAGCTGTAAGTAGCTTGTAAATTATTTTGCGGTGTCTGAATTTCCTCAGATGGTTTCCATACCCACGAGGAAGTTGACATTATTCTGTACATTATTTTTGTACGGATGCCTCACATCTGTGAAATAAAATCAATCAAGCCGAACACTTAATAAAATGGGAGTGTAAAAGGTCTCAATTACTATTGAGCATCAGGGTTTGAGAAACCTTTTTAAAAAACATCATTGCTATATCTTGCTAAAAATTGAATTTTTACATAAATTCAAACCCTATGTATATAGGTGCGAACGAGGCCTCGCACTACTTCCAAATAACAACACATTGACCCACATACACACATATTCAGATAATAGCTTCTTGAAAAGAGGCAGTCACTGTGGTAACACGGATCTCGGGGGGTGCCGAACACCTTCCCTCCGCATAACCAAGTCCCCGGACCCTAATGAAACTCGGTTTCACCGACCCGTTTAGCAGTGTCACATCACTGGGTCAATGTGCAAACCTTTTCTCAGTTGTGTTGGTACAACCATTTAAAAAACCAACTGGAAACTCTTAACAGTCCATCGTCGACATTATACATGTCGGTCCTTTTTCACTTGTTTTTTCAAACAAATCTCACCTAAAATGAGAACACCAAAGAACAAGTAACGGAAAGGGACAATAAAAAATCCTGACGTCGACAGGTGGCGACTCTGCTGGGGAATCCAGTATGAGGACTTACGCCGCTATTACAATTTTTTCAAAACTGTTATCTGCTTATGTGTGAATGTTGCATTTATATTTGATGAATGTGTATGAATGCATTTCCTTATTGCACTTAGTGTTTCGCACCATAGCTGCTTGTGATATTAGTGCTTCGCACCATATCTGCTTGTGATATTAGTGCTTCGCACATGTCATCATTTCCATGGTGAGATGCGATGTATGTGAATGTATTTTGTGTGGTCCCTCCACCAAGAGGCTATCCCGTCGGTGTTTGATTACTGGACTTGTGGGAAGACTGATTCCCCGAGGCTCAGGAAAGGCACCACCCAAATTCGCTCCAGTTGAAAGATCGGATTAATTTCCCGTTGAGTAAATTGCGATGATTTGGGAACCTTCATGCCAAAAAAGCCACTAGAGTAACCTAAGATAGGTCAGCCTCTGATAAATCCAAAACGGAGGAAAGTCTCTTCATGCTTTCTCATTTCAATTACTTGTAAACACAATTACTTGTAATTTCATTACATATCTATCTCCATGTAATGAGAAATATGAAGAAATTTATACACATACATATTTTAATTAAACATGCTACAAAAATCTAACATCCGTTTTTGCAGGATAAAATTCCTAAAATGGGCACATCACATAGCATGTTATTATACACATTCCCTAAAGACTAAACTATGAAAGTTTTTTGCAGGGAACCAATTGGACCTATTACCCGGTCAAAATCCAAAAAGGCTTCAGGCCTACAGTCAATCATGTCATCATCTAACTAGACTGACCTTAATCCAGATTTCTCATAAAGAATTGACTTGATTAAGCAAAAAATTACTGATTTGGTCGTTTCTACTCAAAGAACTACACCAGTCTACCCATGGTCAAAAAATACCCGTACATTCTGAGTCCTCTACATAAGGGGGAAACCAGGTCATTACAATACCTGAACTGCAGTTGGATACAACCAACAAAACTCATGATGCTGCCCATCCCACTAGAGATCCGGATAATGGTGACATCAAAAAGAAAGTCCTCCAATGGAAGAGACCTTCGTCTTTATCAAAGGAATTGGAGCACACGGAGTGTTTCATATATGTCGACCTTTGTATATATTCCCCGGGTGCATTATCTAGAAAAATTTAAAACTCCTGACTTCGAAAAATATGACGGGTTAGGAGATCCTTACACACATTTAAAGGTGTTTATTGGAGATCTTGGATCTTATGCAGAGGACGAAAAGCTCAAAAAGTAATTATTCCAAAAGAGTCTAACTGGAGAATCCCATTCGTGGTACACAAGATTAGATAACTCAAAGATCCATAGTTGAGAAGAGTTAGCACATGCATCCCTCACTCAATACAGCTTTCAGTCTCAGATGGCTCCTGATCGGTATCAAATTACCAAGATCAAGAAACAATCTAACGAGTCTTTTAGAGAGTATGCTCAAAGGTGGAGACGCCTGGCTGCCCAAGTTAATCCTTCCATGACAGAATCAGAGATGGTCATGACTTTCATAGACATACAAGAAGCACCTTTCTATGAAAGAGTTTTAGCCGGCATCGGCAAACCATTTTCTGAAATGGTCAAACATGGGGAGATGGCTGAGATGGGTTTGAAGTCCGGAAAGATTCAAGACCTAGCTGCCCTTAAAGTTGTTGCTGATCACATCCAATCTGAAAATTATGGAAAAAACCCAGAAGGGTCCATAAAAAGAAAGAGGAAGATGTTTCCCTGATACTGCAGGGTCAAAAAGGCAATCAGAACATGCCTATTCAAAGGAAAAACTACACTCCCTTTCAAGCACAGTCTGCGAACCCTCCAATACCGAAAAGTGGAGAAGTCAAACGCCCTCGAGTGTTCACACCCTTAGGGGATACACTCGAGAACATTCTCAATCTTCTGACAACACAGAAGAAAATTACACATCTTCTTCCACCAGCCAGCCCTAATGGATGAGGTTTCAATGCTGCTCGAAAATGTGCTTATCATATCGGGGCACCTGGACATGATACTCAGGATTGTTGGGCCTTAAAACACAAGATCCAAGACCTAATAGACAACGGTGAGATCGTGGTCACCAAACTAGATCAACCTCACGTTCAAGACAACCCTCTTCCTCAACACAAAGAAGAAGAGGTCAACATGATCAATTGGAGCAATGGACAAAATTCCAATTTTAACTGTGAATCTTCCCAGACCCTCAAAGACGGTGTTGAAAAATGGGATTATGTGAAGTTCTAGTTCACAATAAAATGAAAGATGAAAGCTTTATGCAAACAAATGAAACAATTGGCAGAATTGGTGACTTATCAGCATCAAGTGACACGTCAATTAATCAGCCAGGAGCATGCCAGTCTCCTACCTCTTGTCATGAATATTCCCTCGTCACTTTCAGAAAATGAAATGCTGGAAGACAAAGTGACAAAGAGAGCAAATGCTAAAGCCCGTCGGGATTTTGCCAACAAAAGGGAATTTACATATCTTGGCCAACCTATGGAGGAAATCCTTCAGATGTTAATAAATGAAGGAAGGATCAGTTCCCTTCTACCTCCAATCAACCCCCGTTCAGGGATGTACAACTCTGATGGAGTATGTCAATATCACTCTCATTCTCGTGGTCACAGCACAGAAGAATGCTAGGCACTCCGCCACCTCATCCAAAATCTAATTGACAGTGGTGTCCTGCACCTAGCGGACGATGATACTGTGTTACGTGTAAGTGAGAATACATGTCCTACTAAGTGGAAGAGTGTGGTAGCAGTCATATCCACTGAAACTGATGGGGCTAACAGATTACTCACAATGCCAACAATTCAACTCAAGGGAAGCAACAATCCTTTGAAAGTAGCCACTCCCGAGCCAATCAACTTGCCGTACATAGTACAATACCCTATTGTTAGCTTGCGCAAGGTTCCGTGGAATTATGTAGAAGGTGAAAGATCCACCTCACATACCACTACTGCAGTGTCGAAGGAAAATCCACTGTATCTTCCCCAACGGGTGATGAAGTCTACAACCAAATCAAAGGGGAAAATACCCATGGAGAAGATTGAAAAATTCCTACGCACTATGGGTCATCACGAAGCCAAAGTGGTTTTAAGCTTGAGAGAAGCTCCACATCAGATTTCAATTTTGGACTTAGTCTTAACTTCCGAGGATCACAGGAAGATCTTACTAAAGGTTTTGGAAGAAGCCTATCTACCAACATCAGTTGATACGGAAAAATTTCAACATTTGGTTGATCACATTTTCAACAACAATGTGATATCCTTCACTGATGATGACATACCACCCGAAGGGACCGGTCATTGCAAACCATTGCACATTGCGATCTTGTCCTCCGGATACATGCTAGCTGGAGTCTTGATAGATGGAGGTTCATCTCTAAATATCTGTCCATATGCTACCTTGCTGAAGATGAATGTTAATCTTAACCGAATCCGGAATAGCCATACTATCATCAAGGCTTTTGAGGGAGCCCGTCGGAATTCAGTCGGAGTAATTGAACTGCCAATTGAAATTGGTCCCCATACATTCTGTGTATCTTTCCACGTGCTCAAGATAGATTCGGGATACAACATGATCTTGGGACGACCATGGATTCATATGGCAGGGGCAGTCCCCTCCACCCTTCATCAACAGTTAAAATACATTATCAATGACAGCCTAGTCACCGTCAACGCTGAGCCAGAGTGTCCTACACAAAGTGACATGCCATTCATAAACGCTAATGCAGATGTTGAACCGGTCAGTTTTCAGGCCTTGGAAGTAAGCAATACCCAATACCATGCAATTGGAACGCGATTTCCCGAACCCAAGATTTTTGCCGAAGTAATGTCAGCTACTCAGGAAATGATGTCATTGGGTCATCAGCCGGGATAAGGGCTGTGTAACGCCCCAAATCCGGGTTACCTTACGCTCAAGTTTGGTGCTCACGATCCATAATATAATAACATCTAACTACCCCTTCATTAATGAATGTAAACTTACATAAAGTTAATTAATAGGTTAACAACATTATCCCAGGTCATATAACCTTAACATTACAAATTTACCCTTTAGATATACAAAAAGGGTTTACAAAACATCATAGTAAATATGCTTACTATAAAACTACTCCAGTACTATGCCTTTGCCTTTGTTCTGTTTAGCCCTGCTGGCCTCATCGTTCCTAGCTGAAATATTTTATTTAGCAAGGGTGAGCAACAAGTTTGCCCCGCAAGTTAAGATATACAATAAATGATATATATATCTTGAATAGAAGAGCATAGCTTGTATAGAACTTCAGCAACAATCAAACAATTTCGAGATAGCGGAATAATAATTCAATCTCAATAATAAAACTTTCTACTATTTCATACTGAATAACATATCCAATATGAAAGAGTATAATTCTTTCAAAGATTCAATAATATTCAATTGAATAAAAGGAATTAACAATACTGCAACAATCTTCAATAAAGTGGGATATACCCAGATTTCATTCTGAGTGATCACAGAGGATCATGAACTAATAGAGGAATCATTTAGTTATTAAAACTAAATTACCACAAGAATATAAATTAGTTATAAAAACTAAACTATACTCTTCTGCAAGTACCTGGAGTGGCCAACTCCTTTGTACCCTATATTATGCATAATACTCAATAATAGGGCATAGGTCGATTTACGACATTAAAATTTGTTCATCTCAGTCTTACTCCACGAGTCCGTACCACAACAATATGGTTTAGATTACTTTCAAAGAAACACTATGATTTCAATAATTAATAACAATACTAATCTAGCCGAAATCGATGGCATAGATCTTCCGATAACAATTATGTTCATAATATTTCATGCTTTAACAAATATTAGTCTCGCCAAAATAATTAGCTAAGACAGGATTTATAAATAGTTCAAATAATAAAACATTATTCAATTTCACTACGTACGAATTACAACAATCATTATAGATGTGATTAACTATCAATAATTATTCACTACCATGCTTGAAAAATAGTAACTCAAGTTGAGTTAGGAAACTTTCCTTTCGCGTTGATTACTGCTACTCAATATAATTAACTGCGTTCGTAAGACCTGTAATCAATATTGTCGGTCTCACAATTAGTACAATATTTCATAACACACATCACTGTAATTCACAGTAAATCTTCTCCTAGACACATTACCACATAGTCACATTAGTGATTATAACCTATATAAACACTTAACAAGTCTAACTAGATCTAATATATATTGCTTGATAAGTTGTTAAGGCTGATATTTTCGGCTGATTAACTGATATATTGGTCAAATTTCAACTTAGTTGGTCACCTACTAAAGTTCTTGGCCATTATACAAGTTACCCAATTAAAGAAAATGAAAAAAAGGTATTTTAGTTATTAGCAAATTAAATTTAATGGCATTCTTTGAATTTACACAAACCCTTAGGGTTTAACCCTCAGGTTTTAACCCTTAGGGTTTAACCCTAAGGTTCTAACCCTTAGGGTTTAACCCTAAGGTTCTAACCCTTAGGTTTTAATTAGTCAAATTCTAGAATTTTCTAATTAGGGTTTAAAAATAGAAAATTAAGAATTTCAAAAATATAATTAGGGTTTTAATTAGAAAAATAAAATTTCCAAATTACGATTACAGTTTGTAAAATAGAAATTAAGATACTAAAATATAATTAGGGTTTTCTAATCATATTTAAGTTTAATAAACACATTAAGCCTACCAATTAGGATTAGGGTTTCCTAATTTGGATTTCTAACGGTGCGTTAGGGTTTCTTATTCTGAGATTAGGGTTTCTAATCCCATATTAGGGTTTATTAATTTTAAACCTTATCCGATCAATCATTGATCAAAATTCTAAATAATACAAACACGTACTCTTTAATATAATTATTTTAATTATATTTTCTATTGAATCCCTATCCGAAAATTAGGGTTAGGGTTTCTATTCTTGTTAAGCACAACTCTACTCTAATTTATTAGTCAATACACAAATTGACCTTCTCGAGACTCGTATCACAGATACTTGTCACAAAATTGATAATTAATATCAATATTAATAAAAAAATTATTAAGTGTAAAATTTTGATTATTCAAATCTCTCAAGTTATCACATTCACCCCTCCTTAAAAGGATTCCGTCCTCGGAATCACCACTTTCTAATTCTCTACAATCTTTTAAAGTTGTATCATCAATTCATTTTTATCAACACAATATTAATTTTGTGTCTCCTATTCTAACCTGTGACTTGAATCTATAAAAGAAAACAATTCACAGTAATATCTGACTCATAATACTCGCGTAATAAAAATTTTAAACGAAATCGTTACCTGCTACGACCTCCTGAGTAGCCACTGCATCTTGTGTCGTCATGTTGAATGTACGAGCTGTCGGTCTTCCCGGTTGAGCAGATCCTTTGATCGCCAGTGTTCCACTGCTGTTTCCTTTATTGTTGTTTTCTCTTTCTGCATTCTTCTTTGGACAGTTACAAATTTGATGTTCTAGCGATCCACATGAAAAACAACCTGATATCTTCTTTGGACTTGGACAATTTGGAGAGATGTGTCCCTCTTGTCCACAGTTAAAACACACTCCTTTCCCCTTCAAACATATTCCTGGATGCTTTCTACCGTAACTTGCACATGGCTCACCTTTTTTTCTATTATCTCCTGTCTTATTACCCGACTGGATATTCTCGCTCCATTTCCTCTTATTCGAATTACTACCACCACTGCTTCCACCATCATTTGTCTTCTTCTTATTATCCTGATGAAATTGAGACGCAGCTTCGCTCCCTCCTTCAGCAATTAACGCTTTCTCTAGTAAAGCCGCGAAAGTACTGATCTGCAATACCGCTACCTTGGTGAATATCCCTGGCTTCAGCCCATTCTCGAATCTTCTCGCTTTTCGTAATTCTGTATCCACCTGATGAGGTGAAAATCTTTCTAACTCGTTGAATTTGGCGGCGTGATTCGCAACCAAACATATTCTCCCGCTTCAATTCCAAAAGTTTACTTCCATTCTTGCTTCAGATACTTTCTCGAGAAATAATTTTGAAAAATAATTCCTTAAACCTTGTCCAAAGTTATTACTCTCAGACTGGCTCTCACTTTGATTTGTCTCCCACCAATAATTAGCTTCTCTCTTCATTAAGTATGTTGCAAAGGTCGTCTTCTGTTCTTCTGCCACTCGCGCAATGACAAATGCTTTCTCCATCTCCTTTACCCAAGTTTGGGCTTCAATTGGATCTGTGGTCACTTTGAATTCAGGTGGTCTTACCGCTTTAAAGTCCTTGAAATGTGCCAATCTTTCAGTTGGTTGATTTCTCATTCTTCCTCTTGCAGCTGGAGCTCTATTTTCCATAGCTTCGGCTATCATATTTGCAAAAGTTTTGCATTGGGTCACTTGACCCCTTCATTATTTACCGATTGCTCTTTCTCTTTGATTTCGATTCTCATTGCCTAAAGGTGCATGATCCGATTTAATTAAAATCTTACATTAATTCTCTTTCCTATACCAATTCTTAACACAATAAGAATTCAACACATAATTCTCATATAATCACATATTTATTCAAATAGCACATAGTACATATAGTACTTAACACATTTATTATCCCTTTTTTTAATCATATCAGGATTAACAACACAACTTTACACAAAAAGTTGTAATTCTCCATTTACACATAGTTATTCCTAGTTCGTCAAGCTTACCACACTTATGAGTTCATGAACTTGCCATAATTATATGAGTGTATGAACTTATCCTAGTCAGAGCTTTAGCGTCCATTCGCTGAGGGGTTCAAAACATTTCATATAATCATGAGTCATTAACTTACCATAAGTATGAGTTTTAAGAACTTACAAAGTAATCTTAATCTTATATTCATATAAAAAATAAAGATTTCATTCATACAAACATATTATTGCATTTATATTCATGCAAATAATACATAATACTTTTTAGTACACTGCACATACAACTACAAATGGTTACTATCCCATTGTGACAAAAGTCAGGATTCATTACTACAACTTTACACAAAAAGTGGAGGCATATAAAAGTTATCTCCCATTCCTACCAAAGCGAATATTATACTCTCAAAAGATTATACTCCTCATACTTAATATTTCTTCCGTCTACTTCCTCCACCTTTCTTCCTTTTAGGACAATTCTTAACCCTATGACTCGTTCCACCACATGCAAAACATCCTCCTTTCTTTGGTTTAGGATAATTTGGTGATAGATGTCCTTCCTGACCACAATTATAACACACATTCTAACCCCACATACATTCCCCCAAATGGTTCTTTCCACACTTGCCACATACTAGTTTCTTCTTTGAATGCAAATTCTCTATGTTGTTGTTGTTGTCGCTGTCGTAGTTCTTTTTCCTTTTATTGTTCTTCTTTTTCTTACATACCTCTTTAGATAATACACTACACTTAACCCTCATTCTATTGACTTGTGCCTTCAAATTATTTTGTTCTTCTGTCATCTCGCGTAATGCTCTTTCTGTCTTCCATAATTCCTCCAGAAGAAGTACTTTAGTCCTTGAGTCTTGAACTTCTGCAGATGCTTGACCTTCTTCGATTACTACTTTTCCTTCTTCCTCATCTTTGATCTTTATTTCTGGCTCCACTTTTGTCTCTTTGGAATATACTTCTTCTTCTTCATCCAGCTCCATCTCAGGGTACTCGTCATGATCGCTTGCTAGATTTACCATGGGTTCGTCTTCTCCCAACTTCTCAATTAATTCACTTTGCGCTGGCACTTTGGCTTCTGGCATTGGTGCAACAACCGCTAGCATCTCCTCACTCATTTGATCTTCTACAGACATCCTACAATCAGTTTAAATAACTTGATTAGTACTTCATTAGTACAAACTCCTCACACTATGTATCCACTTATTTCATTATTGATGCACTTTGGCAATCCCTCACTTAGAACTCTAAATGAGTTTTCTCTATTTCGCGTATGGTTATAATCATAGGATTTTCCCCCACCCCACTTAAGGTTTATAACCTACAGATTTGATACCAAACTGTGACGCCCCCAAATCCGGGTTACCTGACCCTCGAGTTTGGTGCTCACGATCCATTATATAATAACATTTAACTACCCATTCATTAATGAATATAAACTTACATAAAGTTAATTAATAGGTTAACAACATTATCCCAGGTCATCTAACCTTAACATTACAAATTTACCCTTTAGATATACAAAAAGGGTTTACAAAACATCATAGTAAATATGCTTAACATAAAAATACTCCAGCACTATGCCTTTGCCTTTGTTTTGCTTAGCCCTGCTGGCCTCATCGTTCCTAGCTGAAATATTTTATTTAGCAAGGTTGAACAACAAGTTTGCCCCGCGAGTTAAGATATACAATAAATGATATATATATCATGAATAGAAGAGCCTAGCTTGTATAGAACTTCAGCAACAATCAAACGATTTCGAGATAGCGGAATAATAATTCAATCTCAATAATAAAACTTTCTACTATTTCATACTGAATAACACATTCGATATGAAAGAGTATAATTCTTTCAAAGATTCAATAATATTCAATTGAATAAAAGGAATTAACAATACTGCAACAATCTTCAATAAAGTGGGATATACCCAGATTTCATTCTGAGTGATCACAGAGGATCATGAACTAATAGAGGAATCATTTAGTTATTAAAACTAAATTACCACAAGAATATAAATTAGTTATAAAAACTAAACTATACTCTCTTACGTAAGTACGGAGGGCAACTCCTTTGTACCCTATATTATGCATAATATTCAATAATAGCGCATAGGTCGATTTAAGACATTAAAATTTGTTCATCTCAGTCTTACTCCACGAGTCCGTACCACAACAATATGGTTTGGATTACTTTCAAAGAAACACTATGATTTTAATAATTAATAACAATACTAATCTAGCCGAAATCGATGGCATAGATCTTCCGATAACAATTATGTTCATAATATTTCATGCTTTAACAAATATTAGTCTCGCCAAAACAATTAGCTAAGACAGGATTTATAAATAGTTCAAATAATAGAACATTATTCAATTTCACTACGCATTTAATTACAAATAATCATTATAGATGTGAATAACTATCAATAATTATTCACTACCATGCTTGAAAAATAGTAACTCAAGTTGAGTTAGGAAACTTGTCTTTCCCGTTGATTACTGCTACACAATATAATTTACTGCGTTCGTAAGACCTATAATCAATATTGTCGGTCTCACAATTAGTACAATATTTTATAACACACAACAATCGTAATTCACACAAAGAAATCTTCTCCTGTAAAATTATTATTAGATAGTCACATCAGTGTTTATAACCTATATAAACACTTAACAAGTCTAACTATATTGGTCTGGTTGGACTTCGGTCCATTCTTAGTGCTCTGGTCACCCTATCCAACAATTAACACATTGATTGACAATTAAACTTAGTCTCTAAGCTTCAATATTATATTAGATAAGTCAAATATCGATTATAATATTTTTCGGAGCTTTTAATAATTTATAAACAGTTATTATCAATTAAATTTGGTTTCTAAGCTTCAATATTAATTTAGATAGGTCAATTATCATTAATAATATTTTTGAAGCTTTTAATAATTTATAAACAATTATTATAATTTATAATAATTTTTAAATATTTAAATTATTTTTAAATGATTTAATTATCAAATAATCTTATTATTATTAATATTTAATAATATAAAATATTAATTTTATACTTGTCAAAATATTAAAGTTATTATTAATAACTTAAAATATTTTTAAATCATTAATATTCTACTTAAATGATTTTTAAAGTAATTAAAATCATTTTTAAATCATCACCATTAATATTTAAATATTAATAAAATTATTATCAAAATATTAAAAGTCATTAATTATAACTTCAAATATTTTTTAAAATATTTTCTCATTTTTAAAGGATTTTAAATCAATAAAACCATTTTTAATTCATTTATTTATTATAATAATTAAATAAATCTAATATCATTAATATTAATTTATTAATGAGAATTCTCCAAAAATATTAAAAGTTACATTTTATAACTCAAAATATTTTTAAATACATTATTCTTTTTAAAATGATTTTTATATAATTAAAATCATTTTCCTAATTTATTTAATATATTAATTAAATAAATTAAACATCATTTTTATTCAAATAATTATAATTATTAAATAAAAATGTCCCAAATAATTAAAAGTTATTTTTCAGAATTTAAAATAATTTTTAAAACCATTTTTAGTAATTTTTATAATTTATTTCTATTTTTAAATAATTTCTGGAATATTCAAAAATTAGAAAATAAATAAACCGTCACTGTAGGGCTTTACCGACACAAAGCGTCGATGTTGGTGTTCTTGAACTCAAGAACACTGACAGCTGGCTTAACAAGAGGTCAACTTTGACCGGCTTTTACTCTCAGTGTAATTTGATTCTGGGCTAGATCTAACTGTGATCGTGTAGTGTTGTTGTAATACTACAACAAATAACCATCATCATTGTCTAACAATATCTCAACTGCAAGATACAAAGCTCTCAGTGTCTGCCGGAAGCTTCGGGCTTTACGGGTTACCAGAAACCCGGGCGACTTCGATCGCTCATCGTGTGATTCGATTATCTTCCCGTCCCGGTCATCCAATCAGTTATTTTATGGTCCAAAGCTATAGTACTAGTGTCAAATTACATTTACATCACAACATAACAGTTAAAAAACATCTACATCGCCAGATTCAACTTGGTCAAACGTTGTCAGAAACTTGGTTCATGAACTTTCTGGAAATTCCAGAAATACAAACTCAGTGCGAGTGGCCTACTTTGACTACTTGTTATGATCTATCTTTGGATTTTTTTAAGCGTTATAAAGACCCAGATCTATAGTATATTATACAGGCTACAATATGGTTACACAAAAAACATCAAAAATGAATCGGACTGACAGATCAAGGAGCCTAAAGATGTTGTCAGACACGAATTCACACTTTCTGGGTTACCCAGAAAGTGTTAGTCATGCTCGGTCAACCCTCTTTGACCAATAATAACTACAAATCTAGAGATCAAATGACTGTGATACCACTTGCAGAGTAAAGAGCACATACCAACCTACATGTAACAACTTTAAAACAACAAAAACCATGAACATACAGAGATCTATGGCCACTGACATTAGCTTGTCAGACGACCTTAGAGCTCAAGAACAGTTTTTGAAAAACTTTATTTTAAGGCACTTTGATGCTATGGATTCATGATAGATCATCATAGATCTTCATAAAACATCCATTAGCAAGATTCTAAACACAAAAACACAAAAGTTTTCAAAGCATACAAGATCAAAAATAAAAATTAGGTTTATACCTTTCTAATTCAATCTTGGATCTTGATCTTCCTAATCTGATATTGGTTGATCAAGGAATGTTTTTAGGACTGATCTATTAGCTATTTTCGGAGCTTCTAGTGAGAGAGGAAGTTGGTGAGAGCAAATGAGCAAAATGGCAATTTTTGTACACTTTCTCTCTCCCAAATCTAATATATATTGCTTGATAAGTTGATAAGGCTGATATTTTCTATTTGATTGGACCGATATATTGGTCACATTGTCAACTTAGTTGGTCACCTACTAAAGTTCTTGGCCATTATACAAGTTACCCAATTAAAGAAAATGAAAAAAGGTATTTTAGTTATTAGCAAATTAAATTTAATGGCATTCTTGGAATTTGCACAAACCCTTAGGGTTTAACCCTTAGGTTTTAACCCTCAGGGTTTAACCCTAAGGTTCTAACCCTTAGGTTTTAATTACTCAAATTCTAGAATTTTTTAATTAGGGTTTAAAAATAGAAAATTAAGAATTTCAAAAATGTAATTAGGGTTTTAATTAGAAAAATAAAATTTCCAAATTATGATTACAGTTTGTAAAATAGAAATTAAGATAGTAAAATATAATTAGGGTTTTCTAATCATATTTAAGTTTAATAAACACATTAAGCCTACCAATTAGGATTAGCGTTTCCTAATTAGGATTTCTAACGGTGCGTTAGGGTTTCTTGTTCTGAGATTAGGGTTTCTAATCCCATATTAGGGTTTACTAATTTTAAACCTTATCCGATCAATCATTGATCAAAATTCTAAATAATACAAACACGTACTCTTTAATATAATTATTTTAATTATATTTTCTGTTGAATCCCTATCCGAAAATTAGGGTTAGGGTTTCTAATCTTGTTAAGCACAACTCTACTCTAATTTATTAGTCAATACACAAATTGACCTTCTCGAGACTCGTATCACAGATACTCGTCACAAAATTGATAATTAATATCAATATTAATAATAAAAAATTATTCATAAAATTTTGATTATTCGAAATCTCGGGTTATCATAGGCTGGGTAAAGATCACCAGGGTATCAAATACCCAATTCAATTAGCCAGCAGACCGAGCAAATTGCATTTTAGGCTATTCTCGCGATTCTAGTCATAGGAATCCTCATAAGCATCAGCAGATTCCTTCAGCTTCAACCATGCGACGTTTATCTTCGTCTTCAAACTCTGAGTCCGCACAACCTCCTGTAAAGGTGCCAGCCAACGTGATGACTATGTTATTTCCCAAGCCGGTACCGATGAAGGAGAAAGAAGTCTTTGTTCCAGATCCCCGAGTGGAGGAAGAGAAGCAAAGAATCAAGCAAGACGTCATCCGAATGATGTCAGGCATACGCATCATTGTTCATGATGAACATACCAATAGATACACCCCAGATGATGATTGCCCAGACGTAATGGCCATCATTCAGGATAGGGATGACGATGACAATCCCTCCATCACTGCGGTCCACCCGGACTTTACCCTTGCCAATTGGAACAGCACTCCTTGCATTGGTCGATAAGGGTAAAACAGACAGAACTCTTTCTACCCTATAGATATAATAACTGCTTACTTTTTTATAAAGTATTAGCAGTTTATTTTGCCAGTACATGCTAACACTGTGTATCATCAAAACATTTCATATATACTAAGTGAAAGCATATTTTGTTTCAGGACCCTGAATTTAGATGTGCATGGTATTACGACATTGGTGCCTCTCTTCTCCACAAGGATTGTACCTTTGATGTAGAGATGAATTCAGCCTTGATGGATATACATGATGACATTGAGGTGCCTCCAGAAATTCAAGAATGGGTCAAAGATAAACCTAAACCCAACCTGATCAAACCACTTCCTTCAATCTCGGAACCTCAGAAAGCCCTAAGTTAATCCAGATTGGTTCAGACCTTACCCCAAACCAAAGGAATGACATGGTTACACTACTAACCCAATTCCAGGATGTCTTTGTATGGTCTCATGAAGACATGGTGGGTTTGTCCACTAACATTGTCCTTCATCGCCTTCCCATTAAAGATGGATTTAAGCCAGTCAAGCAAAAGCTCAGGCGATTGAAACCTAAGTGGAGTTTAAAGGTGAAAGAAGAAATTATGAAACAATTTTAAGCTGACATCATCACGGTGTCTACATATCCTGAGTGGATATACAACATTGTGCCCGTGCCTAAACCCGGAGGGAAGGTACGAGTTTGCATGAATTACCGGAACTTGAACAAAGCTTGTTTAAAAGATAGCTTTCCCGTGTTATTTATCCACATTCTTATTGACAATACTGCGCAATACGACATGTACTCCTTTGCTGATTACTTTACGGGATACCATCAGATCATGGTTGCTGAGGAAGATCGTGAGAAAACTGCTTTCATCATGCCTTGGGGAACCTTTTGTTATAGATGGTTGTCATTCAGCCTCATCAATGCTGGAGCCACCTATCAACGAGCTACAATGGCTCTTTTCCACGACTTATGCACAAAGAGATCGAGATCTACGTGGATGACATCATTGTCAAATCCCGAAAGGAGGAAGACCACTTAGACCATCTCAGAAAGCTATTCAACAGGTTGCGTAAGTACAACTTGAAGTTGAATCCAGCTAAATGCGCCTTTGGCGTTAAATCAGGTAAGTTGCTAGGATTTCTAGTAAGCCATAAAAGGATTGAGCTGGATCCTGCCAAAATCCAGGCCATCATGGAAATGCCCATTCCTCAGACAGAAGGAAATACATGGATTTTTGGGAAGAATCAACTTCATTAACAGGTTTATCTCTCAACTCACAGCAACCTGTGAGCCAATCTTCAAGCTATTAAGGAAGAACTCCTCTATGAAATGGAATGATGAGTGCCAGAATACCTTCCTTACAATTAAAGAACAGCTAGTCAAAGCTCCCGTTTTGGTACCACCCAGGGATGATGTTCCCCTGTTCATGTACCTGTCCATAAGTGACAACGCTTATGGAACGCATCTTTGGCCGAGACGAGAAAAGACGATAGAGGCCAAGAACGAGCTATCTATTACCTCAGCAAAAGATTCAGCAGCAGTGAACACAAGTACACTCTGATCAAGAAGACGTGTTATGCTTTAGCATGGGCTTCCATAAGGTTACAGCATTATCTCAATGGTCACACAACCCATCTCATATCCCGCGTGGATCCTCTCAAATACGTGTTCAACAAACCCATGTTAAATTTTTGGCTGTCTAGATGACAGTTGATCCTACAACAATTTGACATTGTATATGTGACTCAAAAGTCCATCAAAGGTCTAGGAATTGCGGATCAACTGGCCACCGCACCTTCATGGGATTTTAAACCCTTGGAAATAAATTTCCCCGACGAAGGAGTAATGACAGTTCAGCAACACCATCAGTACGATACGCGCCAAACATGGAAGATGTATTTTGATGGAGCTGTTAATATGGAAGGTTCGGAGCCGGGAGCGCTTCTAGATATCTCTGTACGGGGAGCAGATATCCGTCGTCAGCCAAATTGCGGTTTGTCGACCAACAACACAAATGGTGAGTATGAAGGTTGTCTCATGGGGCTAAAACTTGCCCATTCAATGGGCATCAGGCCGTTAACTGTCTTTGGAGATTCAAAGTTGGTAATCAGATAATCCATCGGAATCTATCAAACCAAAGAGCTATATTTGCTGCTTTACCATCGGCAAGTTTTACAGATGGTTGTGGAGTTCGAAGAAATCTCCTTTCTACACTTTCCTCGTAATAGGAATGACTTTGTAGACGCATTAGCAACTTTGGCCTCCTTAATTTGCATATCAGACAAGGAACACTTGCCAAGCGTCACAATTTCCCTGCACAAGGCCTCAACCTATGGGAACTATGTTGGAGAAGTATCGGATGAGCTACCTCCCATCTAGCATCCTTGGTATCAGCATATCAAGGAAAACCTACGAGACGGATCTACACCTATTGAGGCGAGCCCGACTGAGAAAAGGCGGATCTATCGACTTGCTATGAAATTCTACCTGAGTGGAGATGCACTCTACAAAAGAGATGCAGGACTAGGTCTCCTCAGATGTTTAGACAAAGATCAAGCCCAAAGGCTTATGCATGAAATCCATGGTGGAGTCTGTGGCCCCCACATGAGTGGCCCCCTCCTTGTCAAGAAGGTCCTCAGGACAGGACATTACTGACTATCTCTCAAAGCTGATTGCAATGACCACGTTAGGAGATGCTATCAGTGCCAGATTCATGGGAATGCTATACACGCCCCTCCACGGGAACTCCATAATATGAGTTCACCTTGGCCCTTCTCAATGTGGGGAATGGACGTTATCTGGCCCATCGAGCCCAAAGCCAGTAATGGTCACCGATTTATCTTCACCATGATCGACTACTTTACCAAGTGGGTATAAGCAGCCTCCTTCCCCAGGGTTACCAAAGAAGTCATCATTGCGTTCATCAGAAACAATGTCGTTTGTTGATATGGACAACCAGAGGTGATTGTGTCAGACAATGCGAAGAACCTCAACAACAAAATGATGGAGGAATTATGCAGTAAATTCCACATCAAACGTCTTAACTCTGTCATTTATCGTCTGAAGATGAATGGTGCTGTTGAAGCGACTAACAAAAATATCAAGAAGATTATTAAAAAGATGTCCGCCAACCCCAATGATTTGCCTGACCTATTGCCTCTTACTCTGTTAGCCTATAGAACCTCAATGCGCACTTCCGCTGGGACAACCCCCTACGCATTAACCTATGGGATGAAAGCAGTACTCCCCATAGAAGTTGAAATGGAATCCCTCAGAGTGTTGATAGATGCTCAACTGGATGAAGACCAATGGGTACAAGACAGGTATCACCAATTGTCTCTAATAGAAGAAAGGCGAACCGCGGCTATCCTCCATGGTCAGTTATATCAACAAAGGATCGCCAGATCCTACAATAAAAAAGTCTGGCTATGGTAGTTTAAACAACATGACTTGGTTTTGAAGAAAATCCTTGACAACCAAGATCAATCTAAGGGAAAATTTGCTCCTAACTGGGAAGGCCCGTTCGTTGTCAAAGAAGTATTGACAGGAGGTGCTCTCAGATTGCAAGAAATGGACGACGATGAATTTCCAAAACTCATCAACTCAGACACCGTGAAACGGTACTATGTCTAAAGTTGCCATCAAGCAAACACCCTGGTGTTGTAACGTCCAGTCACCAGTCATTCCGGTTCTTTAACCATTTACCACATACAACTCTTCCACACTTTGCCCCTCAGGGAAAATATACTTTTCAAGACAGCAGCCTGGCTTCTCTTTGTTCTTACGACTTAGGTCATCCCACTACGGATTAAACCTCTTGCATTTGCAGTTTGGCTACCCATACATGAGATCAAATGTGAGACCCCAGATTTTATCAATAAAGATTTAAATTTTGTCGAAATAATTTTTCAATATTATGGTGTGAATTTGAGATAATATTATAGTTGTGGGTAGTATTTATAAATTTTGCAAAGTATGCAAGTGGTTATGTTATATTCGATTGGTCTGGGAATATTCGGTTTTAGCAGGGAATATTCGTGACAACTACTCAATCATTGGTGGACCCCATAATGTAATTATTGCCGGATCGAGAAAACGACAAAAATATTTTATTGAAATAACGACGGAAGTTTTACCGTGGATCTTGTTGAACTACTCGGTAGTAAAAGTACAAAGAATACGTGTGGTTGCATAGTAGTAATACACGGTATTGATTATTGATGCTTATGTGAGAAGTCACTCGGTTTGATTCCATTATTGTCGATTAATAATATGAATTATTATAAGCGATAATGACGTTTTTGTTTTATTCATATTATTAACGTAATAAAGCGAAACATCTTTTTATATAAAATGTAATACTTTATTAAAGTTATTCTATAAATAGAATATATTATATTTTATTATGCATAGTGTTGCATAGTGTTTTTTGCATAGTGTTTTGCATAGTGTTTGCATAGTAAAATGTTTTTATATAAATAGAATATATGATATTTTATTTAAAAGATTTTGCTTTAAATATGGACCGTCAGATTAAAGTAAATCAACTGGACTATTCATGGATTAATTACTATGCATTCTATTTTCCTATAAATAGAAGCTCATTCCTTCATTATTTTATTTAATTCAATTGAAACTCTAGAGAGAGAAATTATTGAGAGAAGCTATAGAGAGAAAATCTATAGAGAGAAAGAAGAAAAGTATTCTACTACTTCACTTTTCCAATATTCAGGTTCTTCTAAGGTAAGGGATATTATTTGTTGTACTAGTAAGGGGTGTTATTCTTTCTTATTCATGAAGAGAACTTTCGTTATTCCATTCATTATTATTACGTTGAATAACTTTGTAAAAAGTGGCATACCCTATACATAACTTGTATCGCCAGATACCCTATACTTGGTGAAATCCTTATATTATTCCATTCTTATTTATTCATTGGAATAACCTATATCTGCTGAATCCCCTATACTTGGTGATCTTCTTACATTATTCCATTCTTTATTATTACATTGGAATATCCTGTGCGTGTGTTTTACACCTAACTGGTTCCATTGTTTATTATTCGCATTTATTATTACGTTGGAATATCACATGTCGTGTGTTTTACAGGACTGGTTCCATTGTTTATTATTCAGCATTTATTATTACATTGGATCATCTTGTCGGTGTGAATTTCACGACTGGTTCCATTATTATTATCCTGTTGGAATAACTCGCCTATGCTAAGCAACCGCATGCATGGTGATTTCTTTTGTTATTCCATTCTTTATTATACCCGGTTGGTTAAAACTTTGACTTCTATACTCCATGAAATTAGTAGAATATCCTTGATATTTGCGTTTCATCCAAAGATCTTTTCATGGAAATATTCTTCCGATCATTCTTGAATTTTACTCTACAAAAATAGTATCTTGTTGACAATTTGGACGTTAATAAATCCTAGAGAAATTAATTCTTGAACTTGTTTTATTGAATTCTTATATCATTGTCATCATCCTCATGTTTATATTATGTTGAAAGTTATCTTTGGCTTACGTGCATAGATGAACTTAGTATGATTATGACCAGGGTTCATTCGGTATAATCATGGCTTGATATAAATGATGTGATAAAAGTCCTCAGTGGCCTGTAATGCAGTGATGGATAGTTTTTGGTATGATTATGACCAGGGGTGATTCGGTATAGTCATGACCATTGATAATTTGATGAAAATCCTTGAACGTGGTACAGGGATGATTAGATATTGTGGTTTATTCATTAAACTGAGTCTTAGTGATAAAAATTTATGAAAACTTTTTAAAACCTAAAAGATAGTAGACTTTATTTTCTACTTGACTCTTTTAATGGATTGATATTCTCTACCGCAGATTAAACCTGTTGTCTATTGTATTTTATCGGTTTAACATTGTTGAAGACTATTGATAATTTATTTTGCATTATCTTAGTCATAATATTTCATTGGGCTAGTTGAGCTCACCCTTTCTTTCCTTTGTTCTCTTGTGAAATGAGAACATAGCCGGGATGAGTCTGGGAAGCGGAGTAATGGTCGAGAGGATAGCATTAGTAGTCCTCACTATTACGTGAAATAGTGTGATAATAGTTGTAATGAGGACTCCTTTTGAGTTTGTATAATATCTAGTAGACAATATTTGTATTCAAACTCACGTTTTATGTCAGATTGTATTACTACAGTTATGTTAGTAAGTTGTATTTGAATTTATGTACCATGTAAGTGGCGACCCAAGATGGGTGACGATACCTAATTTTGGGGGCGCCACGGTTGGTATCGAGCTTAGGATATGATCCCTGTCTAAGATGTGAGACTAGAACTAGGAGGGAGAGATAGGGAATTCCTTCGCTAGTATGACCTACCTAAATTTATTTGGTATTTAATTGGTCACGAGTATAGGGATAATATGTGATATGTTAATTAACCCTTATTTTGTGTGTGTGTTTGAGAATGACATCCGAAAATGCTGAGATAAGCAATGAAGCACATGAGAGTGTTGATTCAGCTCAAACAAAAGGTAACGACCAACAACACGATAATAATCATACTGGTGGCAACGGCTATCAGAATAATGATAACCATCGTGGGGAAATTATCATGCCAAGAATGGTAACCACTTCGATGGTAATCATGGCAAAAATAATAGAAGTGGAAATTGCAAGAAGAGAAGGTCATTTAGCCCAATTTTGTTGCGCACCAAAGTCAAGTCTAGTTGGACGGTGGTACCAAAGGTGGATATGGACAAAACAAAGTCGTTGGTTTTAGGAAGTGCATTTTCATGACTTCTCAAAAAAGTAAGTAAACCGAACGAAGTTAGCACGGGTTAGTTAATTATAAATCATGAAGTCTATACCTTATAAGATACCGGTTCTACCCATTATTTTATCTCTCTTGCTTGCGTTCAACGTTTAAATTTGACTCCGGAGAAGCTAGACTTTGACTTATTGGTTGAAACTTCGTTAGTAGTAGCCTTCGTTCCCGCTACTATTTTTTAAATCTTGTTTGATTCAAATAAACACTTTCACGTTATCTGTCAATATTATCTCTTTGAAAATACTTACCTTTGAGATAATTTTTGAAAACGATTGATTAACTACTCATTATTCTTTTTGTAAGGTTGTTAGCTTTCATATTCCTAACCAACCTGTTATACGAATTCAAAGTAACCAAACCCTAAAGTTAATCACTGTTATATCAAGCCATAAGTAAAGAGCCCCGATCCTTTCGTTGTTGATTTCCTTGTGTGGAATGCATCGAGGCCAGACTTTCTCTAGGCGACATCATGAAAGAAGATGGCGAGTTGATAGGCATCATTATGAGGTGCTATCTAGGTTAAAGGATAGAAGTCACAGTTGGTATCAATGTGACGTATTATCCATGTTTTGGATGAGAATCACAGTTTTGAATGATATTTCTATCATTAATAAATTTCTTGACGTATTCTTAAAGACTTTCTAGCCTACCCTAGAGCGTGAGATCGAATTTTGTATTGACCCCAGTACAAAAACACATTTCTTAAACCCTCAAATATTTCTTCAACTAAAAGGATCTGTTTACGTGGATTATGATGAAAGTCATAATAAAAGCATTGGACTAATGAAAACCATGGGTATACGTAGTATTAGTAAGTGTTATGATGAGTTATGTTGGTTATTATGTGAAAACATGAAAGTTTCTTAGAAATCACAAAGAGTTGAAAATCAGATTTTGGTGAAAAACGTAACATGAAATTCAATTGACCATATCTCCTATTATATTTTGAATTTTTGAGTGTAGTCAAGTCCTAGAGTTAGATCTATGAGTTACCTAACTAATCCAAGTGGAATTAATGAAAAAGGTGTTGTAGATTTTCGTGTGGACTGATTTTAGCAAAGGAGTCAAAACTTTAAAATGTCCAAAAAGCTGCTGCCACATTTTTGTAAGGGCTGTTTCGGCCACTTAATTAGTGAGAAAAATTCAAGCCTTTTGGGACATAAAAGTATATGGTATAAAGAACATCGTGTCCAAAAATGAGCTCATTCTGACTTAAAATGAGCAAGTTATGACTATTTCAATATTTAGGTTTTTCCGACGAAAAACGCTATAACCGGAGTTCTATAACTCTGATGACCATGAAATTTAAACTAGAAGCTCACGTTAACATGTGTAAGGTCGTGCCAAGATTTGGGAATTTTTGGAGTTAAACTTGAGGTAGCTAATTTCTTAAGGAAGTAATTAGAAATTAATTTTTGAAAAATAGTAATTGAATTTTAAAAATTCCGAGAAAAATATATTTTCATTATGGGACTATATTATGCTAAATCGCAGAAAAGAAATATTTTTGGGACTAATTTGGTATTTTTCATGAAAATAGTTTAGTTCTGAACATATGAGTTAAATATGTTATTTGAAGTAACAAAGTTGAAAATAGGATTTTATGGCTAAAGAATCCTATATAGAGTATATGCATATTTTTTGATGAGGATTTGATAATTGGTGATGATATCTTATGAGTATGGCATTTTGAATGATTAAATGCATTATATGGTAAAAGCGTAAACAATTGAGATAAATTGTTTATAAATTTAAGAAGTGATTAAAATATTGTTATAATATTAATGATATTAGATTATGAGATTATTAAGTGATTGATAACATGGGGATATTCTTGAATCCTCGGATAAATTATATTATAAATGTTTAATATTTATCCTTTATCTCATTTGATTGATTCTTTATATCATTATCCCTCATGTTTATATTATGTTGAAAGTCATTGGTGGTGGCTGTAGTGCATAGATGAACTTGGTATGATTATGACCGAGGATTGTTCTAAGATAATATAATCATAATTGAAAAAAGTAATTAAAAAACACGATTATCTTTGGTCTTAATGTAGTGCATGGATAATTTGTGGTCGTGATACTAATGAATACACGATTATCTTTGGTAGTAGTGCATGGATAATTTGTGGTCGTGATACTAATGAATACACGATTATCTTTGGTCAGTAGTGCATGGATAATTTGTGGTGTGGTGATACTAATGAATACACGATTATCTTTGGTAGTAGTGCATGGATAATTTGTGGTCGTGATACTAATGAATACACGATTATCTTTGGTCAGTAGTGCATGGATAATTCGTGGTCGTGATACTAATGAATATCCTTGGCACTGTAGTGCGGTGGATGATTCGATGATATGGATAATTATTATTGAGTCTGAGTCTCGTGATGAAATATTAATTCATGGATGTGGTAAAAGTCATCTTTGGTAGTAGTGCATTGATAGACTTGGTATGATTATGACCACGGATTATTCGGTATAATCATCAGATAGTAATTGAAAACACGAATATCCTTAGCCAAGATGGTGCATGGATAATTCATGGTTGTGATACTATTTGGTGAGTCTCAGTATTATTGGTTTTACAGTTGTATATCTTTAGCCTGTAGTGCAAAGATGAATGGTTAATAAATATCTTTGGCCTATAGTGCAAAGATGAATTGTTAATGAATATCTTTGGCCGGATTGCAAAGATGAATTTAATGTTTTCAACGATAAAGGTATTCAAGGTACCCTCACCTCTTATCATACCAGGTACGTACCCTAATTTCGAGGGCGACATTCCATAAGGAGGGGAGATTGTGAGACCCCAGATTTTATCAATAAAGATTTAAATTTTGTCGAAATAATTTTTCAATATTATGGTGTGAATTTGAGATAATATTATAGTTGTGGGTAGTATTTATAAATTTTGCAAAGTATGCAAGTGGTTATGTTATATTCGATTGGTCTGGGAATATTCGGTTTAGCGAGGAATATTCGTACAACGGCTCAATCATTGGTGGACCCCATAACAGAATTATTGTCGGATTGAGAAAACGACAAAAATATTTTATTGAAATAACGGCGGAAGTTTTACCGTGGATCTTGTTGAACTACTCGGTAGTAAAAAGTACGATGTACGTGTGGTGGTGATAATAGTAGCACCAGTATTGATTATTGATGCTTATGTGAGAAGTCACTCGGTTTGATTCCATTATTGTCGATTAATAATATGAATTATTATAGCGATAATGACGTTTTGTTTTATTCGTATTATTAACGTAATAAAACATAAACATCTTTTTATATAAAACAGAATACTTTATTAAAGTTATTCTATAAATAGAATATATTATATTTTATTATGCATATAGTGTTGCATAGTGTTTTTGCATAGTATTTTGCATAGTGTTGCATAGTGTTTGCATAGTAAAATGTTTTTATATAAATAGAATATATGATATTTTATTTAAAAGATTTTGCTTTAAATATGGACCGTCAGATTAAAGTAAATCAATCTGGGCCGTTCATGGATTAATTACTATGCATTCTATTTTCCTATAAATAGAAGCTCATTCCTTCATTATTTTTTCTTACTTAATTCAATTGAAACTCTAGAGAGAGAAATTATAGAGAGAAGCTATAGAGATAAAATCTATAGAGAGAAAGAAGAAAAGTATTCTCGCTACTTCACACTTTCCAATATTCAGGTTCTTCTAAGGTAAGGGATATTATTTGTTATACCCGTAAGGGTGTTATTATTTTCTTATTCATGATGAGAACTTCGTTATTCCATTCATTATTATTACGTTGAATAACTTTTGTAAAAAAAGTGGCATACCCTATACATAACTCGTATCATGTGGCATACCCTATACTTGGTGAAATCCTTATATTATTTCATTCTTATTTATTACTGTTGGAATAACTTTGTATACGCTGAATCCCCTATACTTGGTGATCTTCTTTCATTATTCCATTCTTTATTATTACGTTGGAATATCTCGCTCATTTTACAGGAGGACTGGTTCCATTGTTTATTATTCCGCATTTATTATTACATTGGAATATCACATGCGTGTGTTTTTTACCGGACTGGTTCCATTGTTTATTATTCAGCATTTATTATTCATTGGATCATCCCGATCGGTGTGAATTTCACCTAACTTCGGTTCCGTTATTATTATTCTGTTGGAATAACTGCATCATCTGAAGCACCGCATGCATGGTGATTTCTTTTGTTATTCCATTCTTTATTATACCCGGTTGGTTAAAACTTTAACTTATATACTCCATGAAATTAGTAGAATATCCCTTGATATTTGCGTTTCATCCAAAGATCTTTTCATGGAAATATTCTTCCGATCATTCTTGAATTTTACTCTACAAAAAAAGATATCTTGTTGACAATTTGGACGTTAATAAATCCTAGAGAAATTAATTCTTGAACTTGTTTTATTGAATTCTTATATCATTGTCATCATCCTCATGTTTATATTATGTTGAAAGTTATCTTTGGCTTACGTGCATAGATGAACTTAGTATGATTATGACTAGGGTTCATTCGGTATAATCATGGCTTGATATAAATGATGTGATAAAAGTCCTCGATGGGCACGTAATGCGTTGATGGATAGTTTTTGGTATGATTATGACCGGGGGTGATTCGGTATAGTCATGACCATTGATAATTTGATGAAAATCCTTGAGCGTGGTAATGCAGGGATGATTAGATATTGTGGTTTATTCATTAAATCGAGTCTTAGTGATAAAAATTTATGAAAACTTTTAAAACCTAAAAGATAGTAGACTTTATTTTCTACTTGACTCTTTTAATGGATTGCATATTCATTGCAGATTAAACCGGTTGTCTATTGTATTTTATCGGTTTAACATTGTTGAAGACTATTGATAATTTATTCGCATTATCTTAGTCATAATATTTTCTTATGGGCTAGTTGAGCTCACCCTTTCTTTCTTTGTTCTCTTCGTGAAATGAGAACATATTGGAGACGAGTCGGGAAGCGGAGTAATGGTCCAGAGGATAGCATTAGTAGTCCCCACTATTCTATGAAATAGTGTGATAATAGTTGTAATGAGGACTCCTTTTGAGTTTGTATAATATCTAGTAGACAATATTTGTATTCAAACTCACAGTTTATGTCGTATTGTACACGACAGTTATGTTAGTAAGTTGTATTTGAATTTATGTACCATGTAAGTGGTGACCCAAGATGGGTGACGTATACCTAATTTTGGGGGCGTCACATCAAACTTCTCATACCTACAGTTTATCCTCAACTTAGGATTAAACTTTCTCTTCCCCGCACTTTGATCTGTACATGTGATTACACTTTTCCACTCGCCCTGAGGGGCAAACTACGTCGACCTGATCTCCTCTTCAATAGGAGTACGTAGGCAACCATTTCAAATGGCCCGATCGCAATAAAACAAAAACAACAAAAACATTTCTACCCTTTTCTCCTTACAAAAACAAAAAAAACTAAAACATTATTACACCATTTCTGCCACATACAGCGTTGAACCTCTTACACCAGGTTCGAACTACACAGACCTGATCTCCTCTTCAATAGGAGTACGTAGGCAACCATTCATGGTGCGGTCTCACCCCCTACCAAAACACAAACCATTGTCAGTTGATACTGGGATCATCCTTCAAACCACTACATTTCATTCGGCTTCAGACCAAAGGGATGGAATTACCTGAACTCCTCCTAAATAGGAGATTCGATGACCATCTAAGCTGCGGTTGTGCCTCAAAGAGCAACACCAATCCATAAGCAATGGAATTAACTAGGCTTCTCTTAAGTAGAAGTACTGGCGACCATCTGTGGTGCGGTCAATTTCAGAGAGGAAATCCACACTCCTCTCCACATTTTCATACAGAAACCAGTCCCAAGACACCAAAGATGGTAGGGATACATAAAGATCAACTATCCATTCTGAACTGTCTAGAGACAACTCAATGTCCATCCATCCAGGAAGAATTCAGAATACATCAAGATCACAAGCCCTGAAGCAGCAGGCAAAATATCAAGCAAGTATTCAGGCATATCTAAAAGGGAAGTGATCAAAAATATATTTCTCTTCCATATATATAATGTTGTTTGATATACATAAATGTAAACTGTACATGACAAAATGGGTAAGCTAGTCTGTGCAGGAAAATCCAAGCCCATCTACAAATTAGCGTGTATGCGAGCTAACAAGCCCAACATAGCATCCCTCTCAGAAGAAGAAGGTAAAGTTGTGGTCTCCTGTACGAGAATATCCACACGACCCAACAGATCTGTAGCCATCTGCATGGTGACCATATGATCATCAATATATGCACTCATCTCTGCAATCATGCCAGTGGTAAGGGACCTCCTTGCAGTACTATCTATGACGGCTACATCGCGGACAGATATGGCACTATCCCGCTCAACTATCACTGCATCTCTGGCTGATCTAGCCTCATCCCGCTCAACAACAGCGGCATCTCTGCGAGCTAATGCCTCGTCTCTCTCTAATAGAGCTGCGTCTCTCCTATCAAGGCAGTCAACATCATAGATCAAGCCTGATCTCTCTCAAAGGTCATCAGATGAAGACTCTGCTCAAAGTATTGTGCTGAATGTTGAATCACAATAGTGCTGGTACTGGGAGAATCTAAAAGAGATGTTGTCAACCCAGCACCTGGCTCCTCCTCGATGTGGGAATCAATGTCCTCCATGGGCTCTCCCTCATCTGTCTCACTATCCGATACTGTGGATACTGCCGCAGCCGATGCAATCTCTATCTCCATCCATGCGAAATACTCTGCAAAACAACCTGGATGGCTCACAGAAAAATTAGCTATCTCACGCTGATCCCAACATGCATACACACGGGATCGGTCCTCTGCTGAAAGATAGCGAGAGGATGAACGCTGACCTATCGTCCCCTCGAAAGGATGGAAGTCCTGAAATTGGTCAAACTGCGACATCACGGCCAGCGGGTGATAAGTAGTCATGCCCCTCAAACCAGCCAGAGGGAGGTAGTCCATGCCCGAAGCATGAGTAATAAAGATGTAGGGTGAGCTGATCCCCGAACACGATAATATGACAAATGTATCTCTGATATCTGCCAAGAATATGGACCAAGACATAGCATCTATACACTCCGATGGCTGAAAGGAGTATAACATGACTATATCATGGGTGAACCAATACCCATGCCGTCTAAGAGTTTCAATCGGTCTCAAATGTGACATAACCCATAAATATAGCATGACCGAGCTACCTGTGAACACTCCTATCGGATAAGTGCAGCAGTAGGTGGCTGACCGCAGGGTCTCTACTATGATCATCGGTATAATGGTACGACCCTCCTTGAGAGCTCTCACCGCCATGATGACTCCGATATCTATCTCATCCATGTACCGTGGCATATAGACATACGAAAGTATGCACAACAGCAGTACATCAACCCTGGCTAAATGCCAATGATCCTCTGGTGTGGTGAAATCCCCGGAATGTCATGAATAACAATCCTCAGAGCCAAATCTGTCGAATAGAAAACGCTAGGATATAACGTGGCTCGATATAATCTTATCCTGCACCACTCTGCGCCGCAATCAAGTGAGGGTCATGAATCGTCGACTCATGTCTCCCAAAGCCATATGCACGCAAGGTCTGTCCAGCGACAACATCGTCAACCGTGCATACTCCTCTAGAGTAGGAGTCAACTCCTAGGTTCTGAATCGGAAAACCTGCCTATTCGATACCCAATGCTCTAGAATGCCATCCACAAATCCTGCGGGAACCTGAAACATCAATAAGGTCATGGTATGCTGCAACAAATGATCTACGGTCACCCTGTCTGATGGTGACATGCTATCATACCACGATCGCATACCCGATGCCACCAATGATGGTGGGGTATGATCAATACTGACTAATCGTCAAGAAGACATCTCAGACGGGCCGTGTCATAAGACCATCCAGGGGTCAATGCTGAATATCTCTGGACATACAAACATACGCGTAACATAATACATGCATAGTAGATAATAGATGGCAATATGATATAGGGAATGAAAAACTGTGCATACATTCCTAAGTATATCATCGCCTAATACATCATCTACATGCAGCTTATAAATATAGGGAAATGGGGCACAGATGCCCTACTACTAACAGAGGCCTATCAAAAGATATAGCGAGAATGGGGCACAGCCACCCAATAGCTAACAGAGGCCTATCAAAAGATATAACGAGAATACACATCAGAAGAAGACAATGGTGTCGATGTCCACATCATCAATCCTGTCCACCTGATGTAACTCGTCCTGAGTCACTGGATCTCTATCAACAGGGATGTCAGGCCTATATAAAGGAGGATCTGCACCGGCAAAATTGAATGGGTCATCTGAGGGGCCAGCACCTGAGCTGGAAGGAGCAAACGAAGCTGCCTCTACCGGATCTCTGCCCAAATGCCGGATAAATATGTGTGCCTGGTCCAACTACCGGGTCAAACTATCAATCTGTGTCACATGAGTCAGACCTCAGACACAAGCTATCCAATCCGTCATCATCACGGATCCTGGAACCATATCCCCATGAATGAACCGAGTGGGCGCGGATCGGGCTCCGAAGATGAGGGAACCACCAACGCTGGAACGTCTCCTGAGTACATGGACCCTCTGATAATGCAAAACCGTCAACCCCTAACAATAAGATATCAGTGATGGGTGACTGCGATACAGGCCAATGACGCCTGATAGGAGGCAAGATCGGCATATGAATCTCCCCTGTGGTGCTCCTAATAGCATGCTCTCCTAAATAGAGCTCCCAGCCTCCATCTGTGAAGAGAGGAACTCTCCTGGTGGAAATCACATAATCGACTCCAGTCGGGTATCCATCCTCAAAATCGATGGTCAAGTGTTCCCCTGAATAGGGAATCCATGTGATGGTGTCAGCTGTCTGCAACTCCAGCTGCATACGGCAGTGTGTGAAACCCTCAGCTACAGGGACCTTCGACAAAATGGAATGATGCCATCGTCGTCCTCATGGATAGGTATCTAAACCTAACACACTCACAGGACGCAAGCATGGGAGCCTCTCGTAGGCCCAAAATTGCCAACACAATGGCAAAACACATGCGATAAATAAATACTCTTAACCTATAAATGAGAAATGACAAGAGAAATACTCACCAACAAAAATGGGTAGAATCCTAGCCAAGCCTCAGTCAAACCCTGTGAGCACATACGCATGCCTCGGAGGAAATAGGCAAAGGTGTAGGAACCCCAATCATACTCTCCAATACAGTCCACATGACGCGTGGCGCTGATCAAAGAGAACGACACCGTAGAAGAGTTATCTGCTATGAAGCAGCCTCTAATGATCATCAGGAACAATCGCCAAAGAATACGATCCCTGACTCTGACATCATCAGGCATGGGCTCACTCAAAAGCCCGCTCATAACATCTACGCTCAAAGGACCTGAACGAACAGTCCCCGCTTCGAAGCGCCCACGGAACTCCTAACAAGGATCTGACGGCAGTAGGGGTAATATTCGCAATGTAAGGCATTCGCTCCCTCCAAACTCCATACACGTGATTAATCGCCAATCCATCAAAGATCATCATCACTCGCAATCCAACAGATGGAGGATCGAGTCCGATGAAACCATCGCTCGAGACAATGCCCTGAGGTAACCCCAGGGACAACGACGGGGAAGGATGGAGAAGAATGCCCCGAATCCCCAATCCTGCACTACAGCTCTATAATCAGGATGAAGAGCCTAATACATGGAGTGTATACTAAACCAATTCCCTTGAGGCTGTGTGAAGCCGGGAACCTACATGAAATGAAGATCAACATCAAAGCCCTTTAATCCTCATCAATAGGAAAGAAGGAAGATCAAGATCTAACGTCATACCTCGTTAGCATACAAGTACATCGAGGGATGTCTACTCAAATCACCCAGAAACTCTGGGTTTTCCACCTGAATTTAAGGGAGCTCCCTACGGGGAACATGTACGGCAGGAGCGGGATCCTCAATCGGAATATCCTCATCCTCGTCCTCAACGTCTGGAACATCAGCCCGGACTGGACGAATCACGGCCTCCACCAATCGACGAGGCTGTCTGACAGAACGGGGTCGAGGCACTTCAGAAGCCCTCCGCTGTATACCAGAAGTGGTCCTACGGGAACTACTCGGCTGATCCGGATCCATAATATTGGGACAATAAGTCTCCAAATCACCTTAGAAATGGTGTGGTATTTCCTTACCTGGAGCTTTCTAGAATGCATTTTATGACTATATGCATACATGTATTTACTTTAACATATAATAGAGTTAAAATGCATGACTACCCAATGCCTATATTTTGAAAAAATTTGTCATAGTCCCCTTTGAGAATAGGACTATCCACATGCACATAGGCATGTCTAGGTGGTCATTCAGTAGCACACTTGCCCCAAAGTCATATACATAATATATGCATTAAAAATCAAAATCATTCATGCATAAGGTTAACCTCAATATCAGGAGTAATTTGCCTTTCTACCTTTTGCTCATTGGACCTCAAACAGGACAAAAATAGCAGAAAAATGTGCCAATTTGACTGTCTCAGAAGTTAAATTTTTTCACATCATTATGTTCAGCATGGTTTAATACTAACATTTACTATGTTGAATATTTTTTATCAAGTCATTTGTGCATACATAATCACTACTATGTGTTTAGATTCATTTCATGCGATAACTCAAATTCCAACGGATAAAAATTAGAAAAAATACATGCATACGTTACCAGGATAGTGCAGAACACTTGTACGGTGACAGAATTTATAGAAAGTAGCCCGAACTCGGTAGATCTGAAGGAGGCTCTCGAATTTCTCTTTGCAAAACAAGTTGAAAGTGACTTGTGTTACCAACCTGCTGGATTATATCATCCACGGTCGGCCGCAGGCTCATCTACGGTTGAAGCAGGTGCACTTGCGGCACCCCTATGTGGGCCCCACCCCTCCGGCTCGGTCCAGTTCAAGTTGCAAAGGAGTTCTTGTGGACTAGAAAGGTCAAATTGGGAATAAAAACGCTACGCGATTGAGCAAAACAGCATGCAATCCTGGTCTTCTCAGATGAAACTTTGAGTCTGTATATCTCTCATTGGTAGTCGCCCGAACACGAGGTATACCCTGCCAATGATTTCATTTGTTACAAATCACATCCGGCAATACCTTGTACAGGTCCAATGCCGCCAACTCCGGGTCGTTACCCTAAAGGATCAACGTAATCCCCGACGGGGGTTACAACGTGAAGCCCCGACAGGGGATTAAAACGCACATTCAACCGTTGACACACATATAAACAAAGGTCAAGTAGCCTTGACGTTATCTTAGTCGATGGAAATTAAATCTATCAGAGATCTAGAGCTATTCGAGGATTTCATGCTTGATTCCTCATATTCCCCAGCGGATCCCCGGCGGGGGTCACAACGCAATGTTCCGTTGATTCACACGTCAGCGAAGGTCAAGTAACCTTGACAATATACCCACAGAGTATCGGCTGTTGATTCACACGTCATCGAAGGTCAAGCAACCTTGACAATCTATCCCACAGGGTTTTCAGCCGTTGATTCACATGTCGGTGAAGCACACAGCAACGACGGTTAGGCATCCCTGACAACATTTGATGTTGGGAGTAAAATTAAACAGAATCTTGACATGTCCTGGAAATAATAACCAGGAAAGGTCAATGTTATCATGGAGGTTCGATGATGAAATAAGTTATACACATCCTCAAACAGACCAAGCTTTATCCCCACAGATCTCTTACACATAAGAGGTACATCTTCAGGATCAAGTCGTTACCAAAGACCTAGGAATTTTGTGATAACCCCAACATCAAAATCCTAGCAGATTCAGATTACACATCAAATCTAGTCATCATTGCCAATCCCCAGTTAAAGCAACAAGGAGCTAGCAATCATCCCCAGCATGTTGAGCAATAGCCCCGCACACATGCGTCATACATTTGAATCATATTGCATTTCAAGTGTCTAGGATTCTTTATCCTACCCATGCATCGCCATGCATGAGTATGATAAAGACGGGCATCTGCAGACACTCGAAATTTTCTGTACACCTGTCACTAACCTTGCAGGAGGACAGACTCGTCTTTCAAGAGAGAACCTTGGAAGATAGTTCATATCCATTCTGGATACTACCGAAAGTTCAGCATCAACCCCGGAACACACACTGGGAATAACAATTCTAACCTCGGATATAACCCCGAGGCATGCAGATCCAATACCAGAACACACACCGGAGTAGACCGCTTAATCTCGGAGATAACCCCGAGGTATCCAGTCTCAGTCCCAATCATGGGAATAGCCACCAACCTTGGTGATAACCCCAAGGAATGTAGTTTCAGCGATAACCCCAAAAATGCTTGTTTCAAATGCAACCAGCTTCAATCTCGGTGCTCACAATGAGATACTCAGTACTAACCCGGAGATAATGCCCATCTCAAGTACATTTTATTGTGTTTTAGTTGCATTTCATGATAGTTTGCATTGCATTTACTTAAAACTCCTTTTGGTGAATAAGTGCAGAAATCGGCCTAATTTGGTGGTATTAGAGGGTACAAGGCTAATGAAGGCATGAAGGCGAGGCACAGGATGGGATATGTATGGCATGAAGGTATAATGGAGCAAGGAGACCAAGCATGGAAGGAATGAGTAGCAGGACAACGCGACAGCAGCAGCAATATTGCAGAATCAGAACTAGAATCTACAAACTGTGAGCCGCGCGGCATATTAGGCTTGAGGGCGCGCACCCGCACGAGAGGCCGGCTAGACATCCTGACTTACTGTAAGTCTCGCACCCGCGCAAGAGACACATTGGAGGGGCGCGCGGCCGCACGCGATGTAAGACCCCGAATTTTATGAAATAAAAGTATTCAATTTTTCTTATAATTACTATTTAGTAAATGGATAAATTGATAAAAGGTTAAATTTAAGGGTGATATATGATTTTTTTTTCAAAATATGCAAGTGGTTATAAAATATTCATTGTTGTGGGAATATTCGTTTAGTCGTGGAATATTCTTTTACATTGGGGAATATTAAATACGCAGTACAAGAAAGACCATTTGTGGGCCCATAATGAGAATAAGCATTGGGATGAAGAAAACGACAAATTTGAGTTTTATAAATAACGGCAGTAGTTGTTACCAAGTTAACACTATTGGAATACCGGTGGTTAAAATACGATGTCTGAAGTCGCACAAAGAGTTATACCATTGTGTTGCAATATTTTTTCAATTATTGATTCTTACGTGAGAAGGCACTACTCAATAATTGTTACAGTAATTACTTTTCAATATTTTATTGAATCAATAATTGATGCGTTGATATTTTATATTATTGTTGTTTCAATAATTGTCACTGCACAGTATTTCTCATTATCAGATCAATAATTCATATTATTTAAATAATATTATTAGATAGCATTATTAGCAATGTCTAAAAGTTTCATCAAGGAGAGTTTTGGTCACCTAATTGGCGCCAAGAAGGAGAAATCCTTATCTGAAAGCCCCTCTTTCACAGGAACGCACTGGTTGTCATTATTGTGATTACGTAATATTATTTGTGAATAATTAATTATTGATTTATATGATAATGAAATATTTATTTGATGTGGATATAAATGATGGATTTATTTATGTGGTTATAAATGAAAGAATTAATGTTGAGGTATTTTATCAAGATTTTTGTCGGATTGGAGGTATTAAAAGATCAAATCTGTTGTTCTTCTGACTTTATTGTGTGAGTTATAATATTTAATCCTAACCGTTGGATCGTTGTGATTTTTGGATATGTTATACATATATAAGTTGAGTATATGTCCACAAATTTTGAACCGTTAAAAATGAATGAATGATTTGTTATGAATTTTAAGAGGTGACTGATTCAAAAATTAGGTTTATAAATGATTTGGTGGAAAATTCTAGAAATGGGTGGGCCCCACTTTTGGTTGTTGGGGAAGATGGCTGATTTTTGGTGGGTAGAATAGTAGCAGGTAAAGCCATCAGGTTATAGGTCAAGTCTGCTTCGGCGTGCTAACATTTTCCTATAAATAGAGGGCTAAATTAGAATTGAAAATCACACCAGAATTCATAAGTTTTCTCTCTTTTTCTCTCTAGATTATCGAGTGTATTTTGTGAGTATTTAGATACTTGGTGAGTTGTTATTCATCGGTGCAAGTTTTCTTCAGCGTCATATCTGATATCCAGTCAGAAGTGCTGCTCTTTTGAGGTAAGGGATAGTAAGGGATTTTAAGGGTTGTTATGTTTTTCAGTTTCATAATTTTTCTGACCTTCAAAAATTCTGGAAAAATTTGAAATGATAATTTGATGAGTTTTCTTGGTAGTGTCCAAAAATGGCGATTTTTTGATGTATAGATTATGAGTTATGAATTTTATGAAAAAATACTATTTTAAAAGTAAACCCTTATAACTCCTTGTGGTTAACTCCAAAATTGGTGAAATTTTTATTGGGAGTACATGTATATGATAAAAGTATACTCTGTAAATTTCAGAATTTTTGGATAAAAGTACAATTTTTGATAAATATCTAAATATTAATTTGCTTTGGCCATATAAAAAAATATATCGATTTTTTAAAATTGAGAGAAAAATATATGTTCAATATGGGACTATATTCTACTAAATCTTAAAAAAGAAAATTTGTTTGTACTGATTTAGTATTTTTCATGAAAATGGACTAGTTATGAGTAAATGAATTAAATATGTTATGTGAAGTAAGAAAATTGGAAAATAGGATTTTATGGCTTGAGAATCCTATATGAGGTATATGCAGATTTTTGATCAGGGTTTTGGTTATTAGTGATGAAATCTTATGTGTTTGGAGTGTTAGGATGATGAAATGCATTATTTAGTAAAGTGTAAACAATTAAAATAAATTGTTTATAAGTTTAAGAAATGTTATTTCAATATCATTATACCGAAATATTGGTATGGATTTTATTGTGGAATTTCTACCTTTTTGTGTCGGGTTTACTATTTATGAGTTACTATTCACGAGTTACTATTCATGATTTACTATTCACGAAGTTACTATTCATGGGTTACTATTCACGAGTTACTATTCATGATAAAATTGGTTTCTTTTTCTAACCAAATTATAGTTGAGTTATGAATATTACTCTTGAGATTAAATATATATGTTGATTATATTATTTTTATTATCATATATAACATTTTTATAACCCTAATGATGATATTAATTTCTTTTTGGCTTGAGTGTAAAGATGGGTAGATTATTGGTATGATCATGACTATGGGTTCTCTTTGGCCAGTAGTGCAAAGATGATCTGTTGTTGAATATCTTTGGCCCGTAGTGCAAAGATGAACTGTTGTTGAATATCTTTGGCCCGTAGTGCAAAGATGAACTGTTATTGAATATCTTTGGTCCGTAGTGCAAAGATGAACTATTATTGAATATCTTTGGCCTGTAGTGCAAAGATGATCTGTTGTTGAATATCTTTGGCCTATAGTGCAAAGATGATCTGTTGTTGAATATCTTTGGCTTGTAGTGCAAAGATGATCTGTTGTTGAATATCTTTGGCCCGTAGTGCAAAGATGGACTGTTATTGAATATCTTTGGCTTGTAGTGCAAAGATGAACAGTTGTTGAATATCTTTGGCCTGTAGTGCAAAGATGAACTGTTGATGAATATCTTTGGCCGTAGTGCAAAGATGAATTTATTTGTATGATTATGAACAGGAACTGTGATTTGGTATAACCATGATCTTTGATGTTTCAGGTAAAGACATGTGATGAAAATTATCTTCGTCCTAGGTGCGAAGAGGAATTTAGAATTATAATTATGATTATGAGTTATTCATATAATTGTGGAAAGGAACTGTTGAGTGATGTTACAGGGATAAAACACTGTTGGTGGACTTTTAATGTGGAGAAGATAGTAGACTTTATGGTCTATTTGACTCTTCTAATGGATTGCTCGTTCCGCTGCAACAATGGTTGAAAAGTTTTATCATCTACCATATGTTATAAATCTTTAATTTATTACTGATGAAGGCTATTGATAATTTAATTATCTTTAGTCATGATATTCTTTATTGGGCTAGTTGTGCTCACCCTTTTGCTTCACAATTCCTTTTCAAGTAATAAGAGTGTAGCTGGGTCGAGCGAGGGTAACGGGGAAATAGAACGGTGGTCTCTAGCTGTGAAGGTTCTGCCTAAGCAGTATAGAAAGGTGTTGTATACATCATTTAGTAGTTATATTTGGTGAATCAAATAGGGTGAGGCGAACCCAACGTTGGAAAGGTGTTTTGCCACTATCATACAAGATGTCTAATGACATACAACCTCGTGTCATCATAAGACAAGGTTGTGCTCATCCACTTGCTGAGTATATCTTCGAGCACTACCTATATAATCTTGGTGTTTGGTTGAAGTATAATTCTCAATTAGAGATAGTGGAGATAATTGTTAGGTTTGTAATATTCATGTGCGCAATCAAATTGCATAAATTAGCGGAAGCGAGATAAAATCAGAGTTTAAAAATTTATTACAAACCATATACCCGGATCACCCTTTATGCACAATTATTAATTAAACGAAAAGATAAAGAATAAATCATACCCTTGAAGATCGAGCTTCCTCAGGTACAAGTTCACCTCCAAATCCTTTCGCGTTCAATCTTGAATCCACCGGGTTTGGTTCCTTCCTTTGATCAACGTTAGCCACCCAAATGTTTGGCCTCTAGAGGTGATCCACCAAGGAAGAATAAAGAATTCAAGAAGATGGTGTATTTGGCTCAAACCCTAGTTTTCTATCTCTATAGAAAAGGGTACTCTCCAACAAATTGGAATTATGTCGTAGTTGTTAAAGTCAACCACACCCTTCACCCATAATAAGACTCCTCTTATTTATAGATGTGGGCAACCCACCTTAACAATTAAGGAATTGGGATTTATTTAATTAATTAAATTCTTTTAATTAATTAAGCTCCCTAATCTTATTAGGGATAATTAATTAAACTCTTTTAATTAATTTAACTTCCTAATCCAATTAGGAATAAATGAGAGTACTTATATTAAATTAATTCCTAAACTCTTTTAGAAATTAAAATAATAATAATTGTAATAATATTAATAAGACTCCTCTTATTAATTTATATTTAATATTTCTAAAATATTAAATAATAAATATTAAGTTATTTAATTTATTCTATCACCATAGATTAAATTAAATATACATAAATATATTATTACGATTATGCCATTAACTTCTTAAATAATTATTCTTCCTTTTATGGTGTGACCCTTTAGGTTCTCCATATTAAACCGGTTGTGAATAAATCAATTAGAATAATTCTAATCTTATTTAAATAAATAAATTAAACAATTAATTTATTTAAATAAATAATATTTATTCTACAATAGGGATAAGCCTCCCTAGCGATCAACGACTTTCCAGATAATATAGATTTCAACATTAATCATTAAAGAACCTTTGAGTAAATAGTTACCGTACAATTCAATCCTTCCACCATACAATGTCCCAATTAAATATAAGACATGAAATTATCATGTCAAGTCTTATTTTATTTAATTATATGTATTTCGACTCTTAAATGCACAACTCAAATAATGCAAATTAGAAACTCCTTTCTAATTTCATTCGCCGCCGCCAAGGACTCTTGGGTTGTCATTTATCGAATCACATAGGACATTTCTCTTCTTTTATTAGAAGTGGTAGATTCTTTATTGATCATACATTATCTCCATGTACAACTTATTATACCCAAGCATACCCTTTGATATACCCTAAGGGTCTTAAGGAATAAGTCAAAGTATAACTCATCATACAAAAGATACTATGATGATCTCAAGTCCAAGGATTACTTCAGTACTACTATCACTACAGAATTCCTATTGACAGCAAATAAAACTCCATTAGGTATTCCTTAGCGAGCCACGCTCAAAGTGAACTTATTCTCTAATAAGCACCTACATACTTGCTTTAGTGTCTCCACACAAATGATCATGAGATCAATCATCCTCATCCAATGAGCAAGCAACGTATGTACCAATCTATCCGGATTCACTAATCCCCAATTTAGTAATCCAACGATTGGGAACTATTTTAGTTTTAAGCTTTCTAAGAATTTAGATCTCATTAGAATGATCATCATCATTATTCTAAAAGCATTGCTTAAAACTATGGGTTTATCACATATTATAAAAACAAAGATCATGTAGATAATTAAAAGCCTTTAATAAATTAATACTTTTTATTAATAAATGAATAAGATTGTTACAAAGTATATGCTTTATCATCAAACATGATTGGCTTGTGTGCATACTACTTTCAATCTCCCACTTGCACTAAAGCCAATCGTCATGGTATCTTATACTCTTCTTCTCTAAGTGACGATTATCCTGCTGTTGGATAAGCTTTAGTTAATGGATATGTAATATTGTTCATGAGAGTCCACTATCTCTATAGTGATTTCCCATCTTTCAATGATTCTAATAATCAAATGAAAGTGCCACAACACATGTTTAGATCCAAGATGAGACTTAGGAACTATTCCTAGTTCTGTAATAAACTTTTAATCCAAACAATCAACTTGCAGCTTCATTTATAGCTATATACTTTGTCTTTATCACTAAACCAAAGAACTCTTTGCTATTTGGAACCTTTTCAATTCACTGCACCACTGCTCAAGATAACGCTTTACCTTAAAGTGGATTTTTCGTCATCTTGGTCTCGTCTCGAAAAACTTGAGTCTGTTAAGCCCTCTAGTTTTAATTTAGACCACATGGATAAGATCACATCCTTAGTGCTTGGGTTAAGCACTTTAAGATGTTTTTCATCGACTCATAGTGAACTTCTCCATAATATGACCGATCAACATCGGGTCTCAGATATTTCATTGCATGCATGATAGTCACTCATGCGACCTCTCTTTTCAGGAGTCTGTGGGGACTATTAAGAGAGATACACTCCATAGCTCATCTACATGAGACATCTCTTGGAGTTTGCCATGCTAAACGACTTTAGCATCAAATGAATATACGTTTCTTGGGTTAAGTTGAGCATCCTTTTAAATCTATCTGTATAGATTTGCATCCCCAATTAAGATACTCTTCCCAAATCATTCATGGAGGAATGTTTAGACAACTTTATCATTCTCGATCAGTAGCATTAGTATGTCATTCCTTATCCGTAGTATATCAACATATAGTACTAGGAATGTCACGATGTCCCTAATCGACCCTTTTGTACACACTAGGTTCATTCTTATTTTTGATAAAATCAAACTCTTTTGATTGTCTCATCAAAACGAATGTTCCATATTTGAGAAACTTGCTTCAATCCATTTCTCAAAGTGTCTACAACACTTACCTCATCGTATGTAACTGGATCATCATCTTCTATGATGTGTACCTCATCATCATCATCCATGATGAATCCATACCTCCTAGGTATCTTTGGTACTATTCCGATTTACGATTGGTTGTGGTATAATAGTTCTATCTATGTGTTCCTCTTATTTGACTTGTAGTATTTTGTGGTTCTTGAACTCTTCAAGATCTATTATCCTCCCACTAGCCCCTTCAATGATAAACACCTTTATCTTAGAAGGCAGCGTGTTTCGTAACAAACACCTTTTGCTAAGTAGAATTATAGAACATATACCCTAAACTTACTTTAGGATGTCCCACAAATCTGTACATGTCAAATCTTGTCCCAAGCTTATCATTTGAAACCTTTTCACATAAGTTGGACAACCCCTTATCTTAACATACTTAAAATTAGGAATCCTCCCTGTCCATAACTTTTATGGAGTCTTGGGGCCGGATTTTGAGGTTACCATTTTCGTAGATATGCAGCCATTTCTAGGACATAACCCTAGAAGGATACTGGAATGTCGGTAAAATCATTATGGACCGCACCATGTCCAACAAGGTACGAATTTTCAATTCAGATACATCAATCAATTATTGCGTATCAGGATATTTCCATTATGAGAAAACCATTTGAGATGATCTAGAAACTTATTGCACAAGTATTTATTCCTTGATCTAATCAAAGAATCTTAAAACTTTGTCAATTTGTTTCACTTCTGAATTCTTTGAACCTTTCAAATAATTCACACTTCTATTTCAGCAAATACACACATTCAACTCTTTGAATGATCATCTCCTTTTCTTATACTAATTTGTTCAATATGCAAAATTATTTTCATGTAAGTCAAGTATACAAAATTTATTAAGTAATATTCCAGTTCTATACAAAACATTATTATTATAAATAGAACAATAATTGTTCTTAATTATAATACCAAAGATTTCATTGTCGAACAATAAAATAGAAATAATGTTTCTAACAAGTACTGGAATACAATAACAACTTATTGACTTAATAGATTTGCCCGTAGGGATTGCTAAACTATAAGTTTCTATGGCTAATATGGCAACCTTTGCTACATTTCCCGCACATAGGATTACTTATATTTGTTTAGCTTTCTACTTCTGCTTGGTCCCTTCATAAATCTCTATTTATGATAACCAAAGTTGGTATCCAATACCCAAGTAGAACCTTGACTTAAGGAAAAATTTATTTCAATCATGAACAAAAATCAGTATGTAACCAAACTTCACTAAGCTTCTTTGGTTAGCCTCTCGCAAGATGCTTCTCGCAGCAATTTCTTTCCAAAGTGTCCAAAGCTTATTGTAGAAAGTGGAAGCAAACTCCTTTGCTATCCAGACGCTTTTGTTCTTATTATCCTTTGTTTTTGCCTTTCTATTTACCTTCTTTGAATCGTTTCTTCTTTTCGGAAGATCCTTTGGCCCCTACCAAGAAGACTTGATCCTTTTTGGTTGGAAAGTGACTCTCAACAATTTTTAATATGTTAAGAAAATCACGAGGTCGATATCTAGCTTGTTCATATGAAAAATTCACAACAATTGTGAAAGGAGTCCGGAGTGAGTGCAAGATCAAATCTTGGCTCAACTCTCCATCCATGACAAAACCGGTTGTCCTAATTGATCAATCAAATTGATTATGTTAAGAACTTTTTATCTATACTATAGTGCCATTGGCCATTCTAGATCGGAAGAGCTCCTTAGATATCTGATATCTATTAGTCCTACTTTCCTCACCATCAACTACTTGATGTGCAGGAATATAGTAGTAGCATCCATTGTTTCATGCTGACGCTGAAGCTCGTTACTCATAGATGCGAGCATGATGCATTGAGCCAACTGTGCATCATTTTGCCACTTTTTAAAAGTAGCAATGTCTTTCTCAGAGGCATTGTCTGCAACCATTGCAGGGATAGGAGTATTAAGGACATAAGATAGCTTTTCAGCTATGAGAACTATTCTCAATTTCCTTAACCAATCCGTTTAATTCGGTCTAATTAACTTAGCATCTAATATGCTTCGCAGTGATAGTAATTTTAGACATTGTGAAATTCTGTAAATGAATTTGTAATTAACAACATTTTAACATACATTCTTTTATTAATTACCAAAATAATTTAGGTCTTGTTTTAAATTGGTATCTCCCACTATTTTTTTCAAACTATATTACCCTCACTTATATAGTTCGGCAAAATCTAATTAAAGATTTGCTAGTGAGAATAAGGATCCCATTTCAAATGTATATAGCCTTGTGGTGACACAACAAACTATATATAAATAAATAGGTAGACAACTTTTGTCAATTACATTAACTATGCAACTCCTTGTATTTTGCCTCTTAGATTATTTTGATCAAGTGGTGGCACATCCGAATCAAAATTATCCAAGTTAAGTCCGACCTAGCACTCCATATATTCAAAAAAGAAAAATATCATCCTTGTGGTGACACAACAAAACAATATTGTTCAATTTTCTTTATAAGCATCAAATGTGATAAATTAACATCTTAAATACTTAATACTTGCCTTGTGGTGACACAACAAACTCATATTAAATATTTAATACTCTATTAATTTTATCATGCTAGAAGGCGACGTTCGATATTCCAAATATCTTTGAACTCTTAGGACTTAATATAAAAATTGAGGGTTTGTTATTAATTTGTCTCATCTTGTTTAGCGCATATATATATATATATATATATATATATATATATATAAATACGTCATTATATTAATGAACATGCAAGCATGTTTGCATAATATATATATATATATATAGTATAAGCATGCACATATAGAATACTATATTCTACCCGGATTGATTATGGACTTTTATTCTAGTTTGGTTCACTAGAGCCACCAAGTGAACCAAAAGGTCAAACCCTAGGGGTGCAAGAAATAATATTTAAATATAACTATTACATTTAAACCTAGGGCTCCATTACAAACGGGTCTTCAAGTGCTCCTTGCTTCCTTTGATCTCTAATTCTTCAAAATTAATTCTAACTATTCCTATTACAAAACTATTTAAAATAAATAGAAACCTTGATCGCAAAATAGGGAAGTACATAGGAGGAGATAGAATTTACATTAAGAAAAATTAGAAGACGAAGTACACGCAGTAACCCCATTTAATAAAACCCATACATTCATGCATCCAACTAAAATAAAATCCAATCGCATTGGTCAATAGTCCATAATCAATCCCATTTATTATCATACACATCACCATACGCATCAATAAATAACATTCATCTTATGAATAATAAACATTTAATATATATATTGATATCATTTAATGGGCAAATTTAGTTAGTATAAAATCTAATTTTGAATCAAAATAAACTCCTTTATTTTAATCCAAATTTAAATCAAAATAAAACTATTTTATTTTAATTTATCCAATTTTGAATAAAATAAACTATTTTATTTTAATCAAAATCTTTAATTAAAATAAACTCTTTTATTTTAATTAATTATGGAATCCAATTCCATATATAAAAAATCTTTAATTAAAAAAAACTTTTATTTTAATTAATTATGGAATCCAATTCCATGTAAAAAAAAAAATTTATTAAAGGAAACACGGATTTTCTTTTCATATTCACAAATAAACTCCTTTATTTTGAATAATATGAAATCTTATTTCATATCTAAATAAACTCCTTTATTTAAGGAAATTAGGATTCTTTCCTATTCACAAATAAACTTTTTATTTTGAATAATATGAAATCTAATTTCATATTTAAATAAACTCCTTTATTTAAGGAAAAGATGATTCTTTTTCTTATTCACAAATAAACTCTTTTATTTTGAATAATATAAAATCTAATTTCATATCAAAATAAACTCCTTTATTTAAGGAAAAATAGAATCCAATTTCAACTCCAATTAGTTATCATGGAATCCAATTCCAACTCTAATTAGTTAGCATGAAATTTAATTTTAAAATTAAAATAAACTTTTATTTTAATTATAAAATTATTAAGATTAAAATAAAATTTTATATTTTAATATTAAAATAAACTTTTTATTTTAAAATTAAAATAAACTTTTTATTTTAATTATATAATAATTAAGAATATATATATATATATATATATATATATTATAATATATAATAAATAATCTCCATGAATCCATGAATTGAGCCACGAAAATCCTGTTAACTTTTGTCTTGACCACGTGAATGCTTCCTTTTTTTTTTTTATTAAAACCGTGCACAGCCCTTTTTTTTTTTTTTTTTTTAATACACGGAAATCATCCACATTTTTTTTTATTCCATGATCCAAATGAAAGCCACGTTGAGATGGTTGCCCAAGTCTGGTTTTTGTTCCTTGCATTATTTGTTGCAAAATATGTTTTCGAGAATATCAAGTTGCCATGAATATCCGTGAGTCACATGGCAACAAATAATGCACGGATTTTTTTTTTTTTTTTTTATTTATTAAATTTTATACAATAAAATTATGCCCAATTAAATTGTTCTAAACACATATCAATATATAAATTAAAACTATTAATAATTCGCATAAAGGTTTGGCTCGATGCCACCGTTGTTAGGTTTGTAATATTCATATGCGTAATCAAATTGCATAAATTAATGCTAAAGATAAAATCGAGTTTAAAATTTATTACAAACCATATACCCGGATCACCCTTTATGCACAATTATTAATTAAACGAAAAGATAAAGAATAAAAATCATACCCTTGAAGATCGAGCTTCCTCGTGTACAAGTTCACCTCCAAATCCTTTTTTCGCTCATCTTGAATCCACCGGGTTTGGTTCCTTCCTTCGATCAACGTTAGCCACCCAAATGTTTGGCCTCAGAGGTGATCCACCAAGGAAGAATAAAGAATTCAAGAAGATGGTGTATTTGGCTCAAACCCTAGTTTTCTATCTCTATAGAAAAAGGTGTACTCTCCAACAAATTGGAATTATGTACGTAGTTGTTAAAGTCAACCACACCCTTCACCCATAATAAGACTCCTCTTATTTATAGATGTGGGCAACCCACCTTAACAATTAAGGAATTGGGATTTATTTAATTAATTAAATTCTTTTAATTAATTAAGCTCTCTAATCTTATTAGGGATAATTAATTAAACTCTTTTAATTAATTTAATTTCCTAATCCAATTAGGAATAAATGAGAGTACTTATATTAAATTAATTCCTAAACTCTTTTAGAAATTAAAATAATAATAATTGTAATAATATTAATAAGACTCCTCTTATTAATTTATATTTAATATTTCTAAAATATTAAATAATAATATTATGCTATTTAATTTATTCTATCACCATAGATTAAATTAAATATACATAACATATTATTACGATTATGCCATTAACTTCTTAAATAATTATTCTTCCTTTTATGGTGTGACCCTTTAGGTTCTCCATATTAAATAGGTTGTGAATAAATCAATTAGAACAATTCTAATCTTATTTAAATGAATAAATTAAACAATTAATTTATTTAAATAAATAATATTTATTCTACAATAGGATAAGCCTCCCTAATGATCAACGACTTTCCAGATAATATAGATTTCAACATTAATCATTAAAGAACCTTTGAGTAAATAGTTACCGCATAATTCAATCCTTCCACCATACAATGTCCCAATTAAATATAAGACATGGAATTACTTGTCAAGTCTTATTTTATTTAATTATATGTATTTCGACTCTTAAATGCACAACTCAAATAATGCAAATTAGAAACTCCTTTCTAATTTCATTTCCCCGCCAAGAACTATTGGGTTGTCATTTATCGAATCACATAGACATTTCTCTTCTTTTATTAGAAGTGGTAGATTCTTTATTGATCATACATTATTCCATGTACAACTTATTATACCCAAGCATACCCTTTGATATACCCTAAGGGTCTTAAGGAATAAGTCAAAGTATAACTCATCATACAAAAGATACTATGATGATCTCAAGTCCAAGGATTACTTGTACTACAATCACTACAGAATTCCTATCGACAGCAAATAAAACTCCATTAGGTATTCCTTAGCGAGCCAACGCTCAAAGTGAACTTATTCTCTAATAAGCACCTACATACTTGCTTTAGTGTTCCACACAAATGATCATGAGATCAATCATCCTCATCCAATGAGCAAGCAACGTATGTACCAATCTATCCGGATTCACTAATCCCCAATTTAGTAATCCAACGATTGGGAACTATTTTAGTTTTAAGCTTTCTAAGAATTTAGATCTCATTAGAATGATCATCATCATTATTCTAAAAGCATTGCTTAAAACTATGGGTTTATCACATATTATAAAACAAAGATCATGTAGATAATTAAAAGCCTTTAATAAATTAATACTTTTTATTAATAAATGAATAAGATTGTTACAAAGTATATGCTTTATCATCAAACATGATTGGCTTGTGTGCATACTACTTTCAATAATGATATGTCAAGAGAAGACTCACCATTGGAAAGAATATGATAGTAATCTTCTCATTTTTCTTTAGGCGTCTATTAGGGTCAACCAGGAGGATAATTTGGCCATATATGATATCTATAATAACCTAGACGCATGGCCTCCCATGTACGAAGGTTTCCTTGAGCACTTCCCAAAGATTCTAATTTCTAAAACAGTTTTTGATTATACCTTTATGTAAGATGTCATGGTGACGTGCTACCCAAGTTGGTGTCAAGAGTCATAGTTTATATATATATTTGTATCAAAACTCACAACACATGAGTTGTTGTATTTTGCACGATAATTGTGGTAATAAAGTTGTAGTTGTTTTCTGTACCATGTATTTGGCGACTCAGAATGGGTTGGATGGAATGGACCTATTTTATTTGAAGCGTAACTGAGAAGGGGGTTCAACTAGGGCTTATATATATTAGACGTATATCAGTTGTAATTGGAGATTCCACCCCTTGGGGGCTGAAGCTATTGTCTTCTTCTCTCTTTAATTTCAATAATAGAATAGAGTATATTAGTGTAGGTATTTTCTAGAGTTGATTAGATTGGAGACTTGAAGCAATTGGGAATCATTAGAGATTCAACCTTGGCTCAAGAGAACAGATTTGCACTATAATTCTCTATCCTTATTCTCTCTTTGATTGCTTCTTGTATCTCATGATGTGTCTTCAATATGTGGATAATAGCATTAATTCAATTATGACTTAACTTCTATTCTGAGATTGCAATGGATTCTATGGATTAGTTATTTCTGATATGTTTCATTGTTAGCCTTATTGATTTTTATGGATTTGTATATTAAGATTCATGCTTAATTGCTTAGTTGATTGGCCATTAATTACTGTGATAACCCATATGAACTTGAAAGACGAATTATAGGTTTAGATCTGATCTTGATAGCTTGTGATTGTATATTCTACGTTGTGATGGGATGTATGATTTGTGCTTAGGATAGACATATACCGAAGCACCACTCGTAGTCAATTGAGAACTTGGAATTAAACCCTAATTATTTGTAAATCAAATAGACATATAGTGATTTAGGTAATGTGGGTGTTCATGTGTATTCTATCAATTGTGGATTATATGTGATATGGGTATGGTGCATTGAAAGATGGCTATACTTTACTTTAGTGTTCTCGACTAACAAACCGGTACAATTAGCTTGGCTTAACATGAAATATATGGATTTAAATGAGTCAATAGATGAAATTGTAATCTCAGGTCTTTATTATCTAGTCTCACTCTAGGAATAGTTAGGTTTACTTAATTTCATATTTTAAATACAAAATATAATATCATTCGTTTAAATAAGATTAAGATGGTTATGGGTTAATGCTTGGTGAACTTTGTTAGTTATTTCTCCGAGGGAACGATACTTTACTTACTCTTTATTACTTGTTGACCACGTATACTTGCGTGTTGTGCGTAACTAGAAATTACCCAACAGATAACACCGGGAGGACATGCACACCTCAGAGATGACACTAAGGACCTTCAACAATGGCAGCAGTCCAATCTCAGCGAAGCCCTGAGCAACGTCTGCTTTATTAGCCCAAACCGATGATAACACCGGTGAGGGGCAACATCGTTATCTCGCCAACATGATGCCACATCACGTCGTCTCAACATTTCATCACATTTCTACACAAACGACGTCCCACAAGAGCCAAGGAAAATCAATCCCGAGTGACTATTGTGCGGGGTAACGGATGAAATTTGAAGCTTGAAGACCAGAGGGCATCGTCCCATCTTCAATGACTTTATACAAACTCTAATCCCATACCATGGTATAACTCTCGACAATGACGGTCCGAAATAGGTCCTGTATACCTCAATCGGATTCTCGAATTGCACTTCTGAAAGTTCGAGCGAACATTACAGTGCCCGAGTGCACGTACTACAAGACAACCCGACCCGAAAAACTCGGGGCAACTCGGGTAGCCTCTGGTACACCTGCGACTCCACCCTCTATAAATAGAGGGCTTGGGGTGGCCATTTTGCAAGAGAAAACGGCGAGGAAACCCTGCCCAATTTGCTCTGTACTCACCCCATACTGAGTGCTTTCTAATTTTAAACACATGTGAGCTCATATATACCTACTTTTGTACCCACTTTAAAGATATAGAAGTCTTCTTTGGCAGTCAACTGTGATGGCCCCGAATCCAAGGTCCCGAATCACCGCGGATCCGGTTCGATCATTCTATACAATTATTACTATTTGCGAAAGATATAAACATAAATTGTTTATACATTAAACTTACATACTTTTCCCCAAGGTCGAGTAACCTTAACTTGTACACAATACATCACTTGTCTAATACATAACATTATCATCATACAATACTTATACAAATCGAATCACACACATTAACTTTAAGCTGGAACTGTCTTTAACCTTTCTTTGTATCTGACGCATTCGTCTTAATCTGCATGTTTTATCATGATATAACAAGGGTGAGCATAAAATTGCCCAGCAAGTTTAAATTCAATAATATAATGATATATCATGATTAAAATGATTTGAATAATTGGCTGGCTATAATTCAACAATATAATTGTGAACTAGCAGGAACAAATTTATGACTGAACAAGTATTATACATGAACAAATATATCTGAAACCAACTGGTAATGAAGGTGATCAGCCTTTTATAGCTGACTTATACATGCAATATGTACAGAGTACAATTCATGGCAACCACCAATGATTAACCATAAGCTTATCCGAATGAAACAACTCTTAGTAGAGTTAAGTAAAACAAACATGCCTGAACTGTTGATTACCGCTACGCAATTTATATCGCCTTATCCGAAGACCTAATATTAGTAATATAGATCTTCAATATTAGAATAATATCATCACAATATAATACTGTAAGATATATATATATATATATATATATACATAGAATAACCTAAACACATAACACATAATCCTATCAGTCTACAACACATATAAGACTCGGTATCAAGTCAAACTATTGCAGTCTGAGTTGAACCCGACACAATTCTAACATCCCGACGGTCTAGTCAGACTTTTATCGAGTTAAAGTTCAATTAAACTTTGCCTAACACTTAGCAATCAACTTAAATAATTTCAATATCAGTCGAAATATTTTTCCAAGTCTCATAATAATTTTCAAATAATTATTATTATTTATCGTGAATTTTCAATCATTAAACACGTATTTAAATGAATTAAATACCACATAATTCTTTTATCATTAATATTTATTTAATATCAAATATTAATGAAATACATATCATAATATTATAATATATTTATAATATCATAAAGTATTTTTAATACTTTGAAATCATAATTATATGATTTTTAAACACTTAAATCCATTATCCGATAATTGCTATTAATATTAAAATATTAAGATTTTCATGATAAAATATCAAAAGTTATATTTTATAACTTAAAATATTTTATAATACTTAAATCATTTTCATATGATTTTTAAATCATTTATTCTATTTTTTCTTAATTTATTTAATATATTTATTAAATAAACTAATTATCATTAATATTGATTAATTAATGGATTTCATCACAAAATATTAAAAGTCACTAAAAATAACTTAAAATATTTTATTATACCATAATATTATTTTTCATGATTTTTCATGAATTAAAATCATTTTTAAATTATTTATTTAATATTATAATTAAATAAATTAAATACCATTTATATTCCAAAAATATTAAATATTTATGAAATATACTCAAAATAATTAAAAACTATTTTTCAGAATTTATTATGTATTTTTAATAATTAAAAACTATTTTTTTCTATTTTTAAATAATTTCTTGAAAATAATTAATTAAAAAGGGGCCCTATAGCGACAGAACCGTCGTTATAGGTGTTCTTCAGCTGTTCTTGAGCTTCAAAGTCAGTTTACATGTTAACTAGTTTGACCTTAAATAAATCTTAATTCTTGTCAATTTCTGGGCTTACTAATATTTATAGATCGTAATACTAATGTAATATTACATGTTCCAACAACTAAATAAGTAATACAACATCACAATTAGAAGATCTATGCCTTCAAAATATCTGACAACACTGTTCTTCATTTTTTGGGTTTTCCAGAAAATGAAGAACAGTCGAGGTACTAGATCTAGATCCTTATAACTTACGCTACCTGTTTGATTTATGCGATTTAAAGCTTCAAACTTGTAGTTGAGATGTCAGGGAACATTTCTATACAATCATATTAGTCTAATAACAACACCAAATGCAGATTGCCTCTGGTCAAACTACCTGCCAGAAAATGGTTCTTGACTTTCTGGGTTTTCCAGAAATGGAACCCAGACAGTTGGTCAACCTATGTTTGACCGTGCTTAAATTTGTTTCTGTTTATTACATGAGCAATATAAAGGCATGATCGTGTAGTAGGTATACTAGTCTACAACATACGACCAACAACAAGACCAAAAACATATAACACAAGCAAGATCTGAAGGCTAGAACATCTTGTCAGACACTGTTGGGAATTCTGGGTTACCCAGGTTCACATTTTCGTGGTCGGTCAACGTCCTTTGACCACTCATATCTTTCAATATACTAATGATCTGGCCTTGTATCTTGTTGTAGATCATAGTCCTCATGACAAAGAACATATTTATAACATAAAACAACTAATATCAAAATTAACACACAAAGATCTAGGGCCTCTGACATATGACTGTCAGGCCACTTTTTTAATTTTTTCCAGATTTGTTTAAAACTTTATTTCGAGCATCTAAATGATATGGATCTAAGTTTTGGCAACCCAGATCATCAAGTGACACCCTCTAACACATATTTAAACAACAAATTACAACATCCAACATAAGATCCAAGGATTTCGAAATTTAGGGTTTGTATACCTTTTAAGCTTGGATCTTGATTTCTGACTTTTGATTCATGTTATTGGATTGCTAAAGCTTGATCATGGTTTGGTTTCTCACACTTTCTCACTCTAACTCCCGAATTTCTAGAGAGAGAAGGTCTTGGATAGTTTAGAAAATTAAAGTGAGCTTTCTCTCACTAAAATGCCAAATAAATGCTACTTTTTAATCTTGTGTTGCTAGTTGGCTGAGATAGCTGCTAATTATTGGCTGATGGGTGTCACATGGAGTGGTTAGGGTTGCTCGCCAACTCACATTTGGCTAGATTTGCAAGAAACATCCAATAATGCACTTAACGGCATTTAAGTCTTTTTCCATTTAATTTTAATGGCAATTTGGACATTGGCCAAACCCTTAGGGTTTAGGGTTTGAGCCAAATAGGGTTTAGGGTTTGAACCAATTAGGGTTTAGGGTTTGGAAAAATAATTCTAGAATTTCCAAATTAGATTTTCAAAATAGAAATTTAATATTTCTAAATTATAATTAGGATTTTCTAATTATATTAAAATTTCTTAATCATAATTTAAATATTGCAAATTAGGATTAGTATTTCCTAATTAAATTTGCTAATTTAGCAATTAGGGTCAAAATGGTCATTAGGGTTTATGTGACGCCCCAAAAATTAGGTATACATCACCCATCTTGAGTCGCCAGTTACATGGTACAGAATTTAAATACAACTTAATAATACAACTGTCGTGTACAATACGACAAAATATAAAGTGTGAGTTTGAATACAAATATTGTCTACTAGAGAATATAAAAACTCAAAATGAGTCCTCATTACAATTATTATCACACTATTTCACAGAATAGTGAAGACTACTAATGCACCATCTAAGACCATCACTCTGTTCCCCGACTAGTCCCAGCTACGTTCTCATTTCCTGAAGAGAACAGTGAAAGAAAGGGTGAGCTCAACTAGCCCAGTAAGAAATATTATAACTAAGATAATGCAGAATAATTTATCGTTAGCCTTCAACAGTGTTAAACTAATAAAATATAATAACTATCAAGTTTAACTGCAGCGGAACAAGCAATCCATTAGAAGAGTCAAGTAGGGAATAAAATCTACTATCTTCTATGATTTAAAAGGTTTTTCATCACTTTTATCATTTGGGACTCGACAATAAATAATCCACATCATCGAATCACCTCGCACTACTGGCCGAGGATATTCTTTAGTATCACGACCACAATTATACATGCACTACGTGCAAGAATATTTGTGTATTCATTAATGGTCATGATCATGCCAACAAGCGTCCATCAATGCACTACGGGCCAATGAAGACTTTTACCACATCATTAACATTACGATTAATGATTACAAGAATAATCCACGGTCATAATCATACCAAGTCCATTTATGCTACAGGCCATAGATGACTTTCAAAAATATAAATATGAGGATGATGACAATGATATAAGAATTCAATAAAACAAGTTCAAGAATTAATTTGTCCAAGAACCAATAACGTCAAATTGTCAACATGATCTTTGCTTTGTAGAGTAAAATTCAAGAATGCTCGGAAGAATATTTCCATGAAAAGATCTTTGGATGAAGCGCAATTATCAAGGATATTCCACTAATTTCATGGAGTATAGAAGTCAAAACTTTAACCAACCGAGTATAATAAAGAATGGAATAACAAAAGAATTCACCATGCATGTGGTACTTCAGATAGAGGAGTTATTCAACGAGAATATTAAATAACGAATCCGGTCAAAGAAATTCAAGACAAGCGGGATGTTCTAATGAGAATAATAAAGAATGGAATAACAATGAGAAATCACCATGCATGCGGTGCTTGACAGCATAGATAGGTTATTCAACGAGAATACTAATAAGGACGGAATCGGTCGGCGTAAAATGCATGAGCGAGGATATTCCAGCAGAATAATAATAAAGATGGAACCGGTCGGCGTAAAATGCATGACGAGGATATTCCAACGAGAATAATAAAAAGGCGGAATCGGTCCGGCGTGGGGCCGCGCGACGAGGATATTCCAATGAGAATAGTAAAGATGGAATAATAGAAGAATGTCACCAAGTATAGGGTAGCTCAAGCGTATCTGAGTTATTCAACAGAATAATAAAGAATGGAATAACATAAGTTCTCTTCATGAATACAAAATAATAACACCCCTTACGAGTACAACAAATAATATTCCCTACCTTAAGAAGAAAAGTCTTTGGATATATAAGTAGTGAAGTAGCAAAATACTTTCTTCTTTCTCTCTATAGTTTATCTCTCTAGAGTTTCAAGTGAATTCATAAGAAAATAATGAAGGAATGAGCTTCTATTTATAGAAAAATGGGTACATAAGTAACTAACTCATGAGCGGTCTAGATTGATTTACTTTAATCGACGGTCCATATTTAAAGCAAAATCTTTTAAATAAAATATAATATATTCTATTTATAATCTAATAAAATGAATAACTTTATAAAAGATTTTACTATGCAAACACTTATCTGCATCAGCAAACATTATGCATAATAAAATATAATATATTCTAATTATTGTCTAATAAAGCAGATAACTTTATAAAAGTATTACATTTTATATAAAAAGATTTTACTATACAAAATCTATATATCAGAATAATATGCAACACTATGCATAATAGAATATAATATATTCTATTTATAGAATAACTTTATAAAAGTATTATATTTTATATAAAAGATTTTACGTATTATTACATTAATAATACCAACAAAAGTCGAGTGACTTATCACGTAAGCATCAATAATTAATATCGTGTGCTACTATGCTGACCACAGCGTATTCTTGTACTTTTAACAACTTAGGGTGTTTCAACAGATTAACGGTAAAACTTCCATAGTTATTTTCATAAAATATTTTTGTCGTTTTCTCAATCAAAGCAATAATTCCGATTTATAGGGTCCTGATGATGATTGTGTCGTTGTACGAATATTTCTTGTTAAAACGAATATTCCCCGATCAATCAAATATTATATAACAACTTGCGTACTTTGCAAAATTTATAAATATTACCCACAATTATAACATTATATCAATTTCACTCCATAATATTCAAAAATAATATTTATAGAAAATTCATCTTTATTCAAAAAGTTGGGGTTTTACAATCTCCATTTCTTATGAAATTTCGCCCTCGAAATTAGGGTACGTACCTGGTATATTGAAGAGGTAAGGATACCTTGATTTCATATCAGATTCTAAATCCCAAGTCATTTCCTCAACATCGTGGTTTCTCCACAAAACTTTAACTTGAGGTATAACCTTGGAGCGTAGAATATGTTCCTTCTTATCCAAGATTTGAATAGGAACCTCTTCATACATCAAATCTTCCGCTATTTCGTCCGGTTCTAACTCAATAATGTGGTTCGGGTCTTCCACTTATTTACGTAACATGGATATATGAAAAACGTTATGAACACGAGACATACTTGGCGGTAAAGCAAGTCTATAGGCCACAGTTCCTGCTCGATCAAGGATTAAAAATGGGCCGATGAATCGAGGATTGAGCTTTCCTCTCTTTCCAAATCTCGTAACTCCTTTCCATGGAGCAACACGTAACAACACATGGTCTCCTATATCGAATTCCACATCCTTTCGATGAAGATCAGTATAACTCTTTTGTCGATCTTGTGAGGTTTTTATACGTTGTCGGATCATTTGAATCTTTTCCATAGTCATACGTACCAACTCCAGTCCCAACAATGTTGCTTCACCCACCTCATCCTAGCATACTGGAGAATGACACTTTCTTCCATACAACGCTTCGAATGGAGCCATGCCAATACTTTCTTGATAACTGTTGTTGTAGGAAAACTCCACCAATGGTAAGAACTTGTCCCAACTTCCCTTGAAGTCAAGGACACATTGTCTTAATAGATCTTTAAGAGTTTAAATCGTCCTCTCCGACTGCTCGGCCGTCTGAGGATGATATGTCGAGCAAAATCGTAAATCCGTGCCCATAGCCTTTTGCAAACTAACCCAAAATCTTGAAGTGAATCTTGGGTCTCGATCAGAAACTATGGATACTGGCATACCATGCAATCTTACAACCTTGTTTATGTACATACGAGCAAGACGTTCAACTGTATAATTTTCTCGTATCGGTAAGAAATGAGCAGACTTGGTCAATCTATCAACAATGACCCAAATCGCATCTATGCCTTGAGAAACTTTGGGGAAGACCGGTAACAAAATCCATGGTAATGTCCTCCCACTTCCATTCTAGAATTTTAAGTGGTTGCAATGGACCTTTTGGTACTTGATGCTCCGCCTTGACTCGTTGACACGTTAAACACCTTGAGATAAACAGCGTTATCTCTCTCTTCATATTGCTCCACCAAAATGTATGACGAATATCATGATACATTTTGGTACTCCTAGGATGGATTGCAAACGGTGTGTTATGTGCCTCCATCATGATTTTATACTTTAAATCAGGGTCATTAGGAACACAAAGTCTGGAGTTGACTCGAAGTATTCCTTCTTCATCGATTCTTGCTTCCGGCATAGCACCTTCTTGCACTTTCTTCCTCATACGCATCAGCTCCAGGTCTATAGCTTGAGCAGCTTTAACTTTATTAATTAAAGTCGGTTCTACTCGTATATTCACCATCATCACATGGGTCCCTGGAGTCTTTAACTCTATCTCCATCCTTTGCAAGTCACACAAAATGGGCTTTTGTGTTGTCAATATCGCTTTTCGTACTCGCATATGATCTTCTACTCGATAAATCGACTACCACGTTCACTTTTTCGGGATGGTATTGGATGGTATGATCATAATCTTTCAACATTTCAAGCCAACGTCGTTGTCGCATGTTGAGTTCCTTTTGAGTGAAGAAATATTTGAGGTTTTTATGATCCGTAAAGATCTCCACTTTCTCCCCATACAAGTAATGCCTCCAAATCTTTAGTGCGAAGACAACAGCTGCCAACTCTAGATCATGAGTAGGATAATTCCTCTCATATTCTTTGAGTTATCGTGAGGCATAGGCTATGACTTTCCCATATTGCATGAGAACACATCCTAACCCTTTTGCGAGAAGCATCTTTGTAGATGACAAATCCCTCAGAACCGGATGGTATTGTCGAGCAGTCTTTGAAATGAGTCTCCTCTTGAGTTCTTGAAAACTCTTCTCACATTCCTCGCTCCAACCGAACTTTGTATCTTTTCGAGTCAGCTGAGTTAGTGGAGTAGCGATTCGAGAAAACCCTTCTACGAATCTCCGATAATAACCAGCTAAGCCGAGAAAGCTACGTACTTTGGTCACTGATTTAGGTTGCTCCCAGCTTTGAATAGCTTCAATCTTTGCTGGGTCAACAGATATTCCATGACTTGATACCACGTGCCCAAGGAATGCTACTTCCTCAAGCCAGAACTCGCATTTCTTCAACTTGGCATAAAGCTTGTATTCACAAAGCTTTTGGAGTATCAGCCTCAAGTGTTGTTCATGATCTTCACGACTTTTGGAATAAATAAGGATGTCATCAATAAAGACGACCACAAAGTGATCCAAATATTCCTTGAATACTCGGTTCATCATATCCATGAAGGCGGAAGAGCATTAGTCGATCAAAGGACATGACTAGGAATTCATAATGCCCGTCTTAGGAGTTACGAAAGCCGTCTTTGGAATGTCATCGGTTCTAATCTTCAATTGGTGATATCCGGAGCGAAGATCAATCTTTGAAAAGAATTTGGCTCCTTACTGGCTGGTTAAACAGGTCATCAATACGTGGCAATGGGTACCTATTTTGATGGTGACATGATTGACTCCAGGATAATCAATACAAAGTCGCATACTCTCATCTTTCTTTTTCACGAATAGAGCAGGAGCACCCCGAGGAAAAGTACTAGGACGAATGAAACTGATGTCTAACAATTCCTGTAGTTGGGTCTTTAACTCCTGAAGTTCAATAGGAGCCATTCGATATGGGGCTTTGGAAATAGGTTTTGTAACAGGTTCAAGGTCGATACAAAATTAAATTTCACACTCTGGGGTAGGTAGGGGAAGTTCTTCGGGGAATCGTCAAGAAATTCATTAACAACAGAAATATCATTCAAAACTGACGTATTTTTGTTTAGATCCGTGACATGAGCTAAGAAAGCTTGACATCTATTTTTCAATAAACGAATAGCTTTATGGCTTGAGATGAGAGTGATTGATTTTAATGGTTTGGTGGCTTGAATTCGCATAACAGATTGGTTAGGAATATGAAAGCTAACAACCTTACGAAAACAATCAATTTTTGCATGATGAGTAGTTAACCAATCAATCCCTAGAATTACATCAAATGCATGTATTTTTAACGAAATAAGATCGACAGGTAATGTAAGGGTACCGATTTGAACCAAACAAGACTTGTAAACAGTGGATGTAATGAAGGTTTCTCCCAACGTAGTTTCTACAGATAAGTCAAAGTCTAGTTTCTCCGGAGTCTAATTTAATCGTTGAGCGCAAGTAGGAGAAATAAAAGAATGGGTAGAACCGGTATCAAATAAGGTATAGACTTCGCTTGAGTTTATGATAAGCTTACCCGTGATGACCTCATTCGGGTTCCTTGCTTTCGGGAGGTCACAACAAACGCTCTCCTTGCACTCTGGCTTTGACTTTTTGGGGACGGCTTTTGGTGCCTCCCATCTGGTGAACTTGTCTCGGTGAATGAAAAATCGGGCTAAGTGACCTTCTCTTCCACAATTATAACATGCTTTGGGATGACATCGCGCAGTTTGGACTAATGTGTCCCTCCCTCGCATTTGAAGCATATGATAGGTGGTCGTTCTCCTTCCTTAACACGGTCTTTGGTCTTGGCGTCCTTCCATCATTATTGAATCTCCTTTTCTTGAAATGTTCATTTTTTTGTCTTGGCCATGATTACCCCAGGAAGTGGTTACCATTTACGGCATGTTGATTCCTCCGTTTTTTGTCATTGTTTGATGGTGATACCCTTTGGTATTTTCATGCTTCCGGTTGCTTTCTCTTGGTTGCGTTGACTCGTTATGGCGCTTCAATAAGCGAGCCCTATTTACAACACATCGAGTACAAACACGGTTTATGAGAAATAAGATATTGGCGTATCTCGGTTTCAAACCTCTTAAAAACATTCGCGTCATTCGCTCCTCATTATCGACCAAATGGGATGCAAACGGGATAACTCATAAATTTAGCCTCGTATTGCGACACGGTCATATTGTTTTGTTCTAATTTAATAAACTCCACTTCTTTCATGTGACGAATACTCTCAGGAAAGTACTTGTCGTTGAATAGCTCTTGGAACTTCTCCCAAGATATCTTGAGTGCGTCAGGCTGGGTACGTTTTACAGATTTCCATCAGTAATCTGCCTCTTCAAGCAACATGAAGGTGGCGAAGGGAACCTTTTGCTCCTCGAAGCATCCCAAGACATCAAATATCTTGGAGATCTGCTTTATCCATGCTTCCGCCTTAAGTGGTTTTGGCTCTCCAATAAACTCCGGTGGTCCCAGCTCCTTGAACTGTTTAGCGGTGACCGTCCCAAAGTTTCCAATTTTCCACCTACATATCGGACAGGAGCCGCTCTCGCCTGATGTTGCATGAATTGCATAAAGCCTCTGAACAATCCATCATTCATCATTTGGTCCGTGTTGTTGTTTGGATGAGGATTGTCGCCTTCCTGATGCACATTATCACGATTATTGATATGTGGAGACTCAGCGGTCTCTTGTGCTCCATTGCTATTCTCAACATTCTCGGATGTCATTTTTTGAATCTTGCCACAAAACAAGGGTTAGTTGACATGTAACATATTATCTCTAAACTCTGACCAACCAATTTAAATACAAAATAAATTTAAGTAGGTCATACTAGCGAAGGAATTCCCCGTCTCTCCCCTCCTAGTTCTAGTCTCACATTTTAGCTAGGGATCATATCCCTAAGCTTTGATACCAACTGTGACGCCCCCAAAATTAGGTATACATCACCCATCTTGAGTCGCCAGATACATAGTACAGAATTCAAATACAACTTAATAATACAATTTTCGTGTACAATACGACAAAATATAAACTGTGAGTTTGAATACAAATATTGTCTACTAGAGAGTATACAAACTCAAAAGGTGCCTTCATTATAATTATTATCACACTATTTCACAGAACAGTGAGGACTACTAATGCACCATCTAGGACCATCACTCTGTTCCCCGACTAGTCCGAGCTACGTTTTCATTTCACGAGAAGAAACGGTGAAAGAAAGGGTGAGCTCAACTAGCCCAAGAAGAAATATTATGACTAGATAATGCGAGAATATTTTATCGTTAGCCTTCAGCGATGTTAAAGCGATAAAATATAATAACTATCAAGTTTAAGCTGCTATATGAACAAGAAATCCATTAGAAGAGTCAAGTAGGGAATAAAATCTACTATCTTCTATGATTTAAAAGGTTTTTCATCACTTTTATCATTTGGGACTCGACAATAAATAATCCACATCATCGAATCACCCCGCACTACTGACCGAGGATATTCTTTAGTATCACGACCACAATTATCCATGCACTACGTGCAAGAATATTTGTGTATTCATTAATGGTCATGATCATGCCAACAAGCGTCCATCAATGCACTACGGGCCAATGAAGACTTTTACCACATCATTTGTAACATTACGGTGGCGTGATTACAAGAATAATCCACAGTCATAATCATACCAAGTCCATTTATGCACTCTGGGCCATAGATGACTTTCAAAAAATATAAATATGAGGATGATGACAATGATATAAGAATTCAATAAAACAAGTTCAAGAATTAATTTGTCCAAGAACTAATAACATCCAAATTGTCAACATGATACTGCTTTGTAGAGTAAAATTCAAGAATGCTCAGAAGAATATTTCCATGAAAAGATACTGGATGAAGCGCAATTATCAAGGATATTCCACTAATTTCATGGAGTATAGAAGTCAAAACTTTAACCAAGTGAGTATAATAAAGAATGGAATAACAAAAGAAATCACCATGCATGCGGTGTGCCATATAGGCGAGTTATTCCAACAGAATACTAAATAACGGAACCAGGTCAGGCGAAATTCGCACCAACGGGATGTTCCAACAGAATAATAAAGAATGGAATAACAACAGAAATCATCATGCATGCGGTACTTCGCGTGAGCGAGGTTATTCAATAGAATACTAATAGGGGACGGAATCAGTCCCGTAAAAGCGCATGAGCAGGATATTCCAACAGAATAATAATAAAGATGGAACCAGGTCCAGCATAAAATGCACAAACAGGATATTCCAACAAAATAATAAAAAGCGGAATCAGTCGTGCCAGAAGACGCATTGAGATAGGATATTATTCCAATGAGAATAGTAAAGATGGAATAATAGAAGAATGTCACCAAGTATAGGGTAGGTGGCAGCGTATCTGAGTTATTCCAACAAAATAATAAAGAATGGAATAACATAAGTTCTCTTCATGAATACAAAAGAATAACACCTCTTACGAGTATAACAAATAATATTCCCTACCTTAAGAAGAAGAGTACTGTATATATAAGTAGTGAAGTAGCAAAATACTTTCTTCTTTCTCTTTATAGTTTATCTCTCTAGAGTTTCAGTGAATTCGTAAGAAAATAATGAAGGAATGAGCTTCTATTTACAGAAAAATGGACTGCATAGTAACTAACTCATGAACGGTCCAGATTGAGTTACTTTAATCTGACGGTTCATATTTAAAGCAAAATCTTTTAAAGAAAATATAATATATTCTATTTATAATCTAATAAAACGAATAACTTTATAAAAGATTTTACTATGCAAATACTATCACGAACCTTATGCAAACACTATGCATAATAAAATATAATATATTCTAATTATTGTCTAATAAAATAGATAACTTTATAAAAGTATTACATTTTATATAAAAGATTTTACTATGCAAAAAATACTATGCGAGACACTATGCAACACTATGCATAATAGAATATAATATATTCTATTTATAGAATAACTTTATAAAAGTATTACATTTTATATAAAAAGATTTTTTGTATTATTACATTAATAATACCAAAAAAAGCGAGTGACTTATCACGTAAGCATCAATAATTAACACTGGTGCTACTACTCTGCAACGACCACGCAGCGTATTCATTGTACTTTTAACAAGGGTGTTTCAACAGATTAACGGTAAAACTTCCGCCGTTATTTTCATAAAGTATTTTTGTCGTTTCTCAATCCAAACAATAATTACGTTGTGGGGTCCACCAATGATTGAATATTCCTGTTATGCGAATATTCCCCGACCAATCGAATATTATATACAACTTGCGTACTTTTGCAAAATTTATAAATATTACCCACAATTATAACATTATATCAATTTCACTCTTTAATATTCAAAAATAATATTTATAGAAAATTCATCTTTATTCAAAAAGTTGGGGTTTTACATTTTATAACCCACAAACTAGGGTTTTTAATAGAAAAATAATTTTCTAAAATAGAAATTAAATTTCTGTAACTAGATTAGGGTTTTCAAATTACTTAACTTAAAAATTAGAATTAATATATCCTAATTAACATTAAAAGTATTAAATTAACACTTAGGTTTTTCCCTAATTAAAAATTAGGGTTTCAAATCCATAATTAGGGTTTAAAATTTGGAATTAGGGTTTTGTAACCAATTTGTTAAGATTATCCCTAATTAATCCTATAATTATTTACACTTACGCCATTAAGTTCCCGATTTAGGGTTTTATTCACCGAATTAGGGTTTGGGATTCCCGGAACTGAAATTAGGGTTTCCAGAGCCGGTTTCTATGGTTTCTTATTAATCGCTAGGATTTTCTAACCGAACGTTAAAGATCTTAATATATAATTAGGGTTTGTTACAGATATCGTTTATCTGGTCAACCCTTGACCCTTAACCACATACTGTACACATATACACAGAACATATTCGCTTATTCCTTAATCCTGAATAATTCACTTAAATCCTTTACAAAATTTTGAAATCCTCAAAATTCATTCTTAAAAATATCAAACGCATACACTTATTTTCTAAATTCTCAGGTTGTCACATCAACTGTTAGCCTTCTCACACACTTTAAAGCCTTTCTCTTCATCTTTACACACACCCTTCTTCACGTTGAGAGTCGTGTTGCGTGTGTTTGCCTGGACTTCGGTTCGTGGTTTCATTTTAGTTTATATATATATATATATATGCTATCATCGAACTTTGTTTGTGAGCCTGAACATTTGATGGAGCGTTTATTTGCTTATATATATATATATATATATATATATATATATATATATGAACTGTGTGTCGAACTTTGTTCAATGAGCCTAGACTTGATTTGTGCGTTTCTTTGCTTTTTATATATATATATATATATATATATATATATATATATATATATATATATATTTCGTCCCACCTAGAGTTTACTTCGTGGTGGTTGATCGGTTTTACAGCTTTCTTTACGTTTCGTCCTGCCTGGAGTTCACTTCGTGGCAGTTGATTGCTTTGTACAGCTTTACTTACATTTTGTTCCGCTTGGAGTTTCCTCCGTGGTGGTTGATAGCTTTACAGCTTTATTTACATTTTGTCCCGCCTGGAGTTTCCTCTGTGGCGGCTGATAGCTTTTACAACTTTATTTACATTTTTTGATCCCCCGTGGAGGTGCTTCGTGGATGGTGAGCATGTCTGTATATATATATATATATATATATATATATATATATATCGACTTTTATATATATACCGCTTCATCGCTTTCATACAAATTGTGGTATCATGTGCACCTAGGAATCATGTGATCACTGATTGACTATTGGATCTAGATTCGGTTTTAGTGATGGACATTTTTCAAATTATATGCGACTTGTAAATTATTATGCGGTGTCTGAATTTCCTCAGATGGTTTCCATACCCACGAGGAAGTCGGCATTATTTTGTACATTATTTTTGAAATAAAATCATTCAAGCCGAACACTTAATAAAATGGGAGTGTAAAAGGTCTCAATTACTATTTAGCATCAGGGTTTAAAAAACCTTTTTATAAAACATCATTGCTATATCTTGCTAAAAACTAAATTTTTACATAAATTCAAACCCTGTGTATATAGGTGCGAACGAGGCCTCGCACTACTTCCAAATAACAGCACATTGACCCACACACACACACATTTAGATAATAGTTTCTTGAAAAGAGGCGATCACCGTGGTAACACGGATGTCGGGGGGTGCCTAACACCTTCCCTCCGCATAACCAAGTCCCCGGACCCTAATGAATCTCGATTTCACCGACCCGTTTAGCAGTGTCACATCATTGGGTCAATGTGCAAATCTTTTCTCGGTTGTGTTTATACAACCATTTAAAAAACCAAATGGCGACTCTTAATAGTCCATCGTCGACATTATACATGTCGGACCTTTTTCACTTGTTTTTTCAAACAAATCTCACCTAAAATGAGAACACCAAAGAACAAGTAACGGAAAGGAACAATAAAAAATATCGACGTCGACACTACACTCTAAGTTGTAGAGTCTATTGGTTACATGCAGAGATCGTAGTCGAGTAAGATCAGATGAAGACAACAAGCACAAGGCAAAAATTGTTGAGTATCAAGATCTGATCTCGAAATCATAGTGTCTGCATAGACAAAGCAGAATAGTAGAGTGCAAAACTATGACCTCAACAGATGTGCTCACAATGCCAAGGTAGAATCGTAGAGCAAATACGATTCTCAACAAATGAGCACTCCCAGAATATCCAAAGGAACAAAGCCTCTGTTTGGCACTGCAAAGATACATCCCACCTGAAGGGAACCAGCGAGCACTCAATGAATGGCATGTATGCTAACAGAAGATCTAAGCATCAACCCAATCAGCATCAAGATTGAGTTGAAGAAGCCATTCAAGATGAAGTCTTCCACAAGTTGATCAGAAGAAGACATCAATAACTGACTAAAGAAAGTCAGCGAGTGCAGTAGCTGTCAAGTAGACAGAGGACAACAATCTTGGAAGCTACCAGGATCGTAGTGTTTTCCAAATAAAGAAAGAACTGATGAAGTGCATACAGAGATACTGGGTAGCTTCTGAAGAACAAGGCTAAAGTGATTAAGCATTGGGTCAGTCCATTGATGATATGTGAACGGGAGATCACAAGGAGAAAGTGGGCTGGACACGCCACAAATCTGAAGTGTCTTGCTATTCAGAAGGGGCTAGAACAAAGAAGTCAAGTCATCAGTATCTGAGAACTGTTGAGGCAAACAGAAGTGTTGAAGTACTGTACAAGAGAAGGAAGAAATGTTCTACATTGAAGATCCAATCAACACTCTTCAAGATTGTTGTGTTGTCTCTACCAGTTAGCATGACACTACGATCAGGTCCTTAAAGACATACATCAAAATCGTAGAGTTTGAATAGCTGAAGACTGAAGCATTGACAACGGTTCAATCTGAAGTGTAATATTCGGACAAGAGCTTATTGAGAGCATCGATGCAAAAGGACAACCTCTGATCGAAAAATAAGAAAGAGGAAATAAAGCCTTCGACCTGCCCAAGACATTAAAGTGACATCTTTGATGGGTAGGTGAAACAGTAGACAGTAGTGTCAGAAACGTTATGACATATCACATCTGCAGTCTACCTCAAGCAACTCGAGATCTGTGAAGATGTTTGAATAGATTTCAATGGCTACTTTCCAACGAAAGGATTGGGAAGGAGTATAAATCAATCAGAGCTTCAAAGATCAAAGGTTGTTGGAGTTGCCGAGTTTATAGTAATGGTGGACTATTCTAAACCATTTAAGATAGTGAGTCCGAAGGCTCACTCTACGATCCACCAAGAACACTTAGAGTCAGACAAAGAAAGAAGTAGAAGTGAGAGTTCTACAATGTAGAAGTTAGAGTTCTACTACTTGAAGAGTGTTCTGAACTGTCGAGAGAAAGAAGAGCATCATGTCATATTGGTCTCCATCATGGGAAGACTCTAAGTACCATAGAGAAGAGCTCACAGTCATCTTAGCAAGTCCATCATGAGAAGACATCAAGTATCAAGAAGGGAGATCACAAACGTCATCATGGTGGCAAGCATGAGAAAGTTTCTAAGTACCTAGCAGAAGATCTTACATTCATCTTAGAAACCTATCATGTGTAGCCATCATGTATCAAGAGGAATAATCTTCAAGACAGTCATCAAAGGATCATTCAAAGTGGTTGAGTAACTGAAGAAGTTGAGCATCATGCAACACTCAACTGCACTTCAAGGATGATCATGCCAAGCTGCTAAGTACAGAAGATGTTCAGAGCATGAAGATATCTTAGCAGCTCAGTACCAACTCCAACAAACAAATAAACAACTCAACAGAAACCAGGGCATGAGGGGTCCTTGTGGGAGGGACTAAATGAAGTTCAAACTCTTTGGGCTTGAAGAGTTCCTAGGAACTAGAGGAGTTCCATGGTCTGGCGGCACGGAAGAGTTCTTAGTATTTGAAGTCCCAAGGTGCTTTGGTCTTAAAGGAATCTTAGTGATTGAGGTCTTTGTCCTTCCTTAGTGGAAATCTCGCTAGTTGAAAGCGGAAGAGTGGATTAGGAACTTGAGTCTCTCGAACCACTTAAAACCCTTGTGTCTTTTACATTATGTCATTTACATTATGTCTATTAAGCGTTATTATAAGCTGCTATGTATGTTTTAAGCGCTACAACCAAACTAACTCTGAACAATGTATGTATGATTATGAATATATCAATGAAGGGGATCTTTTACTTATTCCGCTGTGCTTGAAAAGATTCTTATGTTTGTCATATGCTAATTTAATAGTAATACAAAATAAAAGTGAAAAGTATTTGAAATTAAAAATGATCTATTCAACCCCCCCCCCCCCTTCTAGATCTATTGTGCCTACTGGGAACTAACATTGTGAGTTATAATATTAATGATGAATAAGTTCATGTTGATTAAAGATGAAATTGATAGTTCTATTGTGTTGGAATTATTAGTGTTAGTGGAAATCGACATTTATTTTGATATTAATTGATGTCTGGAAGTTATACTGGCCAATCGGATAATTAATCGGATAAATGAGCAATTAATTGCTATTAATTCACATGATTATAACTATTTGTTCACATGTGTATACTATTGATTCACATTCTTGTAATATTAGGGGAGTTAGTGCAAGATTGATAATACTTGCATGACTAAGTTAAAAATGGATGTATAGATGAAGGTATTACACTGTAATTATTTTTTTCACATGTTTAGAACTATTGAGTCACATGGTTTACTATTAGGGGAGGTGGTGCAAGTTTGATAATACTCGCAGGACTAAATTAAAAATGAAGGAAAAGAGGAAGGTATTATATTGTAATATTTCGAGCCCCAAAACGTGTAATTATAGAAACTATATTTTCCTATAAATAGAAGCTCATTCTTCCTTCATTTCTCACCAATTCACTAAAGCTATAGAGCAATTATTATAGAGAGAAAGAAGAAGAGAAGTCTGCTACCTCACTATTCCAGTATCCAGTCTTCTTTTGAGGTAAGGGATATTATTATTATAGTAAGGGGTATTATTCTTTCGTATTCATGAAGAGGGTTATTTTCTTTCCATACTCGTAAGGGTTGTTATTCCATTCTGTATTATTATGTTGGAATAACTTCATACATCAATCGCATACATGGTGAAATTCTTCTATTATTCCATTCTTTATTATTTTGTTGGAATAACTTTTATGCATGCGATCTATCGCATGCACAGTGAATTCTGTTGTTATTCCATTCTTTATTATTACATTTGGAATATCATATGCGCATGCGGATTACATGAGACTGGTTCCATTCTTTATTATTATGTTGGAATATCATATACATTCAGTATATATCGTGACTGGTTTCATTATTTATTATTATGTTGGGAATAACTTTTATGCATGCGGTCTATCGCATGCACTGGTGAATTCTTTTGTTATTCCATTCTTTATTATTACATTGGAATAACTCATTTACATGCAGACTACCGCATGCATGGTGAATGACCTTTCGTATTCATTCTTTATTAAATTATGAAAATGATCTGTCTACGTGGATTACCGCATGGCGAATGAAAATCCAATTGCAGTTTCGTTTATTCTATTATACTCGTATTGTGACGCCCCCAAAATTAGGTATCGTCACCCATCTTGGGTCGCCACTTACATGGTACATAAATTCAAAAATACAACTTACTAATATAAGCTGCCGGTATGCAATACGACATAAAGCGTGAGTTTGAATACAAATATTATCTACTAGATATTATACAAACTCAAAAGGAGTCCTCATTACAACTATTATCACACTATTTCACGTAGAATAGTGAGGACTACTAATGCTATCCTGCGGACCATTACTCCGTTCCCAGGCTCGTCCGGACTATGTTCTCATTTCAAGAGAAGAAACGGTGAAAGAAAAGGTGAGCTCAACTAGCCCGAGAAGAAATATTATGACTAAGATAATGCGAGAATAAATTATCATTAGCCTTCAATGAGTGTTAAACCGATAAAATACAATAGACAACTAGTTTAGCTGCGAATGAATATGCAATCCATTAAAAAATCAAGTAGAGAATAAAGTCTACTATCTTTTAGGTTTTAAAAAAGTTTTCATCAATTTTTATCGCTGAGACTCAGCTTAATAAATAAACCACCACATCTAATCATCCCTGTACCACGGTCAAGGATTTTCATCAAATTATCAATGGTCATGACTATCCGAATCACCCTGGTCATAATCATACCAAAACTATCCATCATTGCATTACAAGCCCCGAGGACTTTAGTCACATCATTTATATCAAGTCATGATTATACCAAGAATGATCCCTGGTCATAATCATACTAAGTTCATCTATGCACGTAAGCCAAAGATAACATAATATAACATGAGGATGATGACAATGACATAATAATTCAATAAAACAAGTTCAAGAATTATTTAATCCATGAATTATTAACGTCCAAATTGTCAACATGATCTTTGTTTCGCAGAGTAAAATTCAAGAATGATCGGAAGAATATTTCCATGAAAAGATCTTTGGATGAAACGCAAATATCAAGGATATTCTACTAATTTCATGGAGTATAGAAGTCAAAGTTTTAACCAATTTGGGTATAATAAAGAATGGAATAACAAAAGAAATCACCATGCATGCGGTGCCAGATGAGCGAGTTATTCAATGAGAATAATAATAACGGAACGGTCGGGTGAAATTCACGCAAGCGGGATGTTCCAATGAGAATAATAAAGATGGAACCGGATCCAGGTGTAAAACACACGGATAGGATATTCCAGCGAGAATGATAAAAAGCGGAACCCGGTCGGGTGTAAAACACATGACAGGATGTTCCCAGAATAATAATAAAAAGGCGGAACCGGTCGGTGTAAAACACCATGTGACGAGGATGTTCCAACTGAATAATAGAAGAATGTCACCAAGTATAGGGTAAACCGCGTATACAGGTTATTCCAACAGAATAATAAGCAATGGAATAACATAAGGATTTCACCAAGTATAGGATATGCCGCATATACAGGTTATGTATAGGGTATACCACTTTTACACGAGTTATTCAACAAAATAATAATGAATGGAATAATGAAGTTCTCTTCAAGAAGAAAGAATAACACCCCTCAAGTAAAAGAACTGAATATAGAAGTAGTGAAGTAGCGAGAATACTCTTCTTCTTTCTATAATTTTTCTCTATAGCTTCTCTCTATAATTTCTCTCTCTAGAGTTTCAATGAATTCGTAAGAAAATAATGAAGGAATGAGCTTCTATTTATAGGAAAATGGAATGCATAGTAACTAATCCATGAACGGTCCAGATTGATTTACTTTAATATGACGGTCCATATTTAAAGAAAATCTTTTAAATAAAATATAATATATTCTATTTATATAAAAACATTTTACTATGCAAACACTATGCAATACTATGCAAAACACTATGCAACACTATGCATAATAAAATATAATATATTCTATTTATAGAATAACTTTAATAAAGTATTCTATTTTATATAAAAGATGTTTACATTTTATTACGTTAATAATCTGAATAAAACAAAAGCGTCATTATCATTATAATAATTCATATTATTAATCGACAATAATGGAATCAAACCGGTGACTTCTCACATAAGCATCGATAATCAATACTGGTAATGCTACTATGCAACCACACTTATTATTGTACTTTTACTACCGAGTAGTTCAACAAGTAACCACGGTAAAACTTCATAGTTATTTCGATAAAATATTTTTTGTCGTTTTCTCAATCAGGCAAAAAATTACATTGTAAAGTCCACCTGATGATTGAGTAGTTATACGAATATTTCCCGCTAAACCAAGAATATTCCCAGGCCAATCGAATATAATATAACCACTTGCATACTTTGCAAAATTTATAAATACTACCCACAACTATAATATTATCTTAAATTCACACCATAATATTAAAAAAATTATTTCAACAAAATTTAAATCTTTATTGATAAAATCTGGGGTCTCACACGTATGAGATATCATTTCTTTTGTACTCGTCATGAAATAACATTTTATTTGGTATTTTATTTATGAGTTACTATTTACGGGTTACTATTCACCCGGTTACTATTCACTCGAGTATTATTCACTCGGGTATTTGGGGCACTTTTTGTGTCAGAGTATTATTCACGAGTTACTATTCACGGGTTACTATTCACGAGTTACTATTCACCAAAATTACTATTCACCCGAATATTATTCACTCGGGTATTTGGGGTACTTTTCATGTCGGGGTACTATTCACGAGATACTATTCCTGAAGTACTATTCACAGATTACTATTCTCAGGGTACTATTTACCCGAAAAATATATTTATTTTCTGTCTAAATTATTTTTGGTATATGAATATTATTCTTGAATTTTACTCCACAAAGCAGTATCATGTTGACAATTTGGATATTTTCAAACTCTAGATAAATTTAAAGTCTTTAATATTTATCCTTAATTTTGTTTGATTTGATTTCGTTGGATTAATGATTATATCATTGTCATCATCCTTATGCTTATATTGTGATGAAAGTCATCTGTGGCTTACGTGCATAGATGGACTGTTAGTTATTGGTTTTCCAGTAGTATGTCTTTGGCCCGTAGTGCAAAGAAGAACAGTTGATTGATATCTTTGGTCGTAGTACAAAGATGAACTGTTAATTGATAGCTTTGGCCTGTAGTGCAAAGATGGACAGGTGTATGACATGATCATGACCACTGGTGATACTAACGAATATCCTTGGCCGTAGTGCATGGATAATTTGATGATGAGATTGGCAGGATCATGACCATTAGTTAATAATTGAATGTCTTTGGCCGTAGTGAACTGACAGGCAATTGATTGGTATGATCATGACCATTGGTTTTATAGTTGAATATCTTTGGCTCGTAGTGCAAAGATAGACAACTAATTGGTATGATCATTGTTATTACACTTGAATGTCTTTAGCCTTTGGGGTAAGGATATTGAGTAAACGTTCTATTAAGCCTTTGTGGCAAAGAGAAACTATTGATTTACATGATTATAAATATGAATTGTGGATTTAGCTATAATTATTGGTGGTTCAGGTGAAGACAGATGATGAGAATTCTTTTTGTCTTGGGTATAATAAAGAACTGTTGATAAGCAAAGATGAATTGTTAATGAATATCTTTGGCCGTAGTGCAAAGATGAATTTATTAGTATGATTATGAGCAGGAATTGTGATTTGGTATAACCATGGTCTTTGATGTTTCAGGTGAAGATAGGTGATGAAAATTATCTTCGTCCTGGGTGCGAAGAGGAATTTAGAATCACAATTATGATTACGAGTTATTCATATGATTGTGGACAGGAATTGTTGATTGATGTTACAGGGATAAAACATTATTGGTGGACTTTTAACATAGAGAAGATAATAGACCTGATGGTCTATTCGACTCTTCTAATGGATTGCTCGTTCTGCTGCAACTATGGTTGAAAAGTTTTATCATCTACCATATGTTCTAAATCTCTGATTTATTACTCATGAAGGTTATTGATGATGTAAATTATCTTTAGTCATGATATTCTTTACTGGGCTATTTGTGCTCACCCTTTTTGCTTCACAATTCCTTTCAGGTAATAAGAGTGTTCACGAATTGGCCGGGGATAACAGGGGAATAGAACGGTGGTTTATAGCTGTTGAGGTTCTCCCTAAATAGTATGGAAATAAATAGGTTCTCCTTAAATAGGTTTATCATAACCTAAACGCATGGCCTCCCATGTACGAAGGTTTCCTTGAGTATTTTCCAAAGATTTTAATTTCTAAAACAATTATTGACTGTACCTTTATGTAAGGTACCATTGTAAGGTCTTGTGGTCAAGGTACCACGAGAGTTATATATATTTGTATTAAAACCCACAGCTTATCTGTTGTCGTACTATGCATGACAGTTGTATAAATGGAGTTGTCAGTAGTATATTTTCTGGCGACTCAAGACGGGTGATGTATACCTATTTTGGGGGCGTCACATTAAGAGTGTAGCTGGGTCGAGCGGGGGTAACAGAGGATTAGAACGGTGGTCTATAGCTATTGAGGTTTCCCTTAAAATAGTATGGATGTAATTTTATTGAGAATTATAGATAAGTGTGTCGTATTTTTACGTCATTTTAACCGTTGATTTTGGTGAACCAAATAGGGTGAGGTGAACCCAACTTTGGAAGGGCATTTTTTCCACTATCATACAAGATGTCTAATGATAGACGACTTCGTGTTATCATAAGACAAGGTTATGCACATCCACTTGCTGAGTATATCTACGAGCACTACCTATATAATCTTGGAGTTTGTTTGAAATATGATTCTCAATTGGAGACAATGGAAATAATTATAAGTCAAGAGAAGACTCACCATTGGAAATAATATGATAGCAATCTTCTTGTTTTTCTTTGGGGACTATTGGGTCAACCAAGGATAATTCTGTGGACATATGATATCTATCATAACCTAGACGCATGGCCTCCCATGTACGAAGGTTTCCTTGAGTATTTTCTAAAGATTTTAATTTTTAAAACAGTTTTTGATTGTACCTTTATGTAAGGTACCATTGTAAGGTCTTGTGGTCAAGGCACCATGAGAATTATATATATTTGTATTAAAACTCACAGTTTAATTGTGATTGCTATATTTTTGGTGACTCAAGATGGGTGATGTATACCTATTTTGGGGGCGTCACAAAATTGCCTAGTGACACTGATGTCAACCCAAAATGGGAAGGCAGGGAACAGTGTAAAGCAGTGACCCTTAGAAGTGGGAGAACCACTAAGGAACAAAGTGGAGAGAGTGCTCCTGTGGAAGAATTAGTGACTGAAAAGAAACCTCCGGTGGAGGAGAATACTGAGACATTAGCGGATGAAGGAAGTAGACAAGATAGCCCTTCAACACCATCTCCTCCCATTAGCATGGTAAATCAATCTCTCCCTCGGTTGCCTTTCCCCCAGCAGTTGCAGAAACAGAAGCTGGATAAGCAGTTTTCCAAATTCTTAGAAGTTTTCAAAAGACTTCACATAAATATCCCATTTGCGGAGGCATTGGAGGTAATGCCTAGTTATGTCAAGTTCATGAAGGACATTCTGTCTAAGAAGCGAAAGATGGGAGATTACGAAATTGTGGCACTGACAGAGGAGTGTAGTGCCATCCTTCAAAATAAGCTTCCACCAAAGCTAAAAGATCCGGGGAGCTTTACAATTCCGTGCACTATTGGGGACCAGTTTATTGGCAATGCTCTTTGTGATTTAGGGGCTAGCATCAACTTGATGCCCCTCTCTATTTATAAGAAGTTGGACCTCAAGGAAGCCAAGCCTACCAGCGTCACTTTACAATTGGCTGACAGGTCTCTCACGTACCCAAAGGGAATTAAAGAGGATGTGTTTGTTAAGGCTGACAAGTTCATATTCCCAGCGGATTTCATAGTCTTAGATTATTAAGAGGACAAAGAGGTCCCGATAATATTTGGCAGGCCATTCTTGGCGACAGGGAGGACCCTGATCGATGTTCAAAAAGGGGAGTTAACAATGAGGGTACAGGATCAAGAAGCGACGTTTAATGTTTTCAGATCAATAAGTATCCTAATACCCTTGAGGATTGCTTCCAGATTAATACAATTGATAATTCAGTTAAGGAAGTATTCTCAGAAACTTGCATTAAAGACCCTTTGGAAGCCACATTAACTAGGGCCAGCACTACGGAAGAGCCCACACATGTGGAATGTGCCAAGTAGCTAGATGAGACACAAAGATCCAAGCAATTTCACCGACAGTTTGAGTCTTTGAATGATAATGAGGCATCCACTTCCACGGCTCTGCCGTCGATCATCGAGCCTCCTGTCCTTGAGCTTAAACCTTTGCCTAATCACCTAAGGTATGCTTACTTAGGGAATTCATCTTCTTTACCTGTGATAATTTTTGCTTCTCTAACTAAGTGTCAGGAAGAAAAGTTGTTGCTTGTGCTCAAGAAATAAAAAACTGCCCTGGGGTGGTCTATAGCTAATATAAAAGGGATCAGCCTGACTCTATGCATGCACAAAATTCTTCTAGAGGAAGGCTCGAAGCCATCTATAGAGCATCAGAGGCGGCTAAATCCCATTATAAAAGAGGTCATCCAGAATGAGATCATTAAATTGTTAGATGCGGGCATTATCTACCCCATCTTCGATAGCCATTGGGTTAGTCCTATCCAGTGCGTGCCAAAAAAGGGAGGGATGACAGTTGTGTCCAATGAGAACAACGAACTGATTCCCACCAGGACAGTGACCGGGTGGAGAGTGTGCATGGATTACAGGAAACTGAACAAATCAACCTGTAAGGATCATTTTCCCCTTCCATTCATTAATCAGATGCTTGACCGGTTGGCTGGGCACGAATATTATTGTCTGCTAGATGGGTATCGGGGTACAATCAGATTTCTATTTCTCCTGAAGATTAGGAGAAGACGACATTCACATGTCCGTATGGGACCTTCGCCTTCCGAAAAATGTCTTTCGGGCTATGTAATGCTCCCGCAACATTTTAGCAGTGTATGATGTTGATCTTCTCTGATATAGTTGAAAAGACCTTGGAGGTCTTCATGGACGACTTCTCAGTATTTGGGAGCTCGTTTGATAATTGTTTGACAAATCTGACTGCCATTCTCCATCGATGTATCAAAACCAACCTGGTGCTGAATTGGGAGAAGTGTCACTTCATGGTTGAAGAGGGCATTATTTTGGGCCATTGGGTTTCTGCAGCCGGAATTGAGGTTGATAAGGCAAAGATAGATGTGATCAATAACCTTCCACCTCCCACCTCAGTAAAAGGGGTAAGGAGTTTTCTCGGGCATGCCGGGTTCTACATAAGGTTTATCCAGGATTTCTCACGGATTACCAAACCATTGTGCACTCTATTGGAAAAGGACATGCCTTTCCAGTTTGATGAAGCCTACTTGAGTGCCTTTGAGTTATTAAAGAAAAGACTTATCACGACATCTATTGTGATAGCTCCAGAGTGGACCTACCCTTTTGAACTAATGTGTGATGCCAGTGACTTTGCAATCGCGGCAATGTTGGGGCAGAGAAAGGAGAAGGTCTTCCACGCCATTTACTATGCCAGCAAGACATTAACTGATGCTCAGTTAAATTATACCACCACTGAGAAGGAGCTGCTGGCAGTAGTCTATGCTTTTGACAAGTTTCGTTCCTACCTCATTGGAACGAAGGTGATTGTATACACCGATCACTCGGCAATCAAGTACTTGATAGAAAAAAAGGATGCTAAGCCGAGATTGATACGGTGGGTTCTGCTTCTCCAGGAGTTTGACTTGGAAATCCGAGATAAGAAGGGGACAGAAAATCAGGTTGCTGATCACTTGTCAAGGTTGGAAAACACCACGCCCTCAGGAGATGCTGACAAAGCCATAAATGACTTCTTCTCGGACAAACAACTCTTTGTTGTCCAAAGCAAAGTGTCGTGGTATGCGGACTTCGCCAATTACGTCGCTTGCCAAGTGCTTCCCCATAACATGAGCTATCAACAAAGGAAGAAATTCCTAAAAGATGCTAAGCAATATCTGTGGGATGAGCCCTTCCTTTTCAAGCAGTGCTCTAATCAGATTCTGCGAAGATGCTTGCCGGAAGAAGAAGTTGAAGGTGTGCTACATCACTGCCATTCTTCAACTTATGGAGGTCATTTTGGGGGTCAACGAACAGCAGCTAAAGTACTTTAGTCTAGATTTTATTGGCCCACCCTATTCAAGGATGCACACACATATGTGTTGCACTATGATAGATGCCAGCGGGTGGGCACCATATCAAGACGGCATGAACTACCGCTGCAGAATATCCTGGAGGTGGAATTATTTGATGTATGAGGCATCGACTTCAGGGGTCCATTCACGTCCTCTTTCAACAATCTCTACATCCTTGTGGCAATGGATTATGTCTCAAAGTGGGTGGAAGCAGTTGCCTTGCCAACGAATGATGCAAAGGTAGTGCTTCAGTTCCTTAAGAAGAATATTTTTAATCGTTTTGGCATGCCTCGGGCTATCATTAACGATGAAGGGTCGCATTTTTGTAACAGATATTTTGAAGCCCTCCTAGCCAAGTGTGGGGTGATCCATAAGATCGCCACTTCCTACCACCCACAGACCAGCGGCCAAGCTAAAATTTCAAATCAAGAGGTGAAATGCATCTTAGAGAAGATCGTTAACCAAAATCGTAAAGACTGGTCTAAGATGCTCGATGATGCATTGTGGGCTTACCGCACAGATTATAAAATGCCTATCGGAATGTCTCCGTATAGGCTTGTCTATGGTAAGCCATGTTATCTCCCCGTAGAATTAGAGCACAACGCTTATTGGGCTATTCAGAAGCTAAACTTTGATCTTGAGGCAGCCGGCGAGAAGCGGCTCTTGCAACTAAATGAATCAGATGAGTTTCGGCTGCAAACGTATAAAAATGCTAAGATGTACAAGTATAAAACCAAAAGGTGGCACGACAAGAAATTCCTCGAGAGACATTTCGAACCGGGCCAGAAGGTTCTTCTTTTCACTTCCCGGCTGAAGTTGTTTCCAGGAAAATTAAAGTCCCGATGGTCGGGCCCCTTCACAGGTGCCAAGGTTTATCCATATGGGGCTATAGAGGTCGAGGACCCAAATTCTGACACAACCTTTATAGTCAATGGGTAGAGATTAAAACACTACTGGGGCGGCGAGGTCGACCGGCAGAATACCTCCATTACATTGGGAGACCCGATGTAAGACGGGAAAATAGTCAAGCCGATAACTCTAAATCAAGCGCTTGATGGGAGGCATCCCCATCTCAGTACCAAATAAATTGTTTTTATCTTTATTAAATAAGTCTCATTTTAATTGTCTAGTTAGTGTTTGTAGTTTTTTTTAGTATAGCTGTGATCTGCATAGTATGTTCGTATGTGTGTAAGATTCTCAGTAGTTAGAATTGTAATTCATGTCTGTGCTATTTGTTCTGTTTAGTGCATGTTGTTAGTATCTTCTTCAGGTTTTCCTTAGTTAGAACTTGTCAATAATGTGTTTGTTCTGTTTGATGATATGTAATGTTGGCTTATGCAAGATTTTGTTGAGGGAGAGAATTTACGAAGTCGGCATGACGTATATATATAGCGCCTTGGCCTACCAATGCTAGGCAAAGTCCTTGTTCTTTGGCGCTCATAGAATTCTACATTCGCGCCCGGCGCCATTCAGCAGCAATATCACGCCCGATTCATCTAAAGCGTCGATCTTTGCCTAAGCCTTGATATGGGTTTGACCCCACACCCCAACGCCATTCATCGCACCCCGGCGCCACCAGTGAATTTCAGTTATTTAAATGAGGCGTTGTCACTTTAGTTGCAGCGTTTTTTGTTCTCTCTCCTCTCAGCTTCCTCCAAACGACGCTTGTTCCTCTCCTCCAAAAGCCCAACCAGCATCAATTTATTACCGTTTGGCGCCCAACCATCTTGACGGTTCCTCTTCTTACCATTGCCTCCTCACATTTTCGACTTTAAAAGGCCAAGCATGGTACGGTGTTTGTCATTGGGTTTGACAAAAAATCTCGACAGTCTTAGATTTTCTATTTTTGAAAACCAATTATGGCTTCAAAGCGCCCTAGAACTAGTATTGGCCCCCCTCCTCTATCCTCCTCCCGAGGCCAAATCACTCCTTGGGACACTGTAAAGTTCCCATCTGAGGAGGCTTATAAGCGCTACACGCAAAATTTCAAGTCGCATAGTCTGGTGCCTGAGCGTGGCCTTAGTCCCGATGACAAACTGGATAGCCAGATGAATGCCATGATAAGTGTGATGAAGTGGACCAAATCGCCGGAATCCGTTGTGGTAGCGGTGGTCAAGGAGTTTTATGCCAATGCCATTCCGGATGGCCTACCGGCAGTGTAAGACCCCAACTTTTATGAATAAAGAATAATTTTATCGAAAGATATTTTTGAATATTATGGTGTGGATTTGATATAATGTTATGGTTGTGGGTAATATTTACAAATTTTGCAAAGTAAGCAAGTGGTTATATAATATTCGATTGGTCGGGGAATATTCATTTTAACAGGGAATATTCGTACGATGGCACAATCATTGGTGGACCCCACAACGGAAGTATTGTCGTAGTTAGAAAAAAACATAATTATCTTTTTATAAAAATAACGGTGAAAGTGTTACCGTTAAAACTATTGAACTACCCGGTAGTAAAAGTACAGTAATACGCGTGGTTGCATAGTAGCACGCGGTATTGATTATTGATGCATACGTGAGAAGTCACTTAGTTATACTCAATTATTACTATAGTAATTGCTGCATCATATCTCTCAAATTATTGATTCAATTATTGTCACAGTATCATCTGCATAATATTTATTATTATTAAATCAATAATTGAGACGACAAAGTTGTTCATATTATTATTTGCAATATTGACAATGTCTAGAAGTTCTGTCAAGGAGAGGTTTGGTCACCTAATTCTTGGCTTGATAAGGAGAAATCCTTATCGAAAAGCCCCTCTTTCACGAGAACGACACTGGTTGTTAAATATTGTGAGTTATAATATTAATGATGAATAAGTTCGTGTTGATTAAAGATGAAATTGATAGTTCCATTGTGTTGGGATTATTAGTGTTAGTGGAAATCGACATTTATTTCGATAATAATTGATGTCTGGAGGTTATATTGACCAATCGGGTAATTAATCGGATAAATGAGCAATTAATTGCTATTATTTTACATGCTTATAACTATTTGTTCACAAATATGTACTATTGATTCACATTCATGTACTATTAGGGGAGGTGGTGCAAGATTGATAATACTTGCATATCTAAATTAAAAATGGAGGTATAGATGAAGGTACTATACTGTAATTAGTTTTTTTCACATGATTATACTATTAAGTCACATGAATGAACTATTGCTTCACATTAATTACTATTAGGGGAGGTGGTGCAAGTTTGATAATACTTGCAGGACTAAATTAAAAATGAAGAAAGAGGGAAGGTATTATACTGTAATATTTCGAGCCCCAAAATATGCAATTATCAAAACTATATTTTCCTATAAATAGAAGCTCATTCTTCTTTCATTCTCACCAATTCACTAAGTCTCACAACAACAATTATTATAGAGAGAAATTATAGAGAGAAAGAAGAAGAGAAGTATGCTACCTCACTATTCCAGTATCCAGTTTCTTCTAAGGTAAGAGGTATTATTTCTTTCGTATTCATGAAGAGAGTTATTTTCTTTCAATACTCGTAAGGGTTGTTATTCCATTCTTTATTATTCTATTAGAATAACACATGCTGCATGGTCTCATCATGCACGGTGAATTATGTTCTTATTCCATTCTTTATTATTACATTTGGAATATCACATGTCGTATGAATTACGCATTTGATTTGGTTCCATTCTTTATTATTCTGTTGGAATAACCTGACTATGTGGATTACCGCATGCATGGTGAATGATCCTTCGTATTCATTCCTTATTGAATCGTGGAAATGATCTGTCTACGTGTGTAACAATCCAGATTTTTTAATTAAATATTTAGATATTTATTAAATTATATAAATATTTAATGGATGTGTTTATCGTTGAATAAGTATTTGTTTAATTGATTTGATGTGATTTGATTATTTATTTGTTTAATAAATAATTAATGAGTTAAGGAAAGTAATTATTTTGAAATAGTAATCTAATGTAATTTAATAATTAAGTTAGAGAGTTTATAATGATTAAATAAATTATTATATTATGCATTGAATTGGTATTAGAATTAATTAATTAAGTATGAAAACTTAATTAAATAAAAGTGTGACAAATAACTATATTATAAGTGGTTATTAAAATAAATTAAAATAGTTTTAAATTATTTTGCCAAACAAGGCTTAAATATATTAAGTCTTTAATTTTAAATAATTTTGCCAAACAAAGCCCTATGGCTTTTGGATTTTTAAATTTGATTTATTAGTAATATAAATTAAATTAAACAAAATATAAATAATATATAATATATTTGGTAACTGATAGTTTAATAGGGTCATTAGTATATGGCAGTTACGTTTGGGTTTTAAACGTTTGAAAAGTGCGTTGGTTTTTAGTTTACGTATATTGTTTTTGGCTTAAGCCTAAGGAAAATAGAAGTTTTTTGGAGAAAAGTTCGGAGAGAGTTTGAGAGTGAAAGGGTTGTGATTCCCAAAACAAGTTCTGAGTTCGTCGAAGCTATTTGATTAACAAGTGTTGTTTGAACAAATTAAAGGGCACGTGAAGTGCAGATAACTGTAAGCTGTTAAACTGTTACTGGTAAACAACGATCAAGGCAAGTCTTTCGGTTCCTATTTGTTACGTGGACTTGATGAACTTTTTTAAATTGCATGATATGTTATACATGTTGAAATCATGAAATGTTAAAGTCAATTTATGACTGCAGTGTTTTGGTTAAATAAGGAGGATTGAGTAAGGAACTCAATCTTTATATTTGCTATGTGAACTAAAAGCATGTATGCCATGTTGTTTTAGTTATTATGATATGTATGTTTAGCATATTATTATGTGTTATGTGATGCATGAAAATTATTAGATTTTGCTGGGCTGTCGAGCTCACTCTTAAAAATAACCACTTTTGCATGTCAAGGAATTAAGGTAAGGATATGTGCTAAGTGAGTTATAGAGATCTATATTCACGAAGATTACTTATGTTTTATGAAAAAAATATTTCATATTTTGAACGTAACATGTTGTTGAATTGTAAGTTGAGCTATCCAATGTATATTGATATTTATTTATGATGTAAGACTTTGTATAGTCATTTTGTTGTAACGATTCATGATATAAGATTGAATCAAAGAGATGTAATGTAAAGGTTGCGATTCAGGGCAAGAAAGAAGGAAATGTATAAACGTTTTAAATATTCCGCAATTTTAGTGTTTTTAATATCGAATAATGATGTAAAATTAGAGATTTAATGTATGATTAGCGACCGAAGTGGAGATTTAAATTGTATGGATTTTGGGGTCGTTACACTCTCCACATTTTCATACAGAAACCAGTCCCAAGACACCAAAGATGGTAGGGATACACAGATAAGTAGGTTTTATACCTACTTTGTGACGCCCCCAAAATAGGTATATATCACCCATTCTGAGTTGTCAATACATGGTACAGAAACAACTACAACTTATTATTACAACAGTAAAACTGTGAGTTTGAATACAAATATTATCTTCTAGACAATATCTATACTCAAATAAATCCTCATCACATTTATTGATACATTATTTTACAAAAATGGTGAGGACTACTAAACAACTCTCTCTAGAACCTTCATTCCAAACCCCGACTCGTACTCGCTATATTCTCGCCTCCTGAGAAGAAAAATGGAACAAAAAGGAAAAGGGTGAGCTCAACTAGCTCAGTAAAGAATATTATGACTAAGATAATATACAACAAATTATCGTTAGTCTTCAACAGGGAAAAATCTAATAGAATACAATAGACAACAAATTTTAAATCAATATTCGCAATGAAATAATAATTCATTAGAAGAGTTAAGTAGAGAATGCAAACTACTATCTTCTATGTATGAATTTAAAAGTTCATAAATCTATCTTTTATCCTGTAACATCAATCAATATATATACGGAATCAAATATTCATCTTTGCACTACTGAGCCAAAGATATTCATCGATTGGTCATGTTCATCTAAACACTGTTCATCTTTGCACTACGGGCCAAAGATATTCTTCGAAATCATTCATCTTTGCACTACTGAGGCCAAAGATATTCCATAATATCATCATTTAAGATGAAGATGATGAAAATATTTTTAAAGAAAGCGAATCCAATTGAAACAAAATGACAAGGATTAAGGATTAAAGATTAAGTACTTTGTTTTATCCATGTTCAAAAATACCTCAAAAATAATCATAGTGGTGTAAAATTCAAGAATGATCAAAACATGGATACAATCAAAGCTAGTATCCACAATAGATATTTTGGACAAAAGAAGAAATTTCATTTTTAAATTGAATAGTGCAGTATTCGTGAATAGTACTCAGATATCGTGAATAGTCCGTATACATGAATAGTAACTCGACACCAAAAGATAGAAATTTCAAAAAAACATCTTCACGCTTCATGAATAGTACTCGTGAATAGTAACTCGTGAATAGTAACTCATAAATAATAACTCGTGAATAAGTAACTCATGAATAGTAACCCGACATGGAAAAGTTCCAAATTTGATAAAAAGTTTCAACCAATATTTCAAAGATAATGATATTGAAGAAATAATATCATTTGAGAAGAAAATAACATCCCTTACCTCGAAAGATTAGTACTTTAATTTGGAATCTAAGGTATATAGTCTTTGAAGGAACTTGCACCGTCTAACAATACTCAAAGTATACTCAAAATACTTACAAGAATACGCTCGATAATATAGAGAAAGAAAACTTCAGTTTCTAGTGTGATTTTCAATTCTAACCTAAGCACCATATTTATAGGAAAATGCTTAGAACACCAAAGCAGAAAATTTAATAAAATAATAATATATATTATAAATTTCCTACGCCAACCTTCCAAGAACTGAATTCAGCTCATTCAATACACATGTGTAACACACCATAATGAAAATAACGTTTTTGTTATTTAAAATATTTTAAACTTCCAAAAATCAATTATTTCGGAGCTTCGGAACTTCAATAATTCATAATAAATAGCCCTTTTATCAGAAAATTCAAATCTCGCGGTTTTTATAGGAAATTCAATTCTCTACAACTGCTGCAGAAGAAAGTTTTTTCAATTCAAACAGAAATTGACCGAAATCCACAAGCAGGCGATTTTATATCTTTATAATCAAATTTCGATCAATAAATGGGGTCCAGAGCATGTTTAACATGTTTTAAACATTTATTGCAACAAAATACTCTTCCTCCTCGTATACTCATATATCCCACATTCGTTGTAAAAATATCACCATTATTATATTATTAAAATATAATAATATATTTAAATGAATTATTTTATCAGAAAAAGATAAAATTTCAATTTTCAACAATTGTCACAATAAAAATTTCTCCATCTATATCCACATAAAATCAATATTTTTCTCATCATATGAATCAATAATTAATTATTCACAAATAATATTACAGAATCACAATATTGACAACCAGGCGGTTCTGGAAGAGGGGCTTTCAATAAGAATTTCTCCTTCTTTGGCGCGCAATTAGGTGACCAAACCTCTCCTTAGGCAGAACTTTCTAGATATTACCAATAATGTTATCTAATAATATTATTGAGGATAATATGAATTATTGCTTCGATAATGAAAAATCGTGTAATGACAATTATTGGAACAATGAAGAATATAAAATATCAACGCAAAGACAATTATTAAATCAATAAAATCTTTGAGCAATAATTCTTTGTAACCATTATTGAGTAGTGCCTTCTTACGTAAGAATCAATAATTAGTGCAATACAGGTGTGCTTCTTGTGTTTTAACCACAGAGTATTTTAACAAGATTAATCTGGTAACAACTTCTGTAGTTATTTTTAAACAACTTATATTTGTCGTTTTCTTCATCCAATCGCTTTTCGTTATGGGGCCCACACATGGGCTGCTTGCCAGTAAATACGAATATTCGACAAAAGCATCTGAATATTCCACGACCAAACGAATATTCCCAAACAATGATGAATATTTTATAACCACTTGCTTATTTTGAAATATTTGTGTATCTTACCCTAACTATCCACATTAATCAAATCAACCCTTACTATTTCAAAATAATAAATAGAGAAAATTAAATTTCATTAATAATAAGTTGGGGTCTTACATACTTATTGGATATCAATTCACGAGAACTATGCCCAACTTAAGCACATTTTAGTATGTTTTTAGTTGCATTTTGTTTTGTTTTGCATTGCATGTACTGAGAACTCCTTTTGTGTAAAAGTATAGGAAATGGCGTAGCTTGGCGTTGGTAGGTGGCCTGAGATCAGTGAAGGCGTGACATGAGGGTCAAGTGGACGAAAGAAATTGGGCATCGATGGACAAAGAAGCAAAAGCAGCATGACAATGAAGCAGCAGCAGCAGAACTTGAGGATTCGAAATGCAGAAGTCGTGCGACTACGGGCTAAAGAGCGTGTGTCACAAGACTCGCGCCATATTCTGAAAAGGGGCAGTGGCATGGCCGCGTCATCATCTGCAGTTGCTGACTTTATTTTATTTTTGAAATTTTAAGTGATTGAGTTTGTATAAACTACTCTAGTTGGTACCAGACGTGACTATCTTTGGTTTTTACGAGTTTTCGATAATATAGAACTAGGGTTTTACGCTTTGAACGAATTCCAACTTGGAGCCAAGCATAGACTTAATATTTTATATCTCTGCATTAGAATTCAATCATTGACTACGTACTACTGTTATGTTGCTGGAGATTGTTGAGGATTTGAACATCATGTTTGGATTATAATCAGTAATTGAGTTTGATCAATTCTATCTTGTAAGACCCCAGCTTTTATAAATACAGATGAATTTTCTATAAATATTATTTTTGAATATTATGGAATAAATTTGATATAATGTTATAGTTGTGGGTAATATTTATAAATTTTGCAAAGTAAGCAAGTTGTTATAAAATATTTGTTTGGTTGGGAATATTCTTTTTTTTGGGGAATATTAAATACGATGACTCAATCATTAAGTGGACCCCTAACGAAAGTATTATCGTAGTTAGAAAACAACAAAATTATTTTTCTATAAAAATAACTACGGAGGTGTTACCGTTAAAAGCATTGAACTACCCGATTGGTAAAAGTACGATGTCTGGCGTGGTTGCATAGTAGCATACGGTATTGATTATTGATGCTTACGTGAGAAGTCACTTAGATATACTCAATTATTGCTACGATAATTCTTGCATCATATCTCTTATATTATTGATTCAATTATTGTCACGATTATCATCGTATAATATGTTATATTATTAATTGAGGCGACAAGTTATAAATGATTAATAATTGTTGAAAGATTAAAAATGTGTTGATTAAAAATAAAATGATTTGTGGTAATATTTATTCAATCCTTGATGTATATAAAGAGTCTGTTATGAGACGTTTATGGTAAGTTTGATTATTTTATGGGGGGGGCATATGTCATCATCTAAGAGTCTCTTCGTCAATAGTAATTACCTTTGTGAATAGTAATTACCTTTGTGAATAGTAATTACCTTCGTCAATAGTCATTACCTTCTTCAATAGTATTTACCTTCGTCAATAGTAATTACCTTCGTCAATAGTAATTACCCCTTCGCAAATAGTAGTTGTCCCTTCAATATTACCAAGAGTTAAGCGCGCTTTTCGATTGTTCCAAAGGTTAATTACCCCTTCATGAAATAGTAGTTGTCTCAATATTACCAAGAGTCGTTTTGACCCTTTGTTAAGACCAAGAGCCACCCTCAGTTTTTCTATAAATAAAAAGCTCATTCCTTCATTATTTCTTATGAATTCATTGAAACTCTAGAGAGAGAAACTATAGAGAGAAAGAAGAAAAGTATTCGCTACTTCACTTTTCTAATATTCGGTTCTTCTAAGGTAGGGAATATTATTTGTTGTACTAAGTAAAGGGTGTTATTCTTTCTTATTCATGAAGAGAAGCTGTTGTTATTCCATTGCTTATTATTCTATTGGAATAACTTTGTATCTGTGGTTTACCCTATACTTGGTGACATTCTTCTATTATTACATTGGAACATCTTATGCTGTGTGTTTTACAGGACCTTGTTAAATCTTTATTATTATTACTGTTGGAACATCACATGCATGTGTTTTACACAGGACTGGTTAAAATCTTTATTATTATTACATTGGAACATCACATGCATGTGTTTTACATAGGACTGGTTAAAATCTTTATTATTATTATACTGTTGGAACATCACATGCATGCGTTTCTATGGGACTGGTTCCGTTATTTATTATTACTGTTGGAATAACTTTTGCTGTCTTGGTCTATCGTATGCATGGTGATTTCTTTTGTTATTCCATTCTTTATTATACCCGATTGGTTAAAACTTTGACTTCTATACTCCATGAAATTAGTAGAATATCCTTGATATTTGCGTTTCATCCGATATCTTTTTCATGGAAATATTCTTACGATCATTCTTGAATTTTATTCTACAAAAGCGATGTATCATGTTGACAATTTGGGCGTTAATAATTCTGGATAAAATAATTCTTGAACTTGTTTTATTGAATTCTTATATCATTGTCATCATCCTCATGTTTATATTATGTTGAAAGTCATCGTGGCACATGGTGCATAGATGGACTTGGTATGATTATGACCGAGAGACTATTCGGTGTAATCATGGTAGTAATGTTACAAATGATGTGATAAAAATCCTCGATTAGTAGTAGTGCATTGATGGACGATTGTTGGCATGATCATGACCATTAATGAATACACAACTATTCTTGGCCCGTAGTGCATGAATAAGTGTGGTCGTGATACTAAAGAATATCCTTGGCAGTAGTAGTGCGAGGGTGATTCGATGATGTGGAATATTTATTAAAGTTTGAGTCTCGGCTATAACGATGATGAAAACCTTTTAAATCATAAAAGATAGTAGATTTTATTTTCTACTTGACTCTTTTAATGGATTCTTTGGTTAGATTGTAGTTAAACTTGATGTTCATTATATTTTATCGGTTTAACAACTTTTGTAGGCTAATGATAATTTATTACGCATTATCTTAGTCATAATATTTCTTCTTGAGCTAGTTGAGCTCACCCTTTCTTTTTTGTTCTCTTGAGGAAATGAGAATATATAAATTTGGGACGAGTCGGGGAGCGGAGTAATGGTCGAGAGGATAGCATTAGTAGTCCTCACTATTACGTGAAATAGTGTGATAATAATTGTAATGAGGACTCCTTTTGAGTTTGTATAATATCTAGTAGACAATATTTGTATTCAAACTCACAATTTATGTCGTATTATTATATAAGCAGTTATATTAGTAAGTTGTATTTAAATTACGTACCATGTATCGACTACCCAAGATGGGTGATGTATACCTAATTTTGGGGCGTCACGGTTGGTATCGAGCTTAGGGATATGATCCTGGCTAAGATGTGAGAATAGTACTAGGAGGAGAGGCAGGGAATACCTTTGCTAGTATGACCTACCTAAGTTTATGTGCTATTTTATTGGTGGAATCGAGAATATAGAGATAATTTGTTACATGTCAATTAACCTTTTGTTTTGTGGCGATGTCTGAAAATGACATCCGAGAATGTTGAGAATAGCAATGGAGCACGAGCGATCGTTGATTCACCACATATCAATAATCTGGATAATGTGCATCGGAAGGCGACAATCCTCATGCAAACAACAACACTTGACCAAATGATGAATGATCAAATGTTCGGAGGCTTTATGCGATTTATGCAACAATGAGCGAGAGCGACTCTGTCCAAAAGCGTGGGTGGAAACACGGAAAACTCTCGGCGGTCACCGCTAAACAATTCAAGGAGCTGGGACCACCGGAGTTTAAGGGAGAGCCAAAACCACTTGGCGGAAGCATGGATAAAGCAGATTACCAAGATATTTGATGTCTTGGGATGCTCGAGAGCAAAAGGTTCCCTTTCACGCCTTGATGTTCCGCTGAGAGAGGCGGATTCTTGGTGGGAATCGGTAAAAGCGTACTCAACTTCTTTGTCTTGAAGATATCTTGGGAGAAGTTCCAGAGTACATTCAACGACAAATACTTTCACGAAAGTATTCGCCACACATGAAGGAGGTGGAGTTTATCAAGTTGGAACAATACAATATGACCGAAAGTCGCAATCTGAGGCAAAATTTTGCGGAGTTATCACGGTTTCGTCCCCACTTGGTGGATAATGAAGAGAAGAAATGGCGCGAATGTTTTTAAGAGGTTTGAAGCGGAGATCGTCGACATCTTATTTCTCATAAAGCGTATTTGTATTGGATGTTGTAAATAGGGCTCGATTAGTGGAGTAGCGATAACGAGTCAACCACAACTAAAAGAAGAAGCGGCAAAATTATAATACCGGTGAGAGTAGTCATCGAGCGGTGACAACAAGCGTGAGGGAATCAACGGGCCGATATGGTAACCACCGGTGGTAATCGGGCCAAAACAATAAGAATAGACATTTCAAGAAAAGGAGATTCAACAATGATGGAAAGCGTCGACATCAAGACCGTTGTTAAGGAAGGAGAAAGACCACCTATCATATGCTTCAAATGCGGAGGAGAGGGACACATCGATCGAAGCGTATGCATGCCGTAGTCAAAGCATGTTATAATTGTGGAAGAAGGTCACTTAGCTCGATTTTGTCGTTTCACTGAAGACAAATTCAACTAGGATGGAGGCACCAAAGGTAGTCCCGGAAAAAGTCAAAACCGAGATAGTGTAAGGGAGAGCGTTTGTTGTGACCTCCCGGAGAGCAAGGAACACAGAATGAGGTCATCACGGGTAAGCTTATCATAAACTCTAATGAAGTCTATACTTTATTTGATCTGGGGTTCTACCCATTCTTTTATTTCTCCTACTTGTGCTCATCGATTAAATTTGACTCAGGAGAAATTAGACTTTGACTTATCTGTGGAAACTCCGTTGGGAGAAACCTTCATTACATCCCTTTGTTTATAAGTCTTGTTTGGTTCAAATCGATACCCTCACATTACTGTCGATCTTATTTCATTAAAAATACTTGCATTTGGCGTGATTCTAGGGATTGATTGGTTAACTACTTATCATGCAAAAATTGATTGTTTTCGTAAGGTTATTAGCTTTCATATTCCTAATCAACCTATTATGCGAATTCAAACGACCAAACCATTAAAATCAATCATGGTCATCTCAAGCCATAAAGCTATTCGTTTATTGAAAAGCGGATGTCAAGCTTTCTTAGCTCATGTATCCTGATTTAAACAAAAATACGTTAGTTTTGAGCGATATTTCTATTGTTAATAAATTTCCGACATATTCCCGAAGAACTTCTGGCCTACCCCAGGCGTGAAATTGAATTTTGTATCGACCTTGAACCGGTACAAAACCTATTTCCAAAGCCCCATATCGAATGGCTCCTATTGAACTTCGAGGAGTTAAAGACCCAACTACGAGGAATTGTTAAACATTGGCTTTATTCGGTCTAGTACTTCTCCTTGGGGTGCTCTGTTCTATTCGTGAAGAAGAAAGATGGGAGTATGCGACTTTGTATTGATTATCTCGGAGTTGAATCATGTCACCATCAAAAATAGGTATCCATTGCCACGTATTGATGACTGTTTGACCCGGTTATAAGGAGCCAAATTCTTTTCAAAGATTAATCTTCGTTAGGATATCACCAATTGAAGATTAGAACCGTGACATTCCAAAGGCGGCTTTTCGGAACTCGATGCGGGCATTATGAATTCTAGTCATGTCCTTTGGATTGACTAATGCTCCTCCCGCCTTCATGGATATGATGAACCGAGTATTCAAGGAATATTTAGATCACTTTGTGGTCGTCTTTATTGATGACATCCTTATTTATTCCAAAAGCCGTGAAGATCATGAGCAACACTTGAGGTCGACACTCCAAAAGCTTCGTGAATATAAGCTTTATATGCGAGTTAAAGAAATGCGAGTTCGGCTTGAAGAAGTAGCATTCCTTGGGCACGTGGTATCAAGTCATGGAATATCATTGACCCAAAGAAAGATTAAAGCTATTCAAAGTGGGAACAACCTAAATCGATAATAGAAGCACGTAGTAGCTTTCTCGGTTTATTTGGTTATTATCGGAGATTCGTGGAAGGATTTTCTCGAATCGCTACTCCATTGACTTCGGTGACTTGAAAAGATACAAAGTTCGGTTGGAGCGAAGAATGTGAGAAGAGTTTTCAAGAACTCGAGAGGAGACTTATTTGGCACTGATTACGACAATACCATCGGCTCGAAGGATTTGTCATCTGATGATGCTTGGGCAAAGGGTTGGGATGTGTTCTCATGCAACATGGAAAAGTTATAGCCTATGCCTCACGACAACTCAAAGAATATGAGAGGAATTATCCTACTCATGATCTAGAGTTAGCAATTATTATCTTGCACTTAAAATTTGGAGGCATTACTTGTATGGGGAGAAAGTGGAGATCTTTACGGATCATAAAAAGCCTCAAATATTTCTTCACTCAAAAGGAACTCAACATGCGATAACGACGTTGGCTTGAGCTATTGAAAGATTATGATCATACCATCAATACCATCCTGGAAAAGCGAGCGTGGTAGGCGGCGCATTGAGTAGAAGATCATATGCAAATCTGAGTGCGTTATTGTCAACGCAAAGGCCCATTTTGTGTGACTTGCAAAGGATGGAGATAGAGTAAAAGACTCGAGGGACGCATGTGATGATAGCGAGTATACTGAGTAGAGAGCCGACTTTAATCGATAAAGTTAAAGCTACTCAAGCTACAGACCTGGAGCTAATGCGTATGAGGAAGAAAGTGCAAGAAGGTGCTATCTTAGGAAGCAAGAATTGATGAAGAAGGAATACTTGAGTAAACTCCGGACTTTGTGTTCCTAACGACCACGATTTAAAGTATAATATCATGATGGAGGCTAAAACACACCATTTGCAATCCATCACAGGAGTACCAAAATGTATCATGATATTCGTCATACATTTTGGTGGAGCAATATGAAGAGAGAGATATCGATGTTTATCTCAAGGTGTCTAAATTGTCAACGAGTTAAAGCGGAGCATCAAGTACCAAAAGGTCCATTGCAACCACTTGAAATTCCAGAATGGAAGTGGGAGCACATTACCATGGATTTCGTTACCGGTCTTCCTAAGGTTTCTCAAGGCATTGATGCGATTTGGGTCATTGTTGATAGATCGACCAAGTTTGCTCATTTCTTACCGATACGAGAAACTTATACACTTGAACGTCTTGCTCGTATGTACATAAACGAGATTGTAAGACTGCATGGTATCTGCGGTATCCATAGTTTACGATTGAGACCCAAGATTCACTTCACGATTTTGGGTTAGTTTGCAAAAAGCTATGAGCACAGACTTACGATTTAGCTCGGCATATCATCCCTCGAGACAGACGGACGATCGGAGAGGACTATTCAAACTCTTGAAGATCTATTAAGACTCTGTGATCTTGATTTCAAGGGAGTTGGGACAAGTTCTTACCATTGGTGGAGTTTTCCTACAACAACAGTTATCAAGCAAGTATTGGCATGGCTCCATTCGAGCGTTGTATGGAAGAAAGTGTCGTTCTCCCAGTATGTTGGGATGAGGTGGGTGAAGCAACGTTGTTGGGAATAGGAGTTAGTACGTATGACTACGGAAAAGATTCAAACGATCGACAACATATAAAAACCTCACAAAATCGACAAAAGAGTTATGTTGATCTTCATCGTAAAGGACGTGGAATTCGATATAGGAGATCATGTGTTGTTAAGAGTTTCTCCATGGAAAGGAGTTACAAGATTTGGAAAGAGAGGAAAACTTAATCCTCGATTCATCGGTCCATTTTAATCCTCGATCGAGTAGGAAGCGTGGCCTATAGACTCGCTTTTACCGCCAAATATGTCTCGTGTTCATGCGTTTTTCACATATCCATGTTACATAAATATGTGAAAGACCCGAACCATATTATTGAGTTAGAACCGGACGAAATTGCGGAAGAATTGGCGTATGAAGAGGTTCTGTTCAAATTTTGGATAAGAAGGAACATATTCTACGCTCGAGGTTATACCTCAAGTCAAAGTTTTGTGGAGGAACCACGATGTTGAGGAAATGACTTGGGAGTTAGAATCGAAATGAAATCAAGGTATCCTTACCTCTTGACATACCGGTCACGTACCCTAATTTCGAGGGCGAAATTTCATAAGAAGGGAGGTTGTAAGACCCGACTTTTATAAATAAAGATGAATTTTCTATAAATATTATTTTTGAATATTATGGAATAAATTTGATATAATGTTATAGTTGTGGGTAATATTTATAAATTTTGCAAAGTAAGCAAGTTGTTATAAAATATTCGTTTGGTGGGGAATATTCTTTTTGTCGGGGAATATTCGATACGACGACGGCTCAATCATTAGTGGACCCCTAACGGAAGTATTATTGTCGTAGTTAGAAAGCGACAAAATTATTTTCTATAAAAATAATGGCGGAGGTGATACTGATTTAAAAGCTGTTGAACTACCCGGTGGTAAAAAAATACGATGTCTGGCGTGGTTGCATAGTAGCACGGTATTGATTATTGATGCTTACGTGAGAAGTCACTTAGCTATACTTAATTATTACTACGATAATTCTTTGCATCATATCTCTTATATTATTGATTCAATTATTGTCACAGTATCATCTCGTATAATATGTTATATTATTAATTGAGGCGACAAGTTATAAATGATTAATAATTGTTGAAAGATTAAAAATGTGTTGATTAAAAATAAAATGATTTGTGGTAATATTTATTCAATCCTTGATGTATATAAAGAGTACATTATGAGAGGCGTTTGTGGTAAGTTTGATTTATTTTATGGGGGCCCATATGTCATCATCTAAGAATCTCTTCATCGATAGTAATTACCTTTGTGAATAGTAATTACCTTCGCCAATAAGTAATTACCTTCTTCATATAGTATTTACCTTAAATCAATAGTAATTACCTTCGTCAATAGTAATTACCCCTTCGCAAATAGTAGTTGTCCTTCAATATTACCAAGAGTTAACTCGCCTCTTGATTGTTCCAAAGGTTAATTACTCCTTCGCAAATAGTAGTTGTCTCTTCAATATTACCAAGAGTCGTTTTGACCCTTTGTTAAGACCAAGAGCCACCCTCAGTTTTTCTATAAATAAAAAGCTCATTCCTTCATTATTTCTTACGAATTCATTGAAACTCTAGAGAGAGAAACTATAGAGAAAGAAGAAAAAAAGTATTCGCTACTTCACTTTTCTAATATTCGGTTCTTCTAAGGTAGGGAATATTATTTGTTGTACTCGTAAAGGGTGTTATTCTTTCTTATTCATGAAGAGAGCTGTTGTTATTCCATTGCTTATTATTCTATTGGAATAACTTTATATCGTGATTTACCATATACTTGGTGACATTCTTCTATTATTACATTGGAACATCACATGCATGTGTTTTACATCGGACTGGTTTAAATCTTCTTTATTATTATTCATTGGAACATCACATGCATGTGTTTTACAGGACTGGTTAAAATCTTTATTATTATTCTGTTGGAACATCACATGTCATGTGTTTTTACGGGACTGGTTAAAATCTTTTATTATTATTACATTGGAACATCACATGCATGCGTTTACGCGGACACGGTTCTCGTTATTTATTATTACTGTTGGAATAAACTGCACTGTGCGGTCTATCGCATGCATCTTTGATTTCTTTTGTTATTCCATTCTTTATTATACCCAGTTGGTTAAAACTTTGACTTCTATACTCCATGAAATTAGTAGAATATCCTTGATATTTGTGTTTCATCCAAATATCTTTTCATGGAAATATTCTTACGATCATTCTTGAATTTTACTCTACAAAAGCAAGTATCATGTTGACAATTTGGACGTTAATAATTCACGGATAAAATAATTCTTGAACTTGTTTTATTGAATTCTTATATCATTGTCATCATCCTCATGTTTATATTATGTTGAAAGTCATCATGTGGGGCCATGTAGTGCATAGATGGACTTGGTATGATTATGACGAGAGACTACCGGTGTAATCATGGATAGTAATGTTACAAATGATGTGATAAAATCCTCAAATTGGTAGTAGTGCATTGATGGACGATTGTTGGCATGATAATGACCATTAATGAATACACAACTATTCTTGGCCCGTAGTGCATGAATAATTGTGGTCGTGATACTAAAAAATATCCTTGGTAGTAGTAGTGCGGGGGTGATTCGATGATGTGGAATATTTTTTAAAGTCGAGTCTCATTTATAACGATGATGAAAAACCTTTTAAATCATAAAAGATAGTAGATTTTATTTTCTACTTGACTCTTTTAATGGATTCTTTGGTTTCTACCGTAGTTAAACTTGATGTTCATTATATTTTATCGTTTTAACTTTTGTTGTAGGCTAATGATAATTTATTACGCATTATCTTAGTCATAATATTTCTTCTTGAGCTAGTTGAGCTCACCCTTTCTTTCTTTGTTCTCTTCGTGAAATGAGAATATATTTGGGACGAGAGTCGGGGAGCGGAGTAATGGTCCGGAGGGTAGCATTAGTAGTCCTTACTATTCTGTGAAATAGTGTGATAATAATTGTAATGAGGACTCCTTTTGAGTTTGTATAATATCTAGTAGACAATATTTGTATTCAAACTCACAGTTTATGTCGTATTGTACCACATGCTTATATTAGTAAGTTGTATTTAAATTCTGTACCATGTATCTGACTACCCAAGATGGGTGATGTATACCTAATTTTGGGGGCATCACATATCTTCTCTTTCAATTGCTATTTATTTTCTATGTGTTGCTTTAATCCCATAATGGCTTTTGGTTCAGACATGAATTAAACTCCATTATGGGATTCTAACGGATTTTAATATGTAGTCTAATTGATGGCTTGATTGCTGGATTGATAGGGTTTCATCAGGAATTTCTATTATGGTTGATTTGATTGTATGAATGCTTGATCACCATTCATTCTATGTACTTGTATGGAATTGAAAAATAACATGCGAATATGGTTGTAATCATGATAGCATGTATGTATGGGGCTGAATTGCTTAGCTTTATACTTAGTGAATCAGATAAATATATACTATTTCACCGTGTGAGTTATATAAGGGCTTGTGTATAAATTCAATATGGCTGCAATTTCACATAGAAATATAGTGATTTTGGTTTTATTGATGATTACATGATTTCTATTGTATGTGGATATTATGTAAGTAGGTCACAATTCATTGAAAAATGGTTATGTCTACATTCGTTCTCTTGGCTAATTTTGTGTAATAGTGAATAATCTTGCATGATGGTGATATTTAAATGAACTATTAAATGAAGTTAGGATCCCATTATTTCCAGAGTTGATTTATTACCTTAATATTCTTCTTTTATTTGTTATTTGATTTTAGAGTACTTCAAAATCATAAGTATTTCTTTTTGGCATATAAAATTAGTGATACAGTTGATGCATAATAGTTTAATTTAGAAACCTTTCTCCGTGTATCGGTACTTTACTTACTCTGTATTATTTGTTGACCCATTATTGCTTGCATGAGTTAGAGTCCTTTTATTAGAACTAAAAAGGAGGCAACAAGTTTTTGGTGCCGTTGCTGGAGAAAGGCGTTTAAATTTATTATTATTATCATCAGTTTTAAGCTATATTGTATGGCTTAGACAAATCTAACCTTATCTCATTTCTATTTTTTGTTTTTGTTTTTGTTTCAGGTACTTGTATAAATTTTTATGCGCACGCGGTCATCCAATTCCGAATTAACACCTGCTCAGGACAACATTAACGGTAGGGGTTGGAAATCAAGAGCACGTAGAAATATACAAGCAGAGCTAGAGACTACAACATCTAATATGGCAACCGCGGAACAAAGAAAAGAGCAAAGAGAGGAGCATAGGGCTTTGAGGGACTATTACATGCCAAACATTAATGGACTACAGTCAAGTATAGTCAGACCAGCGATAGCAGCCAACACCTTTGAGATAAAACCGGGCACTATTCAAATGGTGCAGAATTCGGTATAGTTTAGGGGTGCTGCTACAGATGATCCTAATGGGCACCTATTGAGCTTTATTGAGATTTGTGACACGTTCAGATATAACGGGGTGACAGAGGATGCTATCAGACTTAGACTATTTCCATTTTCATTGAGGGATAAAGCGAGAAGTTGGTTTTATTCTTTGCCTTCAGGTTCTATAACTACATGGGAGGACCTAGCATAGAAATTCTTAGCTAAGTTTTTCCCAATGGCTAAGACTGCAAAGATGAGGACATCAATCTCTCAATTTGAGCAGCAATAGGGGGGATCTCTATATGAAGCTTGGGAGAGATATAAAGAGATGTTAAGGAAGTGTCCACACCATGGTATGTCATATTGGATGGTGATCAACTCATTTTATAATGGATTGGGATGGCAGTCTAGACCGATTGTAGATGCAGCTGCAGGAGGAGCGTTATGGGCAAAAAGCTATGAGGAAACTTATAATCTTATTAAGACAATGGCAGCGAATAATTTTCAAAACCTACATCTAGGATGACACAGCCCAAAGTTGCAAGTTTGTTGGAAGTGGATGTTATCACTCAGCTGTCAGCACAGATGGCATCCATTGCAAAGAAAATTGATTCATTGATAGATAATAAGGCGAAGACAGTTGCCTTTGTGTGAGAAATTTGTGCAGGATCACACTCAACGGATCAATGTGCTATTAGCTCGGAGTCGGTACAGTATGTGAGCAATTACAAGAAGGACCAAAGCCAATTTCAGAACACATACAACTCCAACAACCGCAACCATCCAAACTTTAGTTGGTCAAATAATCAAGGAAATCAGCAGAATCAGTTTCAACCGAATAATCAATTTCGATCATGACCCATTATTTGAATAGCAGTTTACACCAAGACCACCTTTTCCAACGGGATTTTCTCAACAACAACAACATCACCCTCCGTCTGCACCTCAGCAAGAAAAGAAATCAGAAATGGAGGAGATGATGATGAAGTACATGGTGAACACAGAGGTGATGATTAAAAGCCAAGCAGTGGCTATTAAAAATTTGGAAACTCAAATGGGGCAAATGGCGATCATGCTGAACAACAGGCCCCAAGGTTCATTGCCAAGTACTATGGAGGCAAATCCACGAAGAGAAGGGAAGGAACAATGTCAAGCGATCACATTAAGGTCTGGGAAAAGGAGGCAGAAAATGAGCATGGCGCGGTCGTGCCGTGTTTACAAAGGGAGGACACGGGGCCACGCGAGGCAGGAACTGTGTCTGATCAAAAAGACAATAAGGAAGGTTCTAAGTTATAGCAAGAAGAGGACAACAAAGCAGGTTCAGTCGAGACGCCCGTGAGTAAAACACCACTAATTCACCCTCTGATTCTATATCCACAGAGATTGAATAAGCAGAGGGAAGATAAGCAGTTCAGCAAGTTTTTGGAGGTTTTTAAAAAGCTGCAGATTAACATACCTTTCGCTGAGGCATTGGAACAGATGTTGAGTTATGAAAAGTTCATGAAGGGTATATTGTCACGGAAGAGGAGATTAGAAGAGTTTGAGATAGTGGCCTTGACAGAGGAATGCAGTGCAGTGCTTCAACGCAAATTACCTCCAAAGCTGAAGGATCCGGGCAGTTTCACAATTCCATGCACAATCGGAAAGATGAGCTTCAACAAGTGTTTGTGTGATCTTAGGGCAAGTATCAATTTGATGCCCTTGTCAGTGTTTAATCAGTTGGGATTGCCTGCTCCAAGGCCGACAAATATTTCTCTACAGCTAGCTGACAGATCCATCACGTATCCACGAGGAATAGTTGAAGATGTATTGGTAAAAGTGGATAAATTCATATTTCCGGCTGACTTCATTATCTTGGACTATGAAGAAGATAAGAGTATACCAATCATACTGGGGAGACCATTCTTAGCCACAGGAAGGACTTTGATAGACGTGCAGAAAGGGGAACTCACTATACGTGTTCATGATCAGGAGGTTACCTTTAACATATTCAAGGCGATGAAGTTTCCGACATATGAATAAGAATGCTTCCGGGTTGATTTGGTGGATCAGGTCTTAAATGATGAAGTAGAGAGTTTGATGGGACATGAACCGTTGAGAAGTGTTATTGCTAAAAAGTCAGAACTAGAGGATGAGGAATTTGAAGAACTTGTGCAATTTCTTGATACTACTCCACAATTCAGAAAATTCAAAATTCATATTGAGCCATTGAAGAAAGCTAGAGAAACGTTAGTAAAATTGAAGCCATCTCTTGAGACACCTCTAGATCTTGAATTAAAACCACTTCTAGATCATTTGAGTTATGCATTTTTAAATAAAGATTCAAAGCTACTTGTGATTATTTCTTCTGCACTAACATCTTTTCAGGAAGAAAAACTGCTACGAGTCCTTAGAGAGTTCAAGTCGGCTATTGGATGGACTATAGCAGACATAAAAGGAATTAGCCCTTCTTTTTGCATGCATAAGATCCTATTGGAAGATGATAGTAAGCCGTCGATGGAACAACAAAGAAGACTTAATCCGATAATGAAAGAAGTGGTCAAGAAAAAAGTATTGAAATTGCTGGATGTAGGCATAATCTATCCGATTTCAGACAGTTCATGGGTGAGCCCAGTGCAATGTGTACCAAAGAAGGGTGGTATAACCGTGGTTACAAATGAAAATAATGAGTTGATTCCAACACGAACAGTAATGGGGTGGAGAGTCTGCATGGACTACCGCAGGCCGAACAAAGCTACGAGGAAAGATCACTTCCCACTGCCATTTATCGATCAGATGTTGGACAGACTAGCAGGTCATGAGTATTATTTCCTTCTGGATGGATATTCAGGCTACAATCAAATTGTTATATCTCCAAAAGACCAGGAAAAGAAAACCTTCACATGTCCATACAACATGTTTGCTTTTAGAAGGATGTTTTTCGGGTTATGCAATGCTCTAGCCACCTTTCAGAGATGCATGATGACTATTTTTTCGGATATGGTGGAACAGAATGTGGAGGTATTCATGGATGATTTCTCGGTATTTGGGGATTCGTTTGATTTGTGCCTTGAGATTTTGGTGATGGTCTTGAGAAGGTGTGTTGAAACAAATTTAGTACTGAATTGGGAAAAGTGCCATTTTATGCTACAAGAAGGCATTATTCTGGGACACAAGGTTTCGAAGAAGGGACTCGAGGTGGACAGGGCTAAGCTGGAAACTATTGAGAACTTGCCACCACCTACTTCAGTAAAAGGTGTTCGCAGTTTTCTTGGACATGCAGGCTGCTACCACAGATTCATCAAGGACTTCTCCAAGATAACTAAACCATTATGCAGTTTATTAGAGAAGGATGCACACTTTAAATTTGATGAAACCTGCGTGTCGGCATTTGAGCACTTGAAGGGGAAATTGACTTCGGCACCAGTTATTACTGCTCCAGATTGGGATTTGCCATTTGAGTTAATGTGTGATGCAAGTGATTCTGTTGTGAAATTGTTTTTGGGTCGGAGAAAGGAGAAATTTTTTCATGTGATCTATTATGCCGCCAAGACCCTTCGACATCTGTGATTGAACTACACCACCATAGAGAAAGAGTTATTGGCAGTGGTGTATGCCTTTGATAAATTCCGAGCATATCTGATTGGTACAAAGGTGATAGTGTACACGGATCACGTGGAAATTTGACACTTAGTGGCAAAGAAGGATGCAAAACCCCGTTTGATCAGGTGGATATTATTATTGCAGGAATTCGATTTGGAGATCAAGGACAGAAAGGGCATTGAAAACCAAGTGGCGGACCACTTATCTCAACTAGAAAATCCGGAAAAGACGACAGACGACAAAGTTGTAATTAATGAATCCTTTCCAGATGAGCAGTTGTTTGTGGTGAAAGGGGAAGTTCCATGGTTTGCAAACTATGCGAACTACTTGGTGAGTAAGATGGTACCTTCGGACTTGGTGGGTTATCAAAAGAAAAAAAAATTGCATGATTTCAAATGGTATATATGGGATGAGCCATATTTATTTAAACAGTGTGCTGATCAAATGATAAGAAGGTGTATCCCATATAGCGAGACCGAGTGGATTCTGCAGGATTGTCACGCTTCTTTGTATGGGGGTCACTATGGTGGAGAGCGAACATCGGCTAGAGTGCTACAAGCAGAATTCTACTGGCCTACAATTTTCAAGGATGTGTACAGTTTCGTCCAAAGATGTGATAGATGTTAGCGAGTCGGGAACATTTCAAAAAGAAATGAAATGCCATTGAACACGATCCTCGAAGTAGAAATTTTTGATGTGTGGGGGATAGATTTCATGAGTCCTTTCGTTTCTTCTTGCGGTAATCTTTACATCTTGCTCACAGTGGATAATGTGTCGAAGTGGGTAGAAGTGGCAGCTCTTCCAACAAAGGATGCCAAAGTAGTCCTAAGATTTTTGCAGAAAAGTATTTTCACACGGTTTGGGACTCCTCGGGCCATCATTAGTGATGAAGGCAGTCATTTCTGCAATAGGCAGTTTACAGCTTTGTTGGCTAAGTATGGGGTGAACCATCGCATTGTTACAGCTTATCACCCACAAACGAATGGCCAAACAGAAGTGTCAAATTGAGAAGTTAAAATAATTCGGGTAAAATGCAAACTAGACCACTAAATTTTAGGAGTTTTTGGATGCGTTGACCTGCGTACGTGGCGCCTACTTGGCAAATCTGACGTCAGCATTTTTTATTTTATTTTTCACGTGGACAGACTGACATGGCAAATATTGAATTTAATTCCAAAAATTATGTTTGCTGCCAAGAGTTGAACTTGAGACCTCTAGCTTAAAATTTGAACCCAATGACCAACTAAGCAAACAAGACTAATTGTTATAATTTTGCAAGGATTAATCTTTATAACTGAACAAATTATTTTTCCCAATAACAATAATAATAACAATAATAATAATAATAATAATAATAATAACAATAACAATGATAATAATAATAACAACAACAACAATAATAATGATAACAATAATAATAATAATAATAATAATAATAATAATAACAACAATAACAATGATAATAATAATAATAATAAAAGGCGTTATTAAAGACATCAAAGACTCCAACAAAGACATCAGATTATTATTCAAATTATAATCCATCAAAGACGTCGGTTTAATTATTATTATTATTATTATTATTATTATTATTTTGAAAAACTCCTACAAGATCTGATAGTTATAATCGGTCCGAACATATCTAAAATTCTACCAAAAATCCCACAACATTTATATGATCCAAAATCCCACATCTATATGATCCGAGGACGAGTAATGAGTTTATAGATCTAGATCTATTTTGAGAGTTTAGCTTGGGTTTCTATATCCCGAATTTGCGAAAAGAAATGTCTTGCAAAGAATCCTTGTTCAACTTGTCCCGAGATCCGAGAGAAGAGGAAGGAGATTCTCGAGTTAAGTGAGGACGATTTAGTGAAGCAAATTTACGTGATCCAACAAAGTAAGGATTGCCTAGTAGTTCTTGATGATATTTGGACAAAAGATGCTTGGGATTGCTTGAAAAGTCGTTCCCATTGGACATCCGAAGAGCAAATTATTACTCACAAGTAGTAATATAGAAGTAGCTAAGCATGTAGACCCAAGAAGGTTTCCTTTACCAACCACGTATTTTGTCTGAAGATGAAAGTTGGGAGCTACTTGCGATGAAAGTACTAACAAAGAAAGATCTTACAGGTAAGGTATTATTATTATTATTATTATTATTATTATTATTATTATTATTATTATTATTATTATTATTGGGGGAAATAACTTGTTTAGTTATAAATATTAATCCTTACAAAATTATAACAATCAGTCCTGTTTGCTTAGTTGGTCATTGGGTTTAAATTTTAAGATAGAGGTCTCAAGTTCAACTCTTGGTAACAAACATAATTTTTGGAATTAAATTCAATATTTGCCATGTCAGCCTGTGTAAAACCCCAATTTTTTGAATAAAGATAAATTTTCTATAAATATTATTTTTGAATATTATGGAGTGAAATTGATATAATAGTTATGGATAATATTTATAAATTTTGCAAAGTACGCAAGTTGTTATATAATATTCGATTGGTCGGGGAATATTCGTTTTAACAAGGAATATTAGTACAACGGCACAATCATTGGTGGACCCCACAACGGAATTATTGTCGGATTGAGAAAACGACAAAAATACTTTATAAAAATAACGGCGGAAGTTTTACCGTTAACTGTTGAAACACCCGGTGTTAAAAGTACAGTAATACGCGTGGTTGCATAGTAGCACACGGTATTGATTATTGATGTTTACGTGATAAGTCACTCAGTTTTGTTGGTATTATTAATGTAATAATACATAAAAAAAATTTATATAAAACAGAATACTTTTATAAAGTTATTCTATAAATAGAATATATTATATTCTATTATGCATAGTGTTGCATAGTGTCTGCATAGTATTTTGCATAGTAAAATCTTTTATATAAAACAGAATACTTTTATAAAGATATCTGTTTTATTAGACAATAATTAGAATATATTATATTTTATTATGCATAGTGTTTGCATAGTGTTTACATAGTAAAATCTTTTATAAAGTTATTCGTTTTATTAGATTATAAATAGAATATATTATATTATGTTGAAAGTCATCTGTGGCCTGTAGTGCATAGATGGACTTGGTGTGATTATAACCAGGGATTATTCGGTGTAATCATGACCGTAATGTTACAAATGATGTGGTAAAAGTCCTCATTGGCCCGTAGTGCATTGATGGATAGTTGTTGGCATAATCATGACCATTAATGAATACACAACTATTCTTGGCCCGTAGTGCATGGATAATTGTGGTCGTGATACTAAATAATATCCTTGGCCGTAGTGCAGGGGTGATTCGATGATGTGGGATATTTATTAAACTGAGTCTCAGCGATAACAGTGATGAAAAACCTTTTTAATCATAAAAGATAGTAGATTTTATTTTCTACTTGACTCTTTTAATGGATTGCTTGTTCCGCTGTAGTTAAACTTGATGTCTATTATATTTTATCAGTTTAACATTGTTGGAGACTAATGATAATTTATTTTGCATTATCTTAGTCATAATATTTCTTACTAGGCTAGTTGAGATCACCCTTTCTTTCATTGTTCTCTTCAGAAAATGAGAATATAATTTGGGACGAGTCGGGGAGCGGAGTGATAGTCCGAGAGGATAACATTAGTAGTCCTCACTATTCGCGTGAAATAGTGTGATAATAATTGTAATGAGGACTCCTTTTGAGTTTGTATAATCTCTAGTAGATAATATTTGTATTCAAACTCACAGTTTATGTTTTGTCGTATTGTACCACTGCGGTTGTATTAGTAAGTTGTATTTGAATTACGTACCACGTATATCTGGCGACCCAAGATGGGTGATGTATACCTAATTTTGGGGCGTCACGGTTAAGTATCGAGCTCGAGGATATGATCTCGGCTAAGATGTGAGACTAGAACTAGGAGGGGAGGCGGAAATTCCTTCGCTAGTAGGACCTACTTAAATTTATTTTGTATTTAAATTGGTTGGTCAGAGTTTAGAGATATTATGTTACATGTCAATTAACCTTTGTTTTGTGGCAGTATCTGAAAATGACATCCGAAAATGTTGAGAATAGCAATGGAGCACAAGAGATCGTTGAGTCTTCATATATCAATAATCAAGAGAATGTGCATCAGGAAGGCGACAATCCTCATGCAAACAACAACACTGACCAAATTATGAATGATGGATTGTTCAGAGGCTTTATACAATCCATGCAACAGCAGGCGAGAGCGGCTCCTGTCCAAAATGTAGGTGGAAACACTGGAAACTCTCGGGCGGTCACCGCTAAACAGTTCAAGGAGCTGGGACCACCGGAGTTTTAAGGGAGAGCCAAAACCACTTATGGCGGAAGCATGGATAAAGCAGATCACCAAGATATTTGATGTCTTGGGATGCTCCAAGGACCAAAAGGTTCCATTTGTCGCCTTTATGTTGCGCGGAGAGGCAGATTACTGGTGGGAATCGGTAAAAGCGTACTCAACCGCCAGATGAAGATGTCTTGGGAGAAGTTCCAAGAGTACATTCAACGACAAATACTTTCCGAAAGTATTCGTCACATGAAGGAGGTGGAGTTTATCAAATTAGAGCAAAAACAATATGGCCCGTCGTGATACGAGACAAAATTTACGGAGTTATCCCGGTTTCGTCCCACTTGGTGGATAATGAAGAGAGAATGGCGCGAATATTTTAAGAGGTTTGAAAGCGGGAGATACGTCAACATCTTATTTCTCATAAAGCTGTGTTTGTATTGAGATGTTGTAAATAGGGCTCGATTGGTGGAGCGATAACGAGTCAACATAACCAAAAAAAGAGAGTGGGAAAAATGATAATACCAAATGAGAAGCGATCATCGAAGCGGTGACAACAAGCGTGGAAGGAATCAACAGGCCAGAAATGGTAACCACTTTGGTGGTAATCAAGGCCAAAACAATAAAAATGGACATTTTTTAAGAAGAGGAGATTCAACAATGATGGAAAGACGTCAGCACCAGCACCCGTTGTTAAGGAAGGAGAAAGACCACCTATCATATGTTTCAAATGTGGAGGGGAGAGACACATCAGTCCAAATTGCGCGATGCCGTCCAAAGCATGTTATAATTGTGGAAGAGAAGGTCACTTAGCCCGATTTTGTCGTTCACCGAATACAAATTCAGCTAGGATGGAGGCACCAAAGACCTGTCCCGAGAAAAGTCAAAGCCGGTAGAGTGCAGTAGGGAGAGCGTTTGTTGTGACCTCCCGAAAGCAAGGAACCCGAATGAGGTCATCACGGTAAAGCTTATCATAAACTCTAAATAAGTCTATACTTTATTTGATACCGGTTCTACCCATTCTTTTATTTCTCCTACTTGCGCTTAACGATTAAATTTGACTCCGGAGAAATTAGACTTTGACTTATCTGTGGAAACTTCGTTGGGAGAAACCTTCATTACATCCACGGTTTATAAATCTTGTTTGGTTCAAGTTGGTACCCACTAATTACCTGTCGATCTTATTGCATTAAAAATACTTGCATTTGATGTAATTCTAGGGATTGATTGGTTAACTACTTATCATGCAAAAATTGATTGTTTTCGTAAGGTTGTTAGCTTTCATATTCCTAATCGACCTATTATGCGAATTCAAGCAACCAAACCACTAAAATCAATCACTGTCATCTCAAGCCATAAAGCTATTCGTTTATTGAAAAATGGATGTCAAGCCTTCTTAGCTCATGTCACAGATCTAAACAAAAATACGTCAGTTTTGAATAATATTTCTATTGTTAATGAATTTCCTGACGTATTCCCTGAAGAACTTCCTGGCCTACCCCCAGAGCGTGAAATTGAATTTTGTATTGACCTTGAACCCGAAGACAAAACCCATTTCTAAATCCCCATATCGAATGGCTCTATTAAACTTCGGAGTTAAACACTCAACCGCAGGAATTGTTAGACATTGGCTTTATTCGCCCTAGTACTTCTCCTTGGGGTGCTCCACATTTCTATTCGTGAAGAAGAAAGATGGGAGTATGCGACTTTGTATTGATTATTGGGAGTTGAATCATGTCACCATCAAAAATAGGTACCCATTCCCACGTATTGATGACCTGTTTGACCAGTTGCAAGGACCCAAATTCTTTTCATAGATTGATCTTCGTTCAGGATATCACCAATTGAAGATTAGAACCGATGACATTCCAAAGACGGCTTTCGAGAACTCCTAAGACGGGCATTATGAATTCCTAGTCATGTCCTTTGGATTGACTAATGCTCCTCGCCGCCTTCATGGATATGATGAATCGAGTATTCAAGGAATATTTGGATCACTTTGTGGTCGTCTTTATTGATGACATCCTCATATATTCCAAAACCTGTGAAGATCATGAGCAACACTTGAGGCTGATACTCCAAAAGTTTCGTGAATATAAGCTTTATGCGAGTTGAAGAAATCACGAGTTCGCGGCGAGGAAGTAGCATTCCTTGGGCACGTGGTATCAATTCATGGAATATCTGTTGACCCGGCAAAGATTAAAGCTATTCAAAGCTGGGAGCAACCTAAATCAGTGACCAAAGTACGTAGTTTTCTCGGCTTAGCTGGTTATTCTCGGAGATTCGTAGAAGGGTTTTCTCGAATCGCTACTCCACTAACTCAGCTGACTCGAAAAGATACAAAGTTCGGTTGGAGCGAGGAATGTGAGAAGAGTTTTCAAGAACTCAAGAGGAGACTCATTTCAGCACCTGTTCTGACAATACCATCTGGTTCAGAGGGATTTGTCATCTATAGTGATGCTTCGGGCAAAGGGTTAGGATGTGTTCTCATGCAACATGGGAAAGTCATAGTCTATGCCTCATGACAACTCAAAGAATATGAGAGGATTATCTTACTCATGATCTAGAGTTGGCAACTGTTGTCTTCGCACTAAAGATTTGGAGGCATTACTTGTATGGGGAGAAAGTGGAGATCTTTACGGATCATAAAAGCCTCAAATATTTCTTCACTCAAAAGGAACTCAACATGCGACAACGACGTTGGCTTGAACTGTTGAAAGATTATGATCATACTATCCAATACCATCCTGGAAAAGCGAACGTGGTAGCTGACGCATTGAGTAAAAGATCATATGCGGGTACGAGTGCAATATTGTCAACGCAAAGGCTCATTTTGTATGACTTGCAAAGGATGGAGATAGAGATAAAGACTCCAGGGACCCACGTGATGATGGCAAATATACGAGTAGAACCGACTTTAATTAATAAAATTAATGTTGCTCAAGATTACGATCCGGGATGATGCGCGTATGAGGAAGAAAGTGCAAGAAGGTGCGATGCCGGAAGCAAGAATCGATGAAGAAGGAATACTTCGAGTCAACTCCAGACTTTGTGTTCCTAACAACCCTGATTTAAAGTTTAAAATCATGATGGAGGAGCACAACACACCGTTTGCAATCCATCCTGGGAGTACCAAAATGTATCATGATCTTCGACATACATTTTGGTGGGGCAATATGAAGAGAGAGATAGCGTTGTTTATCTCAAGGTGTCTAGCTTGTCAACGAGTCAAGGCGGAGCATCAAGTATCAAAAGGTCCATTGCAACCACTTGAAATTCCAGAATGGAAGTGGGAGCACATTACCGTGGATTTCGTTACTGGTCTTCCCAAAGTTTCTCAAGGCATAGATGCGATTTGGGTCATTGTTGATAGATTGACCAAGTCTGCTCATTTCTTACCGATACGAGAAACTTATACACTTGAACGTCTTGCTCGTATGTACATAAACGAGGTTGTAAGATTGCATGGTATGCCAGTATCCATTGTTTCTGATCGAGACCCAAGATTCACTTCGCGATTTTGGGTTAGTTTGCAAAAAGCTATGGGCACAGATTTACGATTTAGCTCGGCATATCATCCTCAGACAGACGGATAGTCAGAGAGGACTATTCAAACTCTTGAAGATCTATTAAGACTCTGTGTCCTTGATTTCAAGGGAAGTTGGGACAAGTTCTTACCATTGGTGGAGTTTTCCTACAACAACAGTTATCAAGCAAGTATTGGCATGGCTCCATTAAAAGCGTTGTATGGAAGAAAGTGTCGTTCTCCAGTATGCTGGGATGAGGTGGGTGAAGCAACGTTGTTGGGACCAGAGTTGGTACGTATAACTACGGAAAAGATTCAAACGATCCGGCAACGTATAAAACCTCACAAGATCGACAAAAGAGTTATGCTGAACTTCATCGAAAGGACGTGGAATTCAATATAAGAGATCATGTGTTGTTACGTGTTGCTCCATGGAAAGGAGTTACGAGATTTGGAAAGAGAGGAAAGCTCATTCCTCGATTCATCGGCCCATTTTTAATCCTTTATCGAGTAGGAACTGTGGCCTATAGACTCACTTTATCGCCAAGTATGTCTCGTGTTCATAATGTTTTTCACATATCCATGTTACGTAAATATGTGGAAGACCCGAACCACATTATTGAGTTAGAATCGGACGAAATAGCGGAAGATTTGACGTATGAAGAGGTTCCTGTTCAAATCTTGGATAAGAAGGAACATATTCTACGCACCAAGGTTATACCTCAAGTCAAAGTTTTGTGGAGAAACCACGATGTTGAGGAAATGACTTGGGAGTTAGAATCTGAAATGAAATCAATGTATCCTTACCTCTTCGACATACCAGGTACGTACCCTAATTTTGATGGCGAATTTCATAAGAAGGGGAGATTGTAAAACCCCAACTTTTTGAATAAAGATGAATTTTCTATAAATATTATTTTTGAATATTATGGAGTGAAATTGATATAATAGTTGTGGGTAATATTTATAAATTTTGCAAAGTTCGCAAGTTGTTATATAATATTCGATTGGTTTGGGAATATTCGTTTTAACAGGGAATATTAGTACAACAAGCACAATCATTGGTGGACCTAGCGGAATTATTATTGATTGATTGAGAAAACGACAAAAATACTTTATGAAAATAACGGCGAAAGTTTTTACCGTTAATCTGTTGAAATACCGGTGTTAAAGAAATGCGATGATGGCGTGATTAAATAGTAGCACACGGTATTGATTATTGATGCTTACGTGATAAGTCACTCGGTTTTGTTGGTAGTATTAATATAATAATCTGTAAAATCTTTTATATAAAATAGAATATTTTTATAAAGTTATTCTATAAATAGAATATATTATATTCTTTTATGCATAGTGTTGCATAGTTCTGCATAGTATTTTGCATAGTAAAATCTTTTTATATAAAATAGAATACTTTTATAAAGCTATCTCATTTTATTAGACAATAATTAGAATATATTATATTTTATTATGCATAGTGTTTGTATAGTGCTCGCATAGTGTTTGCATAGTAAAATCTTTTATAAAGTTATTCGTTTTATTAGATTATAAATAGAATATATTATATTTTATTTAAAAGATTTTGCTTTAAATATGAACCGTCGATTAAAGTAAATCAACTGGACCGTTCATGAGTTAGTTACTATGCGATCCATTTTCTACAAATAAGCTCATTCCTTCATTATTTTCTTACGAATTCACTTTGAAACTCTAGAGAGAAAATTATAGAGAGAAAGAAGAAAAGATTTTTGCTACTTAACTACTCTTATATTAGGTTCTTTTTACGGTGAGGGTGTTATTCTTTCTTATTCATGAAGAGAAGCTGTTGTTATTCCATTGCTTATTATTATGTTGGAATAACTGTATACATGATCTACCCTATACTTGGTGACATTTCTTCTATTATTCCGTCTTTACTATTACATTGGAATATCACATGCTCATGCGTTTAACGCGTCGGACTGATTAAAATCTTTATTATTACATTGGAATATCACATGCATGCGTTTTACTTGGGACTGGTTAAAATCTTTACTATTATTCTATTAAAATATCACATGCTCATGCGTTTTACCTGGGACACGATCTTCGCCCTTATTAGTATTACATTGGAATAACTTTATACATGCCAAGTACCACATGCATGGTGATTTACATTGTTATTCCATTCTTTATTATTACATTGGAACATCCCGCCGGTGCTTGAATTTACCGAGCTGGTTCCGTTATTTAGTATTACATTGGAATAACCTGCCTGTCTGCGCACAATCACCGCATGCATGGTGATTTCTTTTGTTATTCCATTCTTTATTATACTCAGTTGGTTAAAGTTTTGACTTCTATACTCCATGAAATTAGTAGAATATCCTTGATATTTGCGCTTCATCCAGTATCTTTTCATGGAAATATTTTTCTGATCATTCTTGAATTTTATTCTACAAAGCAGTATCATGTTGACAATTTGGACATTAGTAGTTCTTGGACAAATTAATTCTTGATTCTTATATCATTGTCATCATCCTCGTGTTTATATTATGTTGAAAGTCATCTGTGGCCTATAGTGCATAGATGGACTTGGTATGATTATGACCAGGGATTATTCGGTGTAATCATGACCGCAATGTTACAAATGATGTGGTAAAAGTCCTCATTGGCCCGTAGTGCATTGATGGACAGTTGTTGGCATGATCATGACCATTAATGAATACACAAATATTCTTGGCCCGTAGTGCATGGATAATTGTGGTCGTGATACTAAATAATATCCTTGGCCGTAGTGCAGGGGTGATTCGATGATGTGGAATATTTATTAAGCTGAGTCTTAACGATAATAGTGATGAAAAACCTTTTTAATCATAAAAGATAGTAGATTTTATTTTCTACTTGACTCTTTTAATGGATTGCTTATACCACTGCAATTAAAGTTGATGTCTATTATATTTTATCAGTTTAACATTGTTGGAGACTAATGATAATTTATTCTGCATTATCTTAGTCATAATATTTCTTACTGGGCTAGTTGAGCTCACCCTTTCTTTCACTGTTCTCTTCAGGAAATGAGAATATAGCTGGGATGAGTCGGGGAATGAAGTGATGGTCCAGAGGATAGCATTAGTAGTCCTCACTATTCTGTGAAATAGTGTGATAATAATTGTAATGAGGACTTTTTTTGAGTTTGTATAATCTCTAGTAGATAATATTTGTATTCAAACTCACAGTTTATGTTTTGTCGTATTGTACACGACAGTTGTATTAGTAAGTTGTATTTGAATTTTGTACCATGTATATCTGGCGACCCAAGATGGGTGATGTATACCTAATTTTGGGGCGCACACACATCCACTTGTAAAATAAAATAAAAATCTTGACGCCGAGATTTTGCCAGGTAGGCGCCACGTATGCAGGTCAACGCACATGTGGCGCCTGGGGTTCAAAGTCCAAATTTTTTAATAGAAAGGGGCTCAATTTGCGTTGACCAAAAGAAAATGGCTCAATACCCAAAAATCCCTAAAGTTCAGTGGTCTAGTTTGCATTTTACCAAAAAGAATTCTGGAAAAAGTTGTGAATCCCACTAGGAAAGATTGGTCTTTAAAGCTTAATGATGATGTGTGGGCCTATAGGACTGCGTACAAGACTCCGTTGGGCATGTCACCTTTTCAGCTCGTTTATGGCAAAGCCTGACATCTTCCTATGGAGCTAGAGCATAAAGCATATTGGGCGAATTGAAAGCTCAATTTTTATTTAAAAGCTGCAGGGGAGAAACGCCTACTCCAACTCAATGAGTTGGATGAATTCCGATTACAGGCGTATGAGAATTCTAAGCTGTACAAGGAGAAGGTGAAGAAATGGCATGATCGTAAGATCATAGAGAGAACATTCAAGCTGGGACAAAGAGTTTTGCTTTTCAATTCCAGACTTAAACTTTTTCCTTGGAAGCTCAAGTCAAGGTGGTCAGGGCCGTTCACAGTGAAAATAGTTTTCCCTTATGGTGCAGTAGAAGTATTTGATAAGTTTCCGGGAAAGCCTTTTAAAGTAAATGGATATCTATTAAAGCATTACTTTAGTGGCGAGGTGGACAGACAAAAAGTCACCTCGATTCAGAGACAGTCAATCTAATTGACTATAAAAAAAGTGCTTGATGGGAGGCAACCCATTGTTTCTATCTCTACTTTTTAATTTTTCAGTTTAGATTGTTTTTATTAGTTCATCTTCATTTTTAATTGTGATAGATTATTGTGTTTAGCATAAGAGAGTGTGTAGCTGAATTTGCATTAGACTGTGTTCGAGATTAGTATAGTGAGTATGATAATTAGATGGTCATTGTTGCGTATGCATTAGTTCAAGCATTGACAGTGTGTATTGGTGATATTGTAGGTGTATTGGATGGCATGCATTACTGTCTTGAAGTATTGGGAAAGAAAATCTATAGTGCAAGAATCAAACACGCGCGGCTGCGCCTAATAATGCTTTAGAAATCACGCGCCCGCCCTACAAATAATTCTGTTCAAAATAAGACACTCGCGCGCCCGCGCCACATCTTCATTAGAAATGCACGCGGCCGCGCCTGGAACCGGAAGTTGAAAAAAAATTGATTTTAAAACGTGTTGTGACTCATTTGTCTATCAGTTGATATAACAGAGAGGCGCATACTACTTGCTCTCCACTACATGCACGTTTCCTCATCTCTAATCTGTTACAAATTGAAGCCATACATCTCTTCTCCATTACGTAATTATCGCATAGGTTCTCATACCCACGATTCTACCCACGATCAATAGCTGCATTATAAAACTAGGGTTTCAGACTGGGTTGTGAAAAATCAATTTGGGGGTAATCAGTCATCGGCTATCACTCACTATCAGGCAAGTGATCTTCGTCTTCTCTATTCAATCTCAGATGGGTCCTAAGAGAGCGCGGTCTATCACTTCGATATCATCATCTTCCTCAAGTAACCAAGGCGAGGATGTTGTGGACCACACGAAATTCCTCAGTCTGGAGGCACAAATCGAGTATTACAGAATCGTGGAAAAGACATTTGTGAAAGAACGCGGGTTCAAGCCTGAAAAGCAGGATGGCCAGTTACAGACCACCAGCAATCAGAGCAATCTTCAGGATAGTTGACACACCACTGACTGGGTATGATAATTGGGCTGAGGCTGCCCACTTCGAAACTGATTTGGACATAGTAATTACTAATTTGTGCGTTCCAGGCACAAAGTGGAATTGTAGGGCAGGCACAAATCAACCTAGAACTTTCCCCTCCTCAACCTTGAATCGGTATGCTAAAGTGTGGAATTTTTTTATATGTGCAAAGCTCGTGCCTTCGTCGCATCAGCACGAAATCACAACGGAAAGGGCCATCATTCTGTGGGGAATAGTCACCGGCAAGTATATTGATGTGGGCCACCTCATCCATCAAAATATGTTACGTTATATGTAAGACCCCAACTTTTAAAAATAAAGATGAATTTTCTATAAATATCATTTTTGAATATTATGGAGTAAATTTGATATAATGTTATAGTTTTGGATAATATTTATAAATTTTGCAAAGTACGCAAGTTGTTATATAATATTCGATTGGTCGGGGAATATTCATTTTAACAGGGAATATTCGTACAATGGCACAATCATTGGTGGACCCCACAACGAAATTATTGTCGGATTGAGAAAATGACAAAAATACTTTATGAAAATAACGACGGAAGTTTTACTGAATTATCTTGTTGAACTACTCATTAGTAAAAAGTACGATGTACGTGTGGTTGCATAGTAGCACACGGTATTGATTATTAATGCTTACGTGAGAAGTCATCTCAGTTTTGTTTTATTACTTATATATATATTAGAGTTATATATATATATATATATATATATATATATATAAAGTATGTATTTATATATATATTATATATATATAAGTAAAGTGGTTAAGTTGTCAAAATTTGGTGGGATTGATGTTGTCGAGTGGAGTATGATTTTTTTTTAAAGGCATGTGTTTATATATATATAATTATTATAGATTTTGTTTTTTTTTCTTTTACTTTTATGATAACATTTGAGAATTAACCGTCTGATGAGCAATCAGTGAGTTTCCTACTATTAATCCGTGAATTATTTTTCTTAATAGTACCTCTTCTATTCTTCTATAAATAGAAGCTCATTCCTTCATTATTTTCTTACGAATTCACTGAACTCTAGAGAGAGAAATTATAGAGAGAAAGAAGAAGAGTTTTCTATTACTTCACTACTCTTATATTCAGTTTATTTTACGGTAAGGAATATTATTTCTTTTGGTATTCATGAAGAGAACTTCTGTTATTCTATTCTTTATTATTATGCTGGAATAACCAGTATACGCGGACTACCCTATACTTGGTGACGTTCTTCTATGATTCTGCCTTTATTATTTTCTGTTGGAATATCACATGCGTGCGTTACTCTGGGACTGGTTCGATCTTTATTATTATTACATTGGAATATCACTGTCACGTATGCGTTACGCAGGACCTGGTTAAAATCTTTATTATTATTACATTGGAATATCATCGTATACATGCATTTTACGTCGGACTGGTTTCGTCTTTATTATTATTTTGTTGGAACATCCTGTCGGCATTAATTTACTTTGACTGGTTCAGATTACTTCTAAATCATTGGAATAACACATCTATGTGAAGTACCGCATGCATGGTGATTTATTTTGTTATTCCATTTGTTATTATACTCAGTTGGTTATAGTTTTGACTTCTATACTCCATGAAATTAGTGGAATATCCATGATATTTGCGTTTCATCCAGTATCTTTTCATGGAAATATTCTTCTAAGCATTCTTGAATTTTACTCTACAAAGCAGTATCATGTTGACAATTTGGACATTATTAGTTCCTGGATAAATTAATTCTTGAACTTGTTTTATTGAATTCTTATATCATTGTCATCATCCTCATGATTATATGTTGTTGAAAGTCATCGTGGATTTGTAATGCATAGATGGACTTGGTATGATTATGACGAGGATTATTCGATTGTAATCATGACCGTAATGTTACAAATGATGTGGTAAAAGTCCTCATTGGTAGTAGTGCATTGATGGATGAGTTGTTGGCATGATCATGACCATTAATGAATACACAAATATTCTTGGCGCGTAGTCGCATGGATAATTGTGGTCGTGATATTAAAGAGAATAACCTTGGTTTGTAGTGCGAGGGTGATTCGATGATGTGAATTATTTATTGTCGAGTCAAACAATAAAAGTGTTGAAAATCTTTTAAATCATAAAAGATAGTAGATTTTATTCTCTACTTGACTCTTTTAATGGATTGCTTGTTCAGCGCAGATTAAACTTGATGTTGTTATATTTTATCGGTTTAACCTTTGTTGAAGGCTAACGATAATTTATTACGCATTATCTTAGTCATAATATTTCTTCTTGGGCTAGTTGAGCTCACCCTTTCTTTCATTTGTTCTCTTCTTGTGAAATGAAAACATTGCGAGGGGACTAGTCGAGGAGCGAAGTGTGATCGGTCCAGAGGATAAGCATTAGTAGTCCTCACTATTACGTGAAATAGTGTTTTAATAATTGTAATGAGGACTCCTTTTGAGTTTGTATAATCTCTAGTAGACAATAATTGTATTCAAACTCACAGTTATGTTTTGTCGTATTATATACACGCTACGATTGTAGTTAGTAAGTTGTATTTGTATTTTGTACCATGTATCTGACGACCCAAGATGAGTGATGTATACCTAATTTTGGGGGCGTCACAGTTGGTATCAAAGCTTAAGGATATGATCCTTGGCTAAGATGTGAGAATAGAACTAAGAGGGGAGAGACGGGGAATTCTTTCGCTAGTATGACCTACCTAAGTTTATTTGGTATTTGATTGGTCGGTCAGAGTATATGGATAATATGTTACATGTCAATTAACTTTTGTTTTTGTGGCGAGATCGAAAATGACATCCGAGAATGTTGAGAATAGCAATGGAGCACAGGCGACCGTTGATTCACCACATATCAATAATCAGGATAATGTGCATCAGGAAGGTGACAATCCTCATGCAAACAACAACACTAACCAAATGATGAATGATGGACTGTTTAGAGGCTTTATGCAATTCATGCAACAACAGGCGAGAGCGGCTCCTGTCCAAAATGTAGGTAGAAACACTGGAAACTCTCGTGCGGTCACCGCTAAACAGTTCAAGAAGCTGGGACCACCGGAGTTTAAGGGAGAGCCAAAACAACTTATGGCGGAAGTATGGGTAAAGCAGATCACCAAGATATTTGATGTCTTGGGATGCTCCGAGGAGCAAAAGGTTCCCTTTGCCGCCTTTATGTTGCGCGAAGAGGCAGATTACTGGTGGGAATCGGTAAAACACACTCAACCTGCCATACTGAAGATGTCTTGGGAGATGTTCCAAGAGCTGTTCAATGACAAATACTTTTCCGAAAGTATTCGTCACATGAAGGAGGTGGAGTTTATCAAATTGGAGCAAAACAATATGACCGTGTCGCAATACGAGGCAAAATTTGCGGAGTTATCCCGGTTTGCGTCCCACTTGGTGGATAATGAAGAGAGAATGGCGCGAATATTTTTAAGAGGTTTGAAGCCGGAGATACGTCAACATCTTATTTCTCATAAATTGTGTTTGTATTCAGATGTTATAAATAGGGCTCAGGTGGAGCGCGATAACGAGTCAACACAACCAAAAGAGAGCAGCCGGCAAAATGATAATACCAGTGAGAGCAGTCATCGAAGCGGTGACAACAAGCGTGGAGGGAATCAACGGGCGAAATGGTAACCACTTTTGGGTGGTAATCGGGCCAAAACAATAAGAATGGACATTTCAAGAAGAGGAGATTCAATAATGATGGAAAGACGTCGGCACCAAAGACCCGTTGTTAAGGAAGGAGAAAGACCACCTATCATATGCTTCAAATGTGGAGGGAGGGACACATCGGTCCAAATTGTGCGATGTCAGTCAAAGCATGTTATAATTGTGGAAGAGAAGGTCACTTAGCCCGATTTTGTCATTCACCGAAGACAAATTCAGCTAGGATGGAGGCACCAAAGGCTGTCCCAGAAAAGTCAAAGTCAGTAATGCAAGGGAGAGCGTTTGTTCTGACCTCCCAGAAAGCAAGGAACCCGGATGAGGTCATCACGGGTAAGCTTATCATAAACTCTAGCGAAGTCTATACTTTATTTGATACCGGTTCTACCCATTCTTTTATTTATCCTACTTGCGCTCAACGATTAAATTTGACTTCGGAGAAATTAGATTTTGACTTATCTGTGGAAACTCCATTGGGAGAAACCTTCATTACATCCACTATTTATAAGTCTTGTTTGGTTCAAATTGGTACCCTCATATTACCTGTCGATCTTATTTCATTGAAAATACTTGCATTTGACGTGATTCTAGGGATTGATTGGTTAACTACTTATCATGTAAAAATTGATTGTTTTCGTAAGGTTGTTAGCTTTCATATTCATAATCAACCTATTATGCGAATTCAAGCGACCAAACCATTAAAATCAAGCACGGTCATCTCAAGCCATAAAGATATTCATTTATTAAAAAATGGATGTCAAGCTTTCTTAGCTCATGTCACATATCTAAACAAAAATACGTCAGCTTTGAATGATATTTCTATTGTTAATAAATTTCTGACGTATTCCCAGAAGAACTTACGCCTACCCCGAGCGTGAAATTGAATTTTGTATCGACCTTGAACCCGATACAAAACCCATTTCCAAAGCCCCATATCGAATGGCTCCTATTGAACTTCAGGAGTTAAAGACCCAACTACAGGAATTGTTAGACATCAGTTTCATTCGTCCTAGTACTTTTCCTTGGGGTGCTCCTGTTCTATTCGTGAAAAAGAAAGATGAGAGTATACGACTTTGTATTGATTATCCGGAGTTGAATCATGTCACCATCAAAAATAAGTACCCATTGCCACGTATTGATGACTGTTTAACCCGGTTGCAAGGAGCCAAATTCTTTTCAAAGATTGATCTTCGTTAGGATATCACCAATTGAAGATTAGAACCAGATGAGATTCCAAAGGCGGCTTTCGGAACTTCGATGACGGGCATTATGAATTCCTAGTCATGTCCTTTGGATTGACTAATGCTCTTGCTGCCTTCATGGATATGATGAACCGAGTATTCAAGGAATATTTTGATCACTTTGTGGTCGTCTTTATTGATGATATCCTTATTTATTCCAAAAGCCGTGAAGATCATGAACAACACTTAAGGCTGACACTCCAAAAGCTTCGTGAATATAAGCTTTATGCCAAGTTGAAGAAATGCGAGTTCTGGCTTGAGGAAGTAGCATTCCTTGGGCACGTGGTATCAAGTCATGGAATATCTGTTGACCCATCAAAGATTGAAGCTATTCAAAGCTGGGAGCAACCTAAATCAGTGACCAAAGTACGTATTTTTCTCGGTTTAGCTGGTTATTATCGGAGATTCATGGAAGGATTTTCTCGAATCGCTACTCCATTAACTCAGCTGACTTGGAAAGATACAAAGTTCAATTGGAGCGAAGAATGTGAGAAGAGTTTTCAAGAACTCAAGAGGAGACTCATTTCAAAGACTGTTACGACAATACCATCTGGCTCGGAGGGATTTGTCATCTACAGTGATGCTTCGGGCAAAGGGTTGGGATGTGTTCTCATGCAACATGGAAAATTCATAGCCTATACCTCAAGACAACTAAAAGAGTATGAGAGGAATTATCCTACTGATGATCTAGAATTGGCAGCTGTTGTCTTCACACTAAAGATTTAGAGGCATTACTTGTATGGGGAGAAGGTGGAGATCTTTACGGATCACAAAAGCCTCAAATATTTCTTCACTCAAAAGGAACTCAACGTGCGACAACGACGTTAGCTTGAACTATTGAAAGATTATGATCATACCATCCAATACCATCCTAGAAAAGCGAACATGGTAGCTGACGCATTGAGTAGAAGATCATATGCAAGTACGAGTGCGATATTATCAATACAAAGGCCCATTTTGTGTGACTTGCAAAGGATGGAGATAGAGTTAAAGACTTCAGGGACCCATGTTAATGACGAATATACGAATATAACCGACTTTAATTGATAAAGTTAAAGCTGTTCAAGCTACAGACCTGGAGCTGATGCATATTAGGAAGAAAGTGCAAGAAGGTGCTATGCCGGAAGCAAGAATCGATGAAGAAGGAATACTTCGAGTCAACTCCAGACTGTTTTCCTAACGACCCTGATTTAAAGTATAAAATCATGATGGAGGCGCACAACACACCGTTTGCAATCCATCCTGGGAGTACTAAAATGTATCATGATATTCGTCATACATTTTGGTGGAGCAATATGAAGAGAGAGATAGCGTTGTTTATCTCAAGGTGTCTAGCTTGTCAATGAGTCAAAGCGGAGCATCAAGTACCAAAAGGTCCATTGCAACCACTTGAAATTCCAGAATGGAAGTGGGAGCACATTACCGTGGATTTCATTACCGGTCTTCCTAAGGTTTCTCAAGGTATAGATGCGATTTGGGTCATTTTTAATAGATTGACCAAGTCTACTCATTTCTTATCGATACGAGAAACCTATACACTTGAACGTCTTGCTCGTATGTACATAAACGAGATTGTAAGACTGCATGGTATGCCGGTATCCATAGTTTCTAATCAAGACCCAAGATTCACTTCACGATTTTGGGTTAGTTTGCAAAAAGCTATGGGCACAGACTTACGATTTAGCTCGGCATATCATCCTCAGATGGACGGACAGTCGGAGAGGACTATTCAAACTCTTGAAGATCTATTAAGACTCTATGTCCTTGATTTCAAGGGAAGTTGGGACAAGTTCTTACCATTGGTAGAGTTTTCCAACAACAACAGTTATCAAGCAAGTATTGGCATGGCTCCATTTAAAGCGTTGTATGGAAGAAAGTGTCGTTCTCTAGTATGCTGGAATGAGGTGGGTGAAGCAACGTTGTTGGGACCAGAGTTGGTACGTATGACTACGGAAAAGATTCAAACGATCCGACAACGTATAAAAACCTCATAAGATAGACAAAAGAGTTATGCTGATATTCATCGAAAGGACGTGGAATTTGATATAGGAGATCATGTGTTATTACGAGTTGCTCCATGGAAAGGGGTTACGAGATTTAGAAAGAGAGAAAAGCTCAATCCTCGATTCGTCGGCCCATTTTTAATCCTCGATCGAGTAGGAACTGTGGCCTATAGACTCGCTTTACCGCCAAGTATGTCTCGTGTTCATGACATTTTTCACATATCCATGTCACGTAAATATGTGAAAGACCCGAACCACATTATTGAGTTAGAACCGGACGAAATAGCAGAAGATTTGACGTATGAAGAGGTTCCTGTTCAAATCTTAGATAAGAAGGAACATATTCTACGCTCCAAGGTTATACCTCAAGTCAAAGTTTTGTGGAGAAACCACGATGTTGAAGAAATGACTTGGGAGTTAGAATCTGAAATAAAGTCAAGGTATCCTTACCTCTTCTACATACCAGGTACGTACCCTAATTTCGAGGGTGAAATTTCATAAGCAGGGGAGGTTGTAAGACCCCAACTTTTATAAATAAAGATGAATTTTCTATAAATATCATTTTTGAAAATTATGGAGTAAATTTGATATAATGTTATAGTTGTGGGTAATATTTATAAATTTTGCAAAGTACGCAAGTTGTTATATAATATTCGATTGGTGGGGAATATTCGTTTTAACAGGGAATATTCGTACAACCAAGACAATCATTGGTGGACCCATAATGGAATTATTGTCGGATTGAAAAAAATGACAAAAATACTTTTTATGAAAATAACGGCGGAAGTTTTACTGTTATTATCTTGTTGAACTACTCAGTAGTAAAAAAATACGATGTCGTGTGGTTGCATAGTAGCACACGGTATTAATAATTAATGCTTACGTGAGAAGTCATCTCAGGTTTTGTTTTATTACTTATATATATATTAGAGTTATATATATATATATATATATATATATATATATATATATATATATATATAAAGTATGTATTTATATATATTATATATATATAAGTAAAGTGGTTAAGTTGTCAAAATTGGGTAGGATTGATGTTGTCGAGTGGAGTATGATTTTTTTTTCAAAAGCATGTGTTTATATATATATAATTATTATAGATTTTGTTTTTTTTCTTTGACTTTTATGTTAACATTTGAGAATTAACCGTCTGATGAGCAATCAGTGAGTTTCCTACTGTTAATCCGTGAATTATTTTTCTTAATAGTACCTCTTTTATTCTTCTATAAATAGAAGCTCATTCCTTCATTATTTTCTTACGAATTCACTGAACTCTAGAGAGAGAAATTATAGAGAGAAAGAAGAAGAGTTTTCTGTTACTTCACTACTCTTATATTCAGTTTATTTTACGGTAAGGGATATTATTTCTTTTGGTATTCATGAAGAGAACTTCTGTTATTCTATTCTTTATTATTATCTTTGGAATAACCAAAGATATCTGATGGACTACCTATACTTGGTGACGTTCTTTTATGATTAGTCTTTATTATTTTTTGTTGGAATATCACATGCATGCATTTTACGCGGACTGGTTCCGTCTTTATTATTATTCTATTGGAATATCATATGCATGCGTTTTTCGCCGGACTGGTTAAAATCTTTATTATTATTACATCGTTGAACATCCCGGCTTGCAATTTACTTTGACATTCGTTCCGATTATTTCTAATCTGTTGGAATAACACATACATAAGTACCGCATGCATGGTGATTTATTTTGTTATTCCATTTGTTATTATACTCAGTTGGTTAAAGTTTTGACTTCTATACTCCATGAAATTAGTGGAATATCCATGATATTTGCGTTTCATCCAGTATCTTTTCATGGAAATATTCTTCTAAGCATTCTTGAATTTTACTCTACAAAGTAGTATCATGTTGACAATTTGGACATTATTAGTTCCTGGATAAATTAATTCTTGAACTTGTTTTATTGAATTCTTATATCATTGTCATCATCCTCATGATTATATGTTGTTGAAAGTCATCTGTGGACTGTAATGCATAGATGGACTTGGTATGATTATGACTAGGGATTATTCGGTGTAATCATGACCGTAATGTTACAAATGATGTGGTAAAAGTCCTCATTGGCCGTAGTGCATTGATGGACAGTTATTGGCATGATCATGACCATTAATGAATACACAAATATTCTTGGCCCGTAGTGCATGGATAATTGTGGTCGTGATACTAAAGAATATCCTTAGCTGTAGTGCAGGGGTGATTCGGTGATGTGAATTATTTATTAAGCTTAGTCTTAGCGATAAAAGTGTTGAAAAACCTTTTAAATCATAAAAGATAGTAGATTTTATTCTCTATTTGACTCTTTTAATGGATTGCTTGTTCCCCTACAGTTAAACTTGATGTTGTTATATTTTTCAGTTTAACACTGTTGAAGGCTAACGATAATTTATTCTGCATTATCTTAGTCATAATATTTCTTACTGGGCTAGTTGAGCTCACCCTTTCTTTTCTTTGTTCTCTTCAAGAAATGAGAACATAGCGAGGACTAGTCGGGGAGCGGAGTGACGGTCGAGAGGATAACATTAGTAGTCCTCACTATTACGTGAAATAGTGTGTTAATAATTGTAATGAGGACTCCTTTCGAGTTTGTATAATCTCTAGTAGACAATAATTGTATTCAAACTCACAGTTATGTTTTGTCGTATTGTACACGACAGTTGTATTAGTAAGTTGTATTTGTATTTTGTACCATGTATCTGACGACCCAAGATAGGTGATGTATACCTAATTTTGGGGGCTTCACATTATATGCAGGGGAGCACTACGGGGAGTATTCCACACGCGTCTGTTGTCGCTAGCCTGTGTGCCAATCAAGGATGCCGTCGGGATAATGAACAAATGCAGAACCCGAGCCAAGATATCACTCATGCCACCATCGCCAAATTCGAGGATTGGGTCGGGAACATCAGCTCAAGCAACTGCTGCTATTGGGGATCGACAGCTCCGAAGGTTGGAGCGGAAGGTCGACGCTATGTATGACAACTTTGTAGCGTTTGCTACAGGTCTGATGAGGTCGTTGGCGGAGGCGTTTTCACAGCAAGGGACCATGCTTGAGTGGCCACAATTCGGGACAGCCGTGCCATATCCACCACCGGATTTACCACCCGAGGAGGGTGGTGCAGCTGAGCAGTAGGGGAGTTTCTCAAACCATTTACCTTCATTCATTGAGACAATGAATATTTTAAGTTTGGGGGTATTGGGTAGTAGGGTAGTTGCATATAGTTGCATGATTAGTTTAAAAGTTTTCATGTTTTATGTGTTAGATAAAAGTTGCATATAATTTTTTTGTTTTTAGTCATTATTATATTGTGTGTTAGTATATGTTTAGTTGCATTTGATGTTTAGTTGCATGTCTCACAGTTCTAGCTTTATGGAAGTTATGTCCAGCCAATGATGAATTTGAATCTTGAAGGATTGTTGAATTTAATGGATATCTTAAGCTTAGCTATAATGTTTTACATGATATGATCAAAGATGCTGTTTAGATGCTTTCGGTTTGCACTGCTGTGTTCACAATTGCTTGTAGGCATAAGAATTATGTGTTGCATTGCTTGATAGGAAATGTGGTTTTAAAAAGAGAATTATGTGGAAAATGGATTTGGACTATGAAAAAAACATTGATAATCAAACTTTGGGGACACATAGGTATGCTATAAAAAATGAAAAAGCTATCTTAAAACCTTCTTGAGCTGAATTATTAACTCTTTGGAAGGGGCGAGATGGAGCGTAAAACGCACTCGCTGTATAAAAAAAAGAAGAAAAAAATTAGCAATAAACACCGCGGGAAAGAGCGAAAATCGCCCTCGTGAGTAGAAATGAAGTAGTTAAACCCATTGTTGAACCTTAGTTTGTTTTGATAGGTTGGAACAGTCTTTATTGCATAAATATACATGAATCTTGATTTAGACTGTAATTTTCTGTTTTGAGCAACTTAGCATGTGTATTCTTGCTTTATTCAAGTTTTGGTGAACACAACTCACAAAGACAACATCTTTATAGCATGTATGAATTACTTGAGTGTATGATCTTATGTCTATGGCTTCGTTTGAAGTTTCATTCTTGAATCCGGAGAATTCACTAAGGCATATTGGACTAAAATTTTGTTATAGCTGGAGAATGTGAGACTCATTTGCATCATGATCTAGTTGCATAGCATTGTAGTTGCATTTTCAGTGTTTATGTAGTATGCATTGCTTGAGGGCAAGCAATAGTACAAGTTTGGTGGTATTTGATAAGTAGATTTTATACCTACTTATTGGATATCAATTCACGCGAACTATGCCCAGCTTAAGCACATTTTAGTGTGTTTTTAGTTGCATTTTTTTTTGTTTTCCATTGCATGTACTGAGAACTCCTTTGGTGTGAAAATGCAGGAAATGGCGTAGCTTGGCGTTGGTAGGTGGCCTGAGATCAGCAAAGGCGTGACATGAGGGTCGAGTGGACGAAAGAAATTGGGCATCGATGGACAAAGAAGCAAAAGCAGCATGACAAGGAAGCAGCAGTAGCAGAACTTGAGGATTCGAAATGCGAAGCAGCGTACTGTACGTGTGACTACATTGAGTTAAAAATGCGCTACCGCGCCATCAACCGGATGACGAGCAGATTTTGCACCGTGCTTGCGTCATATTTAGAAAGGGATCGCGCGTGGCCGCGCGTGTCATCATCTGCAGTTGTTGACTTTATTTTATTTTTGAAATTTGAAGTGCTTGAGGTTGTATAAACTACTCTGGTTGGTACCAGACGCGACTATCTTTGGTTTTTCCGAGTTTTTCATAATATAGAACTAGGGTTTTACGCTTTGAACGAATTCCAACTTGGAGCCAAGCATAGACTTAATATTTTATATCTCTGCATTAGAATTCAATCATTGACTACGTACTGCTGTTATGTTGTTGGAGATTGTTGAGGATTTGAACATCATGTTTGGATTATAATCAGCAATTGAGTTTGATCAATTCTATCTTCTCTTTCAATTGCTATTTATTTTCCATGTGTTGCTTTAATCCCATAATGGCTTTTGGTTCAGACATGAACTAAACTCCATTATGGGATTCTAACGGATTTTAATATGTAGTCTAATTGATGGCTTGATTGCTGGATTGTTAGCCTTTCATCAGGAATTTCTATTATGGTTGATTTGATTGCATGAATGCTTGATCATCATTCATTCTATGTACTTGTATGGAATTGAAAAATAACATGCGAGTATGGTTGTAATCATGATAGCATGCGTGTATGGGGCTGAATTGCTTAGCTTTATACTTAGTGAATCAGATAGGCATATAATGTTTCACCATGTGAGTTATATAAGGGCTTGTGCTTAAATTCAATATGGCTGCAATTTCACATAGAAATATAGTGATTTTGGTTTTATTGATGATTACATGATTTCTATTGTATGTGGATATTATGTAAGTAGGTCATAATTCATTGAAAAATGGTTATGTCTACATTCGTGCTCTTGGCTAATTTTCTGTGATAGGTGAATAATCTTGAATGATGGTGATATTTAGATGAACTATTAAATGAAGTTAGGATCCCATTATTTCCAGATTTGATTTATTACATTAATATTCTTCTTTTATTTGTTATTTGATTTTAGAGTAATTCAAAATCATAAGTATTTAGTTTAAGCATATAAAATTAGTGATACAGTTGATGCATAATAGTTTAATTTAGAAACCTTTCTCCGTGGATCGATACTTTACTTACTCTATATTATTTGTTGACCCATGTATGCTTGCATGAGTTAGAGTCCTTTTATTAGAACTAAAAAGGAGGCAACATACACCCAGATCCATGATCCATTCTGAATTATCCAGAGACAACTCAATGTCCATCCATCCAGAAGGAATTCAGAATACATCAAGATCACAAGTCCTGAAGAAGTAGGCAAAATATCAAGAAAATATCAGAGCATATCTAAAAAGGGAAGTGATCAAAAATATATTTCCCTGCTATATATAATGATGTTTGATATACACAATGTAAACTGTACAGGACAAAATTGTAAGACCCTAAATTTTATGAAATAAAAGTATTCAATTTTTCTATTCAGTAAATGGTTAAATTGATAAAAGTTAATGTTAAGGGTGATATATGAATTTTTTTTCAAAATACGCAAGTGGTTATAAAGTATTCATTATTGTCGGGGAATATTCGTTTGGTCGTGGAATATTCCTTCTGTCGGGGAATATTCGTACGACAGCGCAGCTATTTGTGGGCTCCATAACGGATAACTGTCTGAAGAAGAAAACGACAAAATTGAATAACGGCGTAGTTGTTATCGTTAACACTGTTGGAATACCCGGTGGTTAAAATAAAGTAATACGCGTGGTTTCATAGTAGCACACGGTATTGCACAGTATTGTTGAATTATTGATCCTTACGTAAGAAGGCACTACTCAATAATTGTTACAGCAATTATTGTTCAATATTTTATTTTATTGATTCAATAATTGTTGCGTTGATATTTTATATTACTGTTGTTTCAAAAATTGTCACTGCACAGTATCTTCATTATCAGATCAATAATTCATATTATTTAAATAATATTATTAGATAGCATTATTGGCAAAGTCTAGAAAGTTCTGTCAATGAGAGGTTTGGTCACCTAATTGCACGCCAGTAAGGAGAAATTCTTATCGGAAAGCCCCCTCTTTCCTGGGAACTGCCTGGTTGTCATTATTGTGATTCTGTAATATTATTTGTGAATAATTAATTATTGATTTATATGATAATGAAATATTTATTTGATGTGGATATAAATGATGGGTTTATTTATGTGGTTATAAATGAAGGAGTTAATGTTGAGGTGTTTTATCAGTATTTTGTCGGATTGGAGGTATTAAAAGATCAAATCGGTGTTATTACAGCTTTATTGTGTGAGTTATAACATTTAATCCGACCGTTGGATCGTTGTAATTTTTGGATATGTTATACATATATAAGTTGAGTATATGTCCACAAATTTTGAACGAATTAAAATGAGCGTATAATTTGTTATGAATTTTAAGAGGTGGTGGATTTGAAAATTAGGTTATAAATTATTTTGGTGGAAAATTCTAGAATTGGTGGGCCCCACTTTTGGTTGGTGAGATATGTGCTCAATTGAATTTTCAAATGTGGTGGGTGAGAATAGTAGCAGGTAAAGCCATCAGGTTGCAGGTTAAGTCTGCTTCGGCATGCTAACATTTTCCTATAAATAGAGGGCTAAGTTATAATTGAAAATCACACCAGAAACAAGTTTTCTCTCTTTCTCTCTCTAGATTATCGAGTGTATTTTGTGAGTATTTAGATACTTGGTGAGTTGCTATTCTTCAGTGCAAGTTTCCTTCAGCGTCTTATCCGATATTTAGTCAGAAGTGCTGCTCTTTTGAGGTAAGGGATAGTAATGGAGATTATTTTCTTCATAAATGATATTATTTCTTCAATATCATTATGCCGAAATATTGGTTTGAACTTTTTATCAAATTTGGAACTTTTTCATGTCGGGGTTACTATTCATGAGTTACTATTCACGAGTTACTATTCATGATTTACTATTCACGAGTTACTATTCACGACGGGTTACTATTCATAAGTTATTATTCATGAGTTACTATTCATGAGTTACTATTCACGGGTACTATTCACTACAAAATTGGTTTCTTTTTCTAACCAAATTATAGTTGATTTATGAATATTACTCTGGAGATTAAAACTATGTATTGATTATATTGATTTTATTATCATATATAACATTTTTATAACCCTGATGTTGAAATTCTCTTTCACTGGAGTGTAAAAATGGGTAGATTATTGGTATGATCATGACTAGAGTTCTCTTTGGCCAGTAGTGAAAAGTTAAATTGTGATTGGTATGATCATGACCATTGAATTTATAATTGAATATCTTTAGCTTAAGTGCAAAGGTGAATTGATCAACATGGTTATAATTATTGTTTATATAAATTTTGAAATTATTATATATTTCTTTGAGATATTAATATATTTGGCCTGTAGTGTAAATATGAATTATTGAGGAATATCTTTGGCCTGTAGTGCAAAGATGAATTGTTGATGAATATCTTTGGCCCGTAGTGCAAAGATGACCGTTGTTGAATATCTTTGGCCTATAGTGCAAAGATGAACTCTTGATGAATGTCTTTGGCCCGTAGTGCAGAGATGAATTTATTAGTATGATTATGAGCGAGGCGTGATTTGGTATAACCATGATCTTTGATGTTTCGGTAAAGAGCGAAGTGATGAAAATTATCTTCATTCCGAATGCGAAAAGGAATTTAGAACAACAATTACGATTATGAGTTATAAATGTGATTGTGGGATGGGAATTGTTGATTGATGTTACGAGGATAAAACATTGTTGGTGGACTTTTAACATGGAGAAGATAATAGATTTTATGGTCTATTTGACTCTTCTAATGGATTGTTTCGTTCACATTACGCAACTATGGTTGAAAAGTTTTATCATCTACCATATGTTCTAAATCTCTAATTTATTCTTGATGAAGACTATTGATAATTTATTTATCTTTAGTCATAATATTCTTTCTTTATCGAGCTAGTTGTCAGGCTCACCCTTTTGCTTTCACAATTCCCTTTCGTGTAATAAAAGTGTATTTGGGACAAGCGGTGAATAATGGGGAATAGTAGAAGCGGTGGTCTATAGATGTTGAGGGTGAGGTGAACTCAACTTTGGAAGGGTGTTTTGCCACTATCATACAAGATGTCTAATGACATACAAACTCGTGTTATCATAAGACAGGGTTGTGCACATCCACTTGCGGAGTATATCTACGAGCACTACCTATATAATCTTGGTGTTTGTTTGGAGTATAATTCTCAATTAGAGACAGTGGAGATAATTATATGTCAAGAGAAGACTCACCATTGGAAAGAAGATGATAGTAATCTTTTCGTTTTTCTTTGGGGACTATTGGGTCAACCAAGGATAATTCTGTGGGCATATGATATCTATCATAACCTAGACGCATGGCCTCCCCATGCACGAAGGTTTCTTGAACACTTTCCAAAGATTTTAATTTCTAAAAGCAGTTTTTGACTATACCTTTATGTAGGGTGCCATTGTGACGTGCTATCCAAGGTTGGGACATGAGTCACAGTTGGTATATATTTGTATCAAAACTCACAGCATTTATGTTGTTTTATTTTGCACGATAATTGTTGTAATAAAGTTGTAGTTGTTTTCTGTACCATGTATTTGGCGACTCAGAATGGGTTGGATGGAATGGACCTATTTTGCGGTTGTCACATTTGGTATCAGAGCTTAGGGATATGATCTCTGGCGGAGATCCCGGATTAGAACTAGGAAGGGAGAGACGAGAAATATCCTTCGCTAGTGTGTGTCCTACCTAAGCTGAATTTTCTTACTTAAGTTGACAAATTATGATATGTCAATTAACCTTTGTTTTGAAACTGTATTCTAGAATGATATCTGAAATACAGGAGATGAGCAATGGAGAAATAATGATGACAGAGAAGATGGAATCTGGAATGGATGCAAGTTATTCTCAACTCTTTGAAATACCAGGTACGTAAATTTCGGGGACGAAATTTCATAAGGAGGGGAGATTGTAAGACCCCGAATTTTATGAAATAAAAGTATTCTATTTTTCTATTCAGTAAATGGTTAAATTGATAAAAGTTAAAGTTAAGGGTGATATATGAATTTTTTTTCAAAATACGCAAATGGTTATAAAGTATTCATTATTGTCGGGGAATATTCGTTTGGTCGTGGAATATTCTTTCTGTCGGGGAATATTCGTACGACGACACAGCTATTTGTGGGCCCCATAACGGATAACTGTCGGAAGAAGAAAACGACAAAATTGAATAACGGCGTAGTTATTCACAATTAACATTTGTTGGAATACCCGGTGGTTAAAATACGATGTACGGCGTGGTTTCACAATAAGACACCAGTATTGCATAAAGTATTGTTGAATTATTGATCCTTACGTAAGAAGGCACTACTCAATAATTATTACAGTAATTACTGTTCAATATATTATTTTCTTGATTCAATAATTGCTGCGTTGATATTTTATATTATTGTTGTTTCAATAATTGTCACTGCACAGTATCTCCATTATCAAATCAATAATTCATATTATTTGAATAATATTATTAGAAAGCATTATTGGCAATGTCTAGAAAGTTCTGTCAAGGAGAGGTTTGGTCACCTAATTGCACGCCAGTAAGGAGAAATTCTTATCGGAAAGCCCCCTCTTTCCTGGGAACTGCCTGGTTGTCATTATTGTGATTCTGTAATATTATTTGTGAATAATTAATTATTGATTTATATGATAATGAAATATTTATTTGATGTGGATATAAATGATGGGTTTATTTATGTGGTTATAAATGAAGGAGTTAATGTTGAGGTGTTTTATCAGTATTTTATCGGATTGGAGGTATTAAAAGATCAAATTGGTGTTATTACAGCTTTATTGTGTGAGTTATAATATTTAATCCGACCGTTGGATCGTTGTAATTTTCGGATATGTTATACATATATAAGTTGAGTATATGTCCACAAATTTTGAACCGTTAAAAATGAGCGTATAATTTGTTATGAATTTTAAGAGGTGACTGATTTGAAAATTAGGTTATAAATCATTTTGGTGGAAAATTCTAGAATTGGTGGGGCCCACTTTTGGTTGGTGAGAAATGTGCTCAATTGAATTTTCAAATGTGGTGGGTGGGAATAGTAAGGAGTAAAGCCATCAAAGTTCAGAGTTAAGTCTGTTTCGGCGTGCTAACATTTTCCTATAAATAGAAGGCTAAGTTATAATTGAAAATCACACCAGAAACAAGTTTTCTCTCTTTCTCTCTCTAGATTGTCGAGTGTGTTTTGTGAGTATTTAGATACTTGGTGAGTTACTATTCTTCAGTGCAAGTTTCCTTCAGCGTCATATCCGATATCCTGTCAGAAGTGCTGCTCTTTTGAGGTAAGGGATAGTAATGGAGATTATTTTTTTCATAAATGATATTATTTCTTCAATATCATTATGCCGAAATATTGGTTTGAACTTTTTATCAAGTTTGGAACTTTTTCATGTCGGGGTTACTATTCATGAGTTACTATTCATGAGTTACTATTCACAAGTTACTATTCACGAGTTACTATTCATGACGGGTTACTATTTATGAGTTACTATTCACGAGTTACTATTCACGGGTACTATTCACTACAAAATTGGTTTCTTTTTCTAACCAAATTATAGTTGATTTATGAATATTACTCTGGAGATTAAAACTATGTATTGATTATATTGATTTTATTATCATATATAATATTTTTATAATCCTGATGTTGAAATTCTCTTTCACTGGAGTGTAAAGATGGGTAGATTATTGGTATGATCATGACTAGGGTTCTCTTTTGGCGATGAGTGAAAAGTTGAATTGTATTTGGTATGATCATGACCATTGAATTTATAATTGAATATCTTTAGCTTAAGTGCAAAGGTGAATTGATCAACATGGTTATAATTATTATTTATATAAATTTTGAAATGATTATATATTTCTTTGAGATATTAATATATTTGGCCTGTAGTGTAAATATGAACTGTTGAGGAATATCTTTGGCCTGTAGTGCAAAGATGAATTATTGATAAATATCTTTGGCCCGTAGTGCAAAGATGATCTGTTGTTGAATATCTTTGGCCTGTAGTGCAAAGATGAACTGTTGATGAATATCTTTGGCCCGTAGTGCAGAGATGAATTTATTAGTATGATTATGAACAAGAACTGTGATTTGGTATAACTATGATCTTTGATGTTTCAGGTAAAGACAGGTTATGAAAATTATCTTCGTCCTGAATGCGAAAAGGAATTTAGAACTACAATTACGATTATGAGTTATACATGTGATTGTGGACAGAAATTGTTGATTGATGTTACAGGGATTAAACATTGTTGGTGGACTTTTAACATGGAGAAGATAATAGATTTTATGGTCTATTTGACTCTTCTAATGGATTGCTCTTTCCGCTGCAACTATGGTTGAAAAGTTTTATCATCTACCATATGTTCTAAATCTCTAATTTATTACTGATGAAGACTATTGATAATTTATTTATCTTTAGTCATAATATTCTTTACTAAGCTAGTTGTGCTCACCCTTTTGCTTCACAATTCCTTTCAGGTAATAAAAGTGTAGCTGGGACAAGCGGGGAATAATAGGAGAATAGAACGGTGGTCTATAGATGTTGAGGGTGAGGTGAACTCAACTTTGGAAGGGTGTTTTGCCACTATCATACAAGATGTCTAATGACATACAAACTCGTGTTATCATAAGACAGGGTTGTGCACATCCACTTGCAGAGTATATCTACGAGTACTACCTATATAATCTTGGTGTTTGTTTGGAGTATAATTCTCAATTAGAGACAGTGGAGATAATTATAAGTCAAGAGAAGACTCACCATTGGAAAGAAGATGATAGTAATCTTCTCATTATTCTTTGGGGACTATTGGATCAACCAAGGATAATTCTGTGGGCATATGATATCTATCATAACCTAGACGCATGGCCTCCCATGTACGAAGGTTTCCTTGAGCACTTTCCAAAGATTTTAATTTCTAAAACAGTTTTTGACTATACCTTTATGTAGGGTGCCATTGTGACGTGTTATCCAAGGTTGGGACATGAGTCACAGTTGGTATATATTTGTATCAAAACTCACAGGATTTATGTTGTTGTATTTTGCACGACAATTGTTGTAATAAAGTTGTAGTTGTTTTCTGTACCATGTATTTGGCGACTCAGAATGGGTTGGATGGAATGGACCTATTTTGGGGTTGTCACAAAAATGGCTATGCTAGTCTGTGCAGGAAAATACAAACCCATCTACAAGTCAGGGTGTATGCGAGCTAACAAGCCCAACATGGCATCCCTCTCAAAAGAAGGAGGCGAAGCTGTGGTCTCCTGGACGAGGGTATCCACACGACCCAACAGATATACAGCCATCTGCATGGTGACCATATGCTCATCAATGTAAGTGCTCATCCCTGCAATCATGCCAGTGGTAAGGGACCTCACTGCAGTACTATCTGTGACGGCTACATCCCGGGCCGATATGGCACTATCCCTCTCAATTATCACTGCATCTCTAGCTGATCTAGCCTCATCCCGCTCGACAACAGCGGCGTCTCTACGAGCTAATTCATCATCTCTCTCTAACAGAGCTGCATCTCTCCCATCAAGGGCTGTCAACATCAAGGATCTAGCCTGGTCTCTCTCAAAGGTCATCAGATAAAGACTCTGCTCAAAGTATTGTGATGAATGTTGTATCACAACAGTGCTAGTACTGGGAGAATCTAAAGGAGATGCTAACAACCCGGCAACTAGCTCCTCTTCGATGTGGGAATCAATGTCCTCCCTGGGCTCTCCATTGTCTGAGTCACTACCCGGTACTGTGGATACTGCCGCAGCCGATGAAATCTCTGTCTCCATCCACGCAGCATACTCTGGAAAACATCCTGGATGGCTAACAGAGAAAGAAGCTATCTCACGCTGATCCCAACAAGCATACACACGGGATCGATCCTCTGCTAAAAGATAGCAAGAAGCTAAACGCTGGCCCAGCGCCCCCTCAAAAGGATGAAAAACCTGAAACTGGTTAAACTGCGACATCACGGCCATCGGGTGATATATAGTCATGCCCCTCAAACCAGCTAGAGGGAGGTAATCCATGCCCGAAGCATGAGTAATAATGATGTAAGGTGAGCTAAGCCCCGGACACGGTAATATGCTAAACGAATCACTGATCTCCGTCAAAAATACCGACCAAGACATAGCGTCCAAACACTCCGCAGGCTGAAAGGAGTATGACATGGCTATATCATGGGTGAAACAATACCCATGCCATCTAAAAGTGCCGATCGGTCTCAAGTGTGACATAAACCACACGCATAAAGGCATACCGAAATTTGCCCAGAAATGATCTGTCAAATAAGTGCAGCAGTATATAGCTGACCTCAAAGTCTCTGCTATAATCATCGGTATGATGGTATGACCCTCCCTGAGAGCTCTCACTGCCACGATAACACCTATGTCCAACTCATCCATATACCGTGGCATATATACATATGACAATACACACAATAGCAGTACATACACCCTGGCTAGACGCCAAAGATACTCCGGTGTGTTAAAATCCCCAGAATATCGTGTATAACTATCCTCCGAGCAAAATCTGTCAAACAGAAAATGATGGGATATAACGTGGCCAGATGTAAGCTCATCCTGCACCACCCTACGCCTCAATCCAGTAAGGGTCATGAACCGTTGACTCATGTCCCCCAAAGCCATATGCACGCAAGGTCTGTCCAGTGGCAGCATCGTCAACCGTGCATACTCCTCCAAAGTGGGAGTCAAATACTGGTTCCCAAATCAAAAAACCTGCCTCTCCGATACCCAGTGCGCCAGCATGCCATCCACGAATCTTGTGGGAACTTGAAACATCAACAGGGTCATAGTATGCTGCAACAAGTGATATACGGTCACCCTGTCTGATGGTGACATGTTGTCATACCACGATCGCATACCAGATGCCACCAATAATGGTGGGGTACGATCAATACGGCTAACTGTAGAAGAAGACATCTGTACGGGCCGTGTCATAAGACCATCCAGGGGTCAATGCTGAATATCTCTAGAAATACATACATATACATAACATGATACATGCATTAAAGGTAATAGATGGAAATATGATATAGGGAATGGAAAACTGTACATACATTCCTAAGTATATCATCATCTACATACATCATCTCTGTACAACTAAAAATACAGGGAAATGGGGTAGAAATGCCCTACTACTAACAGAAGCCTATCAAAAGATATAGCGAGAATGGGGTACAACCACCCAATATCTAACAGAGGCCTGTCAAAAGAGATAACAAGAATACACATCAGAAGAAGACAATGGTGTTAATATCTACATCATCAATCCTGTCCACCTGATATAACTCCTCCTGAGTCCTTTGGATCTCTATCAGCAGGGGATGTCAGCCTATCTGAGGAGGATCTGCACCGACAAAGCCAAATGGGTCGTCTAAGGGGCCAGCGCCTGAGCTGGAAGGATCAAATGAATCTGCCTCTGCTGGATCTCTGCCCAAATGCCGAATAAAGAAATGTGCCCGGTCTAGTAGCTGAGTCAAACTGTCAATCTGTGTCACATCATAGCAATCAATAAGGTTAATATCCCCCATCATCATCATCACGGATCCTGGAACCTTATCCCCCATGAACCGAGTGTGGCGGTGGTCCGAGCTCCAATAGTGCGAGGAACCACCAATGAAATATCTCCACGAGCAGGGGCCTCGATAATGCAAAGCTGTGAACCCCAACAATGGGATGTCGAACAGGTAAGCTCGCAATACAGTCGATGGCGCTCGATAGGAGGCAAAATCGGCATACGGATCTCTCCTGTGGTGCTCCTAATAGTATGCCCTCCTAAATAGAGCTCCCATCCTCCATCTGTAAAGAGAGGAACTCTCCGAATGGAGATCACATACTCAACTCCAGTCGGGTACCCCTCTTCAAAATCGATGGCCAAGTGCTCCCCAGAATAAGGAATCTATGTAATAATATCAGTTGTCAACAACTCCAGCTGTAGGCGGCAATGAGTGAAACCCTCAGCTATAGGGACCTCTACCAATATGGAATGATGCCATTGTCATCCTCGTGGATAGGTATCTAAACCTAACACACTCACAAGGCGCAAACATGGAAGCCTCTCATAGGCCCAAAATTTCCAACACAAAGGCAAACATCTGCAGTCAGTAAACACTCTTAACCTATACATGGGAAACGACAAGAGAAATACTCACATACGAGCGCATACGCATGCCCCTAAGGAAATAGCCAAAGGTATAGGAACCCCAATCATACTCTCCAATATGGTCCACATGACGCATGGCGCTGACCAAAGCGAACGACACCGTAGAAGAGTTATCTGCTATGAAGCAGCCTCTAATGATCATCAGGAATAGTCGCCAAAGAATGTGATCCCTGACTCTGACATCATCTGGCATGGGCTCACTCAAAAGCCCACTCATAGCATCCACACTCAAAGGACCTGTACGGACAGTCCTGCCTTTGAGCGCCTCCGCCGGAACTCCTACCAAGGATCTAACGGCAGTAGGGGTAATATCCGCCATGCAAGGCACTGGTGCCACTCCAAACTCCATACATTTGATAAACTGCCAATCCATCGGCGTCATCGTCATCTCACAGTCTAACAAATGGAGTCACTGAGTCTGATGAAACCATCGCTCAGACAATGCCCTGAGATAACCCCGCGAACAACGATGGGGAAGGATGGAAAAGAATGCTCCAAATCCCCAGTCATGCACAATCGCTCTGTAGTCATGATGAAGAGCCTGGTACATGGAGTGTATGCTAAACCAATTCCCTCGAGGCTGTGTAAAGCCGGGAACCTACATAAAATAGTGATCAACATCAAAATCCTTTACTCCTCATTAATAGGAAAGAAGGAAGATCAAGATCTAACGTCGTACCTCGTTGGCATGCAAATACATCGAGGGATGTAGACTCAGGTCACCCAGAAGCTCTGGGTTTGCCACCTGAATACTAGGGAGGTCCCTACGACGAACATGTGCAGCAGGAGCGGGGTCCGAAACTGGAACATGTATCGTCCTCCTCGTCCTCAACGTCCGGCACATCAACCCGGACTGAACATATCACTGCCTCCACCAACCGACGAGGCTTTCTAACAGAGCGGGGTCAAGGCACTTTAGAAGCCCTCCTCCGTACACCAGAAGTGGTCCAACGAGAACTACTCGGCTGATCCGGATCCATAATATCTGGATAACAAGTCTCCAAATCACCTCAAAAAGGGTGTGGTATTTTCTAACTTGGAGCTTTCCAAAATGCATTTTATGACTACATGCATGCATGCATTACATTAACATACATCTACAGTAGAGTTAAAAATGCATGATTAATGAAATGCCTACATTTTGGAAAATGTTGCCATAGTCCCCTTTGTAAATAGGACTATCCACATGCACATAGGCATGACTAGGTGGCCATTCAGTAGCACACCTGCCCAAAGTCATATACATAATATATGCATTAAAAATCAAAGTCATCAATCTATAAGGTTAACCTCAATACCAGGAGTACTTTGCCTTTTTACCTTTTGCTCATTTATCCTCAAATAGGATAAGAAATAGCAGAAAAATGTGTCAATTTGATTGTCTCAAAAGTTAAATTTTTTCACATCATTATGTTCAGCATGGTTTAATACTAACATTTATTATGTTGAATATTTTTTATCAAGTTATTTGAGCATACATAATCACTACTATGTGTTTAGATGCATTTCATGTGATAAGTCATTTTCCAACGGATAAAAACTGGAAAAAATACATACATACGTTACCAGGATAGTGTAGAACACTTGTACGGTGACAAAATTTGCGAAAACTTAGAACTTCGAACTCAAAGAGATCTCGAAGAAGAGCTCTCGGATTTCCTTCGCGACGCAACTTGAAAATGACTTATGAAAGCAACCTTGACTTTATTTCAGCCGATGGCAAGTAAACCCATCGAGGTATCGAAAGCTATTCGATGATTTCGTACTTTGGTATTCCTATTACCCAGCAGATCCCCGGCGGGGATTACAACGCATATCAACCATTGATTCACACATCAGGGAAGGTCAAGCAGCCTTGACAGTCTACCCCACAGGGTTTTCATCCGTTGATTCACACATCGGTGAAGTACATATCAACGAAGGTCAGGCAACCCTGACGACATATGTTGTTGGCAGTAAATCCAACAGAACCTTGACATATCCTGGCGATACAAACCAGGAAAGGTCAGCATAATCAAGGAGGATCGATGATGGAATATGTTATACACATCCTCATAATAGACAAAGCTGTATCCCTACAGATCTCTTATACATAAGAGGCACCTCTTCGGAATCAAGTCTGTATCAAGGATTTAGGACTTTGGTGATAGCCCCAACGTCAACATCCTAAAAGATTTGGATCACACATCCAATCTGGTCATCATTGCCAATCCCTGGTAGAAGAAACCTAGAGCTGGTAATCATCCCCAGCATGTTAGGCAACAACCCCACAGACATGCATCATACATTTGCATCATGTTGCATTTCCACTATCTAGGATTCTTTATCCTACCCATGCATTGCATTGCTTGAATATGATAAAGAGGGGCATCTGTAGACACTCAAAATTTTCTGCACACCTGTCACTGACTTTACAGGAGTGCAGATTCATCTTTCAGAGATAACCCTGGAAGACAGCTCACATTCAGTCCGGATACTACCGAAAGTTAAGTCTCAACCCCGGAACACACACCGGGAGTAACAGTTCTAATCTCGGAGATAACCCCGAGGCATGCAGATCCACTACCAAAAAATTCCACCAGAGAAGACCGATTAATCTCGGAGATAACCCCGAGGTATCCAGTCTCAGTCCCAACACTGGGAGTATCATATACCAACCTTGGTGATAACCCCAAGGAATGCAGTTTCGGCGATAACCCCGAAAATGCTTGTTTCAAATGCATACAATCAGCTTCAACCTCGGCGCTCACACTGAGGCACTCAATACAAGACCCGGAGATAACACCGGGAAGATAGGCACACCTCGGAGATGACATCGAGGACCTTCAACACACTGCGGCGATCAATCTCAAAGAATAACCACGAGCAACGCGTCTACTTTATCATTCAAACCGGAGATAACCCCGATGAGGGGCAAAGTCAACATCTTGCCACCTTGACACCATATAGCGTTTTCTCAGCCTCTCATACATACATTTCTACACAACAATGTCCCACAAGAATTAAGGAAAACCAATCCCGAGTGACTATTGCGTAGGGTAACGGAAAGAATTTGAAGCTTGAAGATCGGTGGGCACCATCCCATCTTCCTGACTTCGTACAACCTCTAATCCCATGCCATTGCGTAACTCTTGACAACGACGGTCCGAAATAGGTCTTACATACCTCAATCGGATGCCCGGATTGCAATTTTGAAAGTTCGAACGGACATTACAATTCATGCATGCACGTACTGCGAGACGACGTGACCCGTGAAGTACGGGGCAACCTGGGTAGCCGCAGGTACATCTGCAGCCTAACCATAGGTACACTTGCGGCTCCCCCTCTATAAATAGAGGGCTTGGGTTGGCCATTTATAAGAGAAAAAAGGCGAGGAAGCCCTGTCAAATTTGCTCCGTACTCACCCTATATTGAGTGCTTTCTCATTTTAAACACTTGTGAGCTCACATATAGCTACTTTTGTACCGGCGGGAGCCGAGTGTTCATCCACTTTAAAGATATAGAAGTCTTCTTTGGCAGCCCACTGTAAGCCTTCTCACACACTTTAAAGCATTTCTCTTCATCTTTGCACACACCCTTCTTCACGTTGAGAGTCGTGTTACGTGTGTTTGCCCGAACTTCGATCCGTGGTTTTATTTCAGTTTGTATATACATATGTATTTATATATATGGACTAACATTATCGAGTTATGCCTCAATTGAGCCTAGACTTGATGCAGAAGCGTTTATTCGCTTATATAAATATATATATATATATATATATATATAATTATATATATGAATTGTTGTCGAACTACATTCGATGAGCACAGATTTTACATACAGTGCGTTTATCGCTATATATATATATATATATATATATATATATATATATATATATATATATATTTCGTCCCACAGAGTTTCCTCCGTGGTGGTTGATCGCTTCTGACTTTCTTTACGTTTCTACTACTTTGGAGTTTCCTCCGTGGTGGTTGATCGCTTTCTGACTTTCTTTACGTTTTGTCCCGCCTGGAGTTTCCTCTGTGGCGGTTGATGGCTTTTACAGCTTTATTTACCTTTTCTGATCCCCCGTGGAGGTGCTTCGTGGTGGCTGATCATGTTTATATATATATATATATCTGCTTACTGCTTTCATACAAATTGCGGTATCATGTGAGCCTAGGAATCATGTGATCACAGATTCAACCTATTGGATCTAGATTTGGTTCCAGTGATGGACATTTTCAGCTGTAAGCAGCTTGTAAATTTATATGCGGTGTCTGAATTTTCTCATATGGTTTTCATACCCACGAGGAAGTCGGCATTATTTTGTACATTATTTTCTTATAGATGCTTCGCATCTCGAAAATAAAATCAATCAAGCCGAATACTTAATAAAATGGAAGTGTAAAAGGTCTCAATTACTATTGAGCACAAGGGTTTGAAAAACCTCTTTTATAAAACATCACTGTCATATCTTGCTAAAAATTGAATTTTTACATAAACTCAAACCCTGTGTATATAGGTGCGAACGAGGCCTCGCACTACTTCCAAATAAATAGCATATTGACCCACACACACACACATTTAGATAACAGTTTCTTGAAAAGTGGCGGTCACCGTGGTAACACAGATGTCGGAGAGTTCCTAACACCTTCCCTCCGCATAATCAAGTCCCCGTACCCTAATGAATCTCGGTTTCACGGACCTGTTTAGCAATGTCACATCACTGGGTTAAGTGCAAACCTTTTCTCGGTTGTGTTGGTACAACCATTTAAAAGACCAACTGGCGATTCTTAACAGTCCATCGTCGACATTATACATGTCAGACCTTTTTCACTTGTTTTTTTAAATAAATCTCACCTAACATGAGAACACCAAAGAACAAGTAACGAAAAGGGACAAATAAAAATCCCGACGTCGACACCACTTATGCTGAATTCCACATATGTCATTCCCTAATAACAAATCATTAATCTTCACATCCGAATGATTTAACTCCGATATATTATTGATATGGTTCTGCACCTGATTGATCAAATTTTTGATGGGGTCGGATCTGACGAGATTTGACGACTGCGACATGGCGGTGATGTTCGAGAAGTTATCGTTGAACCACAATAGAAATTAATCAAATTAAGATGCATAATCAGACAACGGTGATCATTAGATTGCGTGCGGTGCTCGGCGGTGGAATTGACGGAGGTGAGTTTTCATGTGTTTGGACTTTGGAGAGAGAAATTAATAAAAGGGGAAGATCAAAAAAGAGATAAATGGAGGTGGGTTTTCATGTGTTTGAACTTTGGAGAGAGAAATTAATAACAGGGGAAGACTTGAAGAGAGATAAATGGAGGTGGGTTTTGATGTGTTTGGGCTTTGGAGAGAAAAATTAATAAAAGGGGGAAGACATGAAGATAGATAAATAGAGATGGAGGCTTTGTTCGGTTATGTATAAATTGATGGTAAGAGAAATTGAATTTGTCAACTTTATATTTATTCGGTTATTTGGTTAAATCGAATAACTTAAAAGTAAAATCCGTATAAACTAACCGAAACCCGTAAATAATTTCGAATATAACCGAAATGTTACAAATAATCGAATTATCAAAAAATTATGGTTAAATTATTTCGGTTCGGTTCGGTAATTCGGTTATACCCATTTTTTGCACAGTCCTACTTGGTACAAACACTTGTATCAAATTTAAGAGTTTTTTCTCCAGTTCCAAAGTCTTCAAACTTGTTCCTACCTCACACCAAACTCTTTTAATGAGTCTGATAAGTCCTTCGTTAAAGCGCTTAGATCAAGCTCTCGTCACGGACCTAATTGGCACTTGTACTGGATCCGACCCATAGCTTCCATTCGAGTTCAAGCTAGGCATGTCCTCATCATTCCTCTCTTCTTGAAAAGGATTTGCCTTCAAATCGTCACCTACATCAAACAGACTTAAGTCAGAAACATTGAATGTTGCACTAACATTATACTCACCTGGTAAATCTAGTTCATAGGCGTTGTCATTAATGCGCTCCAGAACTTGAAATGGACCATCTCCTCGCGGTAGCAATTTTTATCGTCTTTGAGTAAAGCATAAACCTTAAGGAATTTCTAATCATTTAAGGAATTATAGAAGCAATACTTACCATAGTAAGTTTAGATTTAGGAATATGAATTGAAATAATATCACTTACATAATATAGAGCATGAAAGAAAATGATATCTTTTACGAGTATTGAAAGAAAATAACATCATTTACCTTAGTAAAAAACTAGATTTGACTGGTATAACTGATATTATCCTGAGAAAATCTTGTACTATAAGCTACACTCAAAGTATTCTTTCACTCAAAAGAAATACTCACAATATTATAGTAGAAACACTTATGTTTTTTTTGGTGTCTTTAGCTGAAGGGTTACCTCTCCTTTTATAGTACAACTCGGAAGGAAAAAAATAAAATTTCCCTGCCTAACCTTCTTTCTTTCTTATTGGTTGAGAGCCCACAATTTGGAAATGAAAGGATTGCGTGAGAACTTTCAAGCCACCACTTTAGAAAAAAAAATGTACAGGAGAGAAGTGCACGGAAGGTTTTTTGAAAAAAGAAATCAAAATAAAAATGCTAACCTTAATTCACTCCACTTTTATTCACATGCTGGAAATTATATATTATAATAATAATACCATTTAAATTATAAAAATATATTATTATATAATCACATTATATTATTATAATATAATATTATAATAATATATTTGAATTAATATTTTATCGGAGAAGATAATTATGGTTTTATAGAAAAAAAATGCCAATCTTTCAACAAATGTTTTATGCTAAATTCCTCCATTTATAAAATTGAACAATTATTTACTTATCATATTTATCAACAATTTTTATTCATCAGTTATTATTAACAATTAATATTACAGAATCACAATATTGACAGCCAGGTCGTTCTCAAGAAAGAGGGGGCTTTTCGATAAGAATTTCTCCTTACTGGCACGCAATTATATAACCTAATCCCTTTTCTCGACAGAACTTTCTAGACATTGTCAATAATGCTATCTAATAATATCATTTCAATAATATGAGTTACTGTTGTTGGGTAAAATCTAGTTACGCACAACACACAAGTATACGTGGTCAACAAGTAATAAAGAGTAACTAAGTATCGTTCCCACAGAGAATTAACTAACAAAGTTCACCAAGCATTAACCCATAACCATCTTAGTCTTATTTAAACGAATGATATTATATTTTGTATTTAAACTACGAAATTAAGTAAACCTAACTATTCCTAGAGTGAGACTAGATAATGAAGACCTGAGATTACAATTTCATCTATTGACTCATTCAAATCCATACACATCATGTTAAGCCAAACTAATTGTACCGGTTTGTTAGTCGAGAACACAAAAGTGAAATATAGTCATCTCTCGATGTACCATACCCATATCAAATATAATCCCCAGTTGAAAGAATGCACATGAACACCCAAATTACCTAAACCACTATATGTCTATGTGATTTACAAATAATTAGGGTTTAAGCCCAAGTTCTCAATTGACTACGAGCGGTGCTTCGGTATATGTCTATCCTAAGCACGAATCATATATTACATCACCATGTAGAACATACAAAAACAAGCTATCAAGATCAAATCTAAACCCATATTTCGTCTTCCAAGTTCATATGGTTTATCCCAGTAATTGATGATCAATCAACTAAGCAAATAATCATAAATCTTAATAAACAATCTCATAGCAATCAATAAGGTTAATAACGAAGTATATCAGATTAAACTAATCAATAGAATCCATTGTAATCTCACAATAGAGTTTAGCTCATCATAGAATCAAAATCCATCATCCACAATAGATTACACATTGAGAAATAAAGATAGAAGTAAAGAGAAGTTAGGGAATTAAGAATGCAAATCTAAGATTCTCCTCTTGCTCCAATTCTGAATTTCCTATGCTCTTCAATTGTTTCAATCTTCAACTCTAATCTAATCTAGGGTTCTAAACTAATCTAAAAAGAAAGAGAAGAAAAGAAAACAATAGTAGGTTTAGCCCCCAAGGGGTGGAATGTGTTTTACATAATAAAAATATGTCTAATATATAAGCCCTAATAGAACCCCCTCTCAATTACGCTTCAATTACACTGTTTAATGAATCGTCAGCTTTTGTCAACACCCGAAGTCGCGCGGCCGCGCAAGAATTGACCTGAAGTTGGGCGCACTAGCGCGAAAGCTAAAAATCACGTTTTTTGCTTCTGTAAGTCGCGCGGCCGTTTTTTGCTTCCGCGAGGTTGATTTTCTGTTGCAGTGTGCTCTAGTAAAATGGCCATAACTTTTGATCCGGGAAGAGTTACGGGGACTGCCACCTATCAAATCGAAGCTATCGACGAGCTCTACAACTTTAACTCTTTGATGATTCAGAAATTCTGGACGGATGAAGGCTGAAAGTGGTCTGGAAGTGACTGCTATGAAACTGGCTAACCAAAACAGCAAAGTTCGACGTCCGTTGGTACAAAGATCATAACTCTTGCATCCGAACTCCGATTGGAATGATTCAAGATATTCCAAAAAGCTTAGAAGAAGCTCTACAACATAGTCCAAGTTCCAAGCTAAGAACATGAAATGAACACGATAGCCCAAATGATATCCGGATTGCTTTTCTTTGTATTTCCCTTGCTTTTCCTTACCAATAGTCGCTCACACCGCTCCCAAACGTATAATCTACAAAATGAACATAAAATGCATGAAAAGTAACTAAGACACATAAATATAAGCAACTAATTCAAGTAAAAGATACCGGATAAGTATATATAAAATCCACTTATCAAATACCCCCAAACTTAAACCATTGCTTGTCCGCAAGCAACACAATATAATGCAATCTACATGCTATGCAAGCTACGCTACTATGACAATGATTCCCCAGATTTTCAGTCATGTTATGAATTCCGGTGAGACATGCCTCAGAGAAATATCAAGAACCAAGAACAAAGCATCAAACTAAGCTAAAGGCATAATGACATACAATCATATAATCCTAACCTGCTATAAAGATGTTGTGTGTGTGATGTGTGTTCACAGATAAGCTTGACAAAGGTGAAGATACCACATGCTTTATTGCTTAAGGCAAAAAATTGAAGTTTAAATCAAGAACTGCATATACTAATGAGATATCAACTTCTCCAACACATCAATACAAACTAAGGTTCAACAATGGGTTTATTCTACTTTATTTTTACTCACGAGGGCGATTTTCGCACTTTTCCGCGGTGTTTATTGATTTTTTTTATATGTATATAGCGAGTGCATTTTACGCTCCATCACACTTTCCATTTCCATTAAAACGAGTGCGTTTTACACTCCATCTCGTCCCAATAGCAAGCATACCCATGTGTTCCCAAAGTTTGAGTATCTGTGTTTTCATACTCTATGTCTACTTTATACACAATTCCATCTTTAAAAACAACATTTTCTACTCAGCAAACAAGCATGCTAATCTTAACTAACAAGCAAATAGGAACATTGGCGTGCTACCTGGTAACATCTAAACAGCAAGCATGAATTATATCATGTATAAAATTATAACTAAGCTCAAGATATCAACCAAATTCAAAAATCTATCAAATTTCTATTTCATCATTGGCCAAATTAGAATTCAACTAGCTAAAAACCTGGGATTATGCAATGTTATGCAACTAAACACATACTAAGTAAACAAGACAAAAGAAAACTAAAAACAAATTTCATACTAAAATACCCCTACTATGCAACTTAAACATGCAATCAAAATATATGCAACTAACTATATGCAACAACTACTCACTACAACCCAATACCCCCAAACTTAAAATAAACAATGCCCTCATTGTAATTAAAAGTGAAAGAATACTCCCCTAAGTGGCAATGTCATCTCCGTTCGCCTCCTCATGATCCGATTGTATATCAGGCGATGGCTAAATTTGAGATATTCTATAGTTGGAGACTGAGTGTGGGCTTCTAACTGTCCGAATGCTTGAGTCAGAAATTTTAAAAATTTAGCCCTTTTTTTTTACTGAGCTATGGTGCAGCCGCGCGGTGTTTGGCTTGTAGTTGGGCGAGGCCGTGCGACCCTATACTCTGGCAGCTTCAGTTTGGTTTGACTTCTGTTTGATCCTGAATACTTATAGGAATTGGATTGAACCTGAGAGGCGAAATAATAAAACTATTATTAAGATTTACCACTATCTAACAACTACTAAATATGGAAATGTAAATAAGAATTAAACAAGGAGGGAGAAAGATTGGATGGGGTGCCTCTCATCGAGCGCTCAGTTTATAGTCCGTTAGCTGGACTCTTTTCTTGATACCGCTATCTAATTCCTCTTCGATAAGCTAGGAACCCTCCATCCATTAGAACCGCTATGTGCTTTGGTAGATTCCACATCATGCGTGTCTATGAATTGAAGCAACCCTAGTGTATTTCCTATCCATGCTGTGTCTAGTTCCATTATCATAGCTAGGTGTCTCGTCCGTTGTAATTGGGAATACATTTTTGCGTTGAGGCATGGAAAGTACAACGGACTTTTCCTCTTTTATTTTCTCTTCTTCAGCCCACCATGGTGTATACGAGGCATCTTTATCATACTGCTCATTGCCTTGAATGTGACTACCTAGAGGACATGGGTGTGCAAAACTCACTGGATTTTTCAACTCTGGTCGAGAAGGTACTTGGGGTATAATACAGGTGATATGATATTCTTCATTCTCCAAACCCCCAGCTGTCTCCTCAACGTCCACTCCTTTCAGTTCGTCCAGTGGCATGCACACCTCTGGCTCTCCATCAATTTCATCATCCATGTCATAGAACCAATTGTTTTGAGGGCGATTGTTCAAGATTTCGAACATTTGATCCATCTGATTCTGCAGATTTTGAATCGACCTCTCTTGCTCAATCATCTTCTCCTCAGTTGATGCTATAAACTTGAACCACAAATTCTCCAAACTTGAATTATCTTCTACAATTTCGGACTCCATGTATTGAGGACCATTCATTGAGAAGTTAATGAGTTATTCCATCTGTCTATTAAGATTTTGGGTTGATAACTCCTGACTCATTATCATCTCTTCTTTTTCTGCTATAATCCGTAACATAAACTCCTTCAACTCTGAATTGTCTTCTTGTGGTATTGGAGGTGGATTTGAGAAGTTTGATGGATATGTTGGACTTGGAATGCAGTCTTGGTCTTGATAGTTACAATTCCATTCATAATCTGGGTGATCCCCCCAACCTTGATGATAATTGGGATTAACATAGCTGTTGGAGTAATCACCCCCAAACTGTACTTGTCCAACCCCAATGTTGCACTGATAACTCGAATGCTCGCCAGCACAATATTCACATGTAACTGCTATCTCTCGAGTATGTTGGGCTGCAAGAACATCCAACCTCTCCGAAAGTGTTGCAATTTATGCTGACAATGTAGAAGATACATTGAGTCCTTCAGTTCTTATGTCCTTTGGTTGAGGCATATTCGCATAAGGCCATTGATAAGCAAAGTCACCCAAGGTACCTAAAAAGAGAGAAATATAAGAAGATAATTAAAACAAAAAAAATGTTTAAATTAAGATCAATTTGATTGAAATTAATGTTGGCAAAAATTTATTAAGCTAATTCCCCGGCAACGGAGCCAAAAACTTATTGGGTAAAATCTAGTTACGCACAACACGCAAGTATACGTGGTCAACAAGTAATAAAGAGTAACTAAGTATCGTTCCCACGGAGAATAAACTAACAAAGTTCACCGAGCATTAACCCATAACCATCTTAGTCTTATTTAAACGAATGATATTATATTTTGTATTTAAACTATGAAATTAAGTAAACCTAACTAATCCTAGAGTGAGACTAGATAATGAAGACCTGATATTACAATTTCATCTATTGACTCATTCAAATCCATACACTTCATGTTAAGCCAAACTAATTATACTGGTTTGTTAGTTGAGAACACAAATGTGAAATATAGCCATCTCTCGATGTACCATACCAATATCAAATATAATCCCCAGTTGAAAGAATACACATGAACACCCAAATTACCTAAACCACTATATGTCTATGTGATTTACAAATAATTAGGGTTTAAGCCCAAGTTCTCAATTTACTACGAGCGGTGCTTCGGTATATGTCTATCCTAAGCACGAATCATATATTCCATCACCATGTAGAACATACAAACACAAGCTATCAAGATCAAATCTAAACTCATATTCCGTCTTTCAAGTTCATATGGGTTATCCCAGTAATTGATGGCCAATCAACTAAGCAAATAAGCATAAATCTTAATAAACAATCCCATAGCAATCAATAAGGTTAACAACGAAGTATATCAGATTAAACTAATCAATAGAATCCATTGTAATCTCAAAATAAAGTTTAGCTCATCATAGAATCAAAATCCATCATCCACAATAGATTACACATTGAGAAATAAAGATAGAAGTAAAGAGAAGTTAGGGAATTAGGAATGCAAATCTGAGATTCTCCTCCGTCTCTAATTGAGAATTATACTTCAACCAAACTCCAAGATTATATAGGTAGTGCTCAGATATATATACAAAAAGCAAGTGGATGAGCACATCCCTGTCTTATGATGATACGAGGTTGTATGTCATTAGACATCTTGTATGATAGTGGCAAAACACCCTTCCAACGTTGGGTTCGCTTCACCCTATTTGATTCAACAAATATAACTACTAAATGATGACCACTATTCTATTCCCCTGTTACCCCCGCTCGACCCAGCTACACTCGTATTACCTGAAAGGAATTGTGAAGCAAAAGGGTGAGCACAACTAGCTCAGTAAAGAATATTATGACTACAGATAATTAAATTATCAATAGCCTTCATCAATAATAAATCAGAGATTTAGAACATATGGTAGATGATAAAAAATTTCAACCATAGTTGCAGTGGAACGAGCAATCCATTAGAAGAGTCAAATAGACCATAAAGTCTATTATCTTCTCCATGTTAAAAGTCCACTAACAATGTTTTATCCCTGTAACATCAATTAACAATTTCTGTCCACAATCACATGTATAATTCATAATCGTAATTGTGGTTCTAAATTCCTCTTCTCATCCATGACAAAGATAATTTTCATCACCTGAAACATCAAAGATCATGGTTATACCAAATCACAGTTCATCTTCATAATCATACTAATAAATTCATCTTTGCACTATGGGCCAAAGATAATAATCAACAGACCATCTTTGCACTACATGCCAAAGATATTCATCAGAAATCATTCATCTTTGCACTACGGGCCAAAGATATTCATCAATAAGTCATCTTTTCCAAAGATATTCATATCTCAAAGAAATATATAATCATTTTAGAATTTATATAAACAATAATTATAACCATGTTGATCAATTCACCTTTGCACTTAAGCTAAAGATATTCAATTATAAATTCAATGGTCATGATCATACCAGTCACAATTCAACTTTTCACTACTGGCCAAAGAGAACCCTAGTCATGATCATACCAATAATCTACCCATCTTTACACTCCAGTGAAAGAGAATTTCAACATCAGGGTTATAAAAATGTTATATATGATAATAAAATCAATATAATCAATACATAGTTTTAATCTCCAGAGTAATATTCATAAATCAACTATAATTTGGTTAGAAAAAGAAACCAATTTTGTAGTGAATAGTACCCGTGAATAGTAACTCATGAATAGTAACTCGTGAATAGTAACTCATGAATAGTAACTCGTGAATAGTAACTCATGAATAGTAACCCGTCGTGAATAGTAACTCATGAATAGTAACTCATGAATAGTAATCCATCGTGAATAGTAACTCGTGAATAGTAAATCGTGAATAGTAACTCATAAATAGTAACCCCAACATGAAAAAAATCCAAATTTGATAAAAATTCAAAACAATATTTCGGCATAATGATATTGAAGAAATAATATCATTTATGAAGAAAATAATCTCCCTTACAATCCCTTAAAATCCCTTACTATCCCTTACCTCAAAAGAGCCAAGACTTCTTACTGGAATACGCCGGAACGAACTTGCACCGTATAGCAACACTCAAGATATCAAAATACTCACAAGAATACACTCGATAATATAGAGAGAGAAATAGAGAGAAAACTTCAGTTTCTGGTGTGATTTTCAATTCTAACCTAAGCACCTATTTATAGGAAATTGCTTAGAAGACCAAAGTAGAAAATTTAATATAATATATATTAAATTCCTACGTACACTAAATCAGATCCAACATCAGCCACCAATAGTCAACTAAATCAAAAAAATGTTTTTTTTATTAAAAATAATTAAAACTTTCAAAAATCAATTATTTCGAAACTTCAGAACTTCAATAATTCATAATAAATAGCCCTTTTATCAGAAAATTCAAATCTCTTAATTGTTATAGGAAATTCAATTCTCTACAACTTTGCAGAAGAAAGTTTTTCCAAATTCCCAAATGAAATTGGAAAGAAATCCTTAAAGCAGACGCTTTTCTGTGCTATAATCAAATTTCAATCAAGAAATGGGGTCCACCGACACAAAAAACATGTGTTAATCATTTAATGCAATAAAATACTCTTCCTCCTCATATACTCATATATCACACATTCATTGTAAAAATATCACCATTATTATATTATAATAATATAATAAAATATTATTTTATCGTAAAAGATAAAATATCAATTTATAACAATTGTCACTTTAAAATTTTCTCCATCTATATCCACATAAAATCAATATTTTTCTCATCATATAAATCAATAATTAATTATTCACAAATAATATTACAGAATCACGAAGATTGGGCAACCAAGCCGCTCCTGTGAAAGAGGGGCTTTCAATAAGAATTTCTCTCATCTGGCGCTTGTAATTAGGTGACCAAACCTCTCCTTAGACGTAACTTTCTAGACATTGCCAATAATGTTATCTAATAATATTATTCGGATAATATGAATTATTGCTTCGATAATGGAAAATACTTGTGTAGTGACAATTATTAAAACAACAAGAGAATATAAAATATCAACGCAGCAATTATTGAATCAATAAAATAAAATATTGAACAAGAATTATCGTAACAATTATCGAGTAGTGCCTTCTTTACGTAAGAATCAATAATTGGTGCAATACCGCAGTGCCATCTTGGCAACAACGCCAGACATCGTATTTTAACCACGGGTATTCCAACAATGTTAACGATAACAACTACGCCAATTATTATATAAAACTCCGTTTTTGTCGTTTTCTTCATCAAACAATTATTACATTATGGGGCCCACTAATGGTCGCGTTGTCGCATTTAATATTCCCGATAGAAAGAATATTCCATGACCAAACGAATATTTTCCGACAACAATGAATATTTTATAACCACTTGCGTATTTTGAAAAAAAAAATCATATATCACCCTTAACTTTAACTTTTTATCAATTTAACCATTTACTGAATAGTAATTATAAGAAAAAATTGAATACTTTTATTTCATAAAATTCGGGGTCTTACAAACTACCCACAATAAAGGGTAAAGACATCATTTAAATAACTTAAACAATAATCTTCCCATTAAAGGGTTACATCAACTTAAAACAATCCCAGGTACTCTAACCTTTAATTATTGCACAAGTCTGCGGAACACATCACAAATTAACATAAGTCTTATAACATAATTTTTAGTTAAGCAAATAAGTCTTCATCACTTGAACATCTTGATCTTTCATTTGCTAGAAGACGGATCATCGACTTTCTACACTTTAGCTGCAATGTTAATTGCAAGAGTGAGCAAACAATTGCCCACTATTAAAGAATAATAATAGAAACAACATAAGGTTAAGAAATGAATATTGAATAAAAGAGAACTTGTTCTATGAATCAAGACTAGAAAACAAGCTCAAGATTTTCATCTGAAGGTCTTAAGACCACGAACTATAACGCCCCAGAAAATCGAACCTTTTGTAAATATTTTTATAATGAATAAAATAATATTATTTTTTATTATTATGTGTTAGTAGAATGTCGTTCTATAACCTAGAAATGTCAAAACGTCGTAGTATTTTAACTACGTGAAGGAATTAAAGTGTTTGAATTTCTAAGACGAAAAATAAAAGCTTTCCGAGAAATTTTCTGAAAAACACTATTCATCGTTCTCCGCTCGGGAATTGTTTTTGAAATTTCGAGAAATACATAACGTTAGAATATCAAGGTGAGATAGATTATGTAATAATAATTTAAGTATGAAAAACGCAATACTTCGCATATGGACTTAATTTGAGAACGTTAAGGATTAAAGTCAAATGAAATGGAATTATGGGATCTTGTAGGAAGTACAAGTCTAATAAGAATTTAGGGGCAAGCCCAAGTTGTAGTAATGTTTAGCCCAAGTGTTGGTTAATATGAAGCCCAAACTAATTTAATGCAAGCCCAAAGCTTAAGTTAAACAAACTAAACCCAAGCCCAAGTTAGGATCCAATAAGTGAGTATGATCCATGGGGCAACCCATGGGTGATCTTGGTGCCCAAGTGTTGTGATGACCAAGCATGTTATGTAATGACCAAGTAATAAGTGTGGTTAACAAGTTTACTTAATAATTAAGTAAGTGAATAGTAAGGAGGTTTGTTATGGAGGTGGAATGACCTAATTACTCTTATGTCCTAACATTAGCAAGCCTATAAATAGAGGAAGAGATTGATCATTATTTGCTTGTTCAAAATCATCAAAGCTAAGCAACTTAAGTGTTAGAGAGAATAAGCACTTTTAAGTCAAACTTCCATTGTTAGATTTTCAAGAAGAAGAAAGCTAGTCATCAAAGGTAAATGATCATATGCCATTAGTCTTCTATCTCTACCATGATAGCTTGATAGAGAAGTGATGGTCATGTATGTTAAGAACGCCTAAGAATTGGTTAATCAATGGACTTAAGCCGCATAAGTCATGAATAAGTAATTTGAACCTAAATAAGTTATGAACTTATGATAATCATATATGAACTTTTAACATATGTACATGAATGAAGTTAATATGTTAATAAGATGTAAGAATGTTGATTAAAGGACTTGAATCAATAATAAGTCATAAGAAATGAAATCTTGTAGTTAATAAATTTCTTAAGTTATAAACTTATAAAGAATAAGCCATAACCTAACTTAAAAATAAGTTGTTGTAATGTGTAGGTTGAGATGTCTATGGAATGGATTGAATGTAATACCCGAAAAAAAAATATTCTTAAAACATATTGTTTGGACTTTGTCTTTATTTAAGTCAAACTTGTTATTTAATTTATTTGGGCTAATAAGTGTAGACACTCGAAATTTTCTGCACACCTATCACTGATATTGCAGGAGGGCAGATTTATCTTTCATAGATAACCCTGGAAGACAGTTCACGTCAAGACCGGATACTACCGGATGTTCAGTCTCAACCCCGGAACACACACTAGGAGTATCAGTTCCAACCTCGGAGATAACCCCGAGGCATGCAGTTCTAATATCGGAAATTCCACCGGAGAAGACCGATTAATCTCGGAGATAACCCCAAGATATCCAGTCTTAGTCCCAACACTAAGAGTAGCATTTACCCACCTTGGAGATAATTCCAAGGAATACAGTTCCGGCGATAACCCCGAAAATGCTTGTTTTAAATGCATGAAATCAGCTTCAACCTTGGCACTCACACCGAGGCACTCAGTACAAGACCCAGAGATAACACCGGGAAGACAGGCACACCTCAAAGATGACACTAAGGACCTTCAACACTTGTAGCAGTCCAATCTCAACGATAACCCTGAGCAACGTATGCTTTATCAGCCCAAATCGGCGATAACCCCGGTGAGGGGCAAAGTCGTCATCTTATCACCTTGACGCCACATAGAGCCGTCTCAACCTCTCATACATACATTTCTACACAACAATGTCCCACAAGAATCAAGGAAAACCAATCTCGAGTGACTATTACGCAGGGTAACAGATAGAATTTGAAGCTTGAAGACCGGAGGGCACCGTCTCATCTTCCAGACTTCGTACAACCTCTAATCCCATGCCATTGTGTAACTCTCAACAACGGCGGTCCGAAATAGGACTTGCATACCTCAATCAGATGCCCGAATTGCAATTCTGAAAGTTCGAGCGGACATTATAGTGCCTACGTGCATGTACTGCGAGACGACGTGACCCACGAATCTCGGGGCAACCCGGGTAGCCGCAGGTACATCTGCGGCCTAGCCGCTCCCCCCTCTATAAATAGAGGGCTTGGGGTGGCCATTTGAAAGTAGTATGCACACAAGCCAGTCATGTTTGATGATAAACCATATACTTTGTAACAATCTTATTCATTTATTAATAAAAAGTATTACTTATTAAAGGCTTTTAATTATCTACATGATGTTGTTTTATAATATGTGATAAACCCATAGTTTTAAGCAATGCTTTTAGAATAATGATGATGATCATTCTAATGAGATCTAAATTCTTAGAAAGCTTAAAACTAAAATAGTTCCCAATCGTTGGATTACTAAATTGGGAATTAGTGAATCCTGATAGATTGGTACATACATTGTTTGCTCATTGGATGAGGATGATTGATCTCATGATCATTTGTGTAGAGACACTAAAGCAAGTATGTAGTTGCTTATTAGAGAATAAGTTCACTGAACGTGGCTCGCTAAGGAATACCTAATGGAGTTGTGCATTTAAGAATCGAAATACATATAATTAAATAAAATAAGACTTGACAGTTATTACATGTCTTATATTTAATTGGGACATTGTATGGTGGAAGGATTGAATTGTACGGTAACTATTTACTCAAAGGTTCTTTTATGATTAATGTTGAAATTTATATTATCTAGAAAGTCGTTAATCGCTAGGGAGGCTTATCCCTATTATAGAATAAATATTATTTATTTAAATAAATTAATAATTAAATAAGATTAAAATTGTTCTAATTGATTTATTCACAACTGATTTAATATGGAGAACCTAAAGGGTCACACCATAAAAGGAAGAATAATTATTTAAGAAGTCAATGGCATAATCATAATAATAAGTTAAGTATATTTAATTTAATCTATGGTGATAGAATAAATTAGATAGCTTAATATTTATTATTTAATATTTTGGAAATATTAAATATAAATTAATAAGATGAGTCTTATTATTATTATTACTATTATTATTTAATTCCTAAAGGAGTGTGGGAATTAATTAATAAAAGTACTCTCATATATTCCTAATAAAATTAGGAGGTAAATTAATTAAAAGATTTTAATTAATTATTCCTAATAAGATTGGGAGCATAATTAATTAAATGAATTTAATTAATTAAAATAAAATTCAAAACCTTAATTGTTAAGGAGGGTTGCCTACATCTATAAATAAGAGGAGTCTTATTATGGGTGTAGAGTTGTTGTTGACTTTTTCACAACATACGCAATTCCAATAGTTGAAGAGTACGTTATTTTTCTATAGAGATAGAAAACTAGGGTTTAGCCAACCACCCTTCTTCTTGAATATTTCTTCTTCCTTGGTGGATCACCTCTAGAGGCCAAACTCTTGGGTGGCTAACGTAGATCAAAGGAAGGAACCAAACACGGTGGATTCAAGTTGAATGAGAAAAGGATTGGAGGTGAACTTGTACCTGAGGAAGCTCGAATCTTCAAGGGTATGATTCTTGTTCTTCATATCTTTTCGTTTAATTAATAATTGTGCATAAAGGATGATCCGGGTATATGGTTTGTAAAATTTTAAACTCTGATTTTTCCATGCTTCTGATTAATTTGTGCAATTTGATTGCGTTCATGAATATTACAAACCTAACACCATTTGTAAGAGAAAAAAGGCAAGGAAGCCCTGTCAAATTTGCTCCGTACTCACCCTATATTGAGTGATTTCTCATTTTAAACACTTGTGAGCTCACATATAACTACTTTTGTATCGGCGGTAGCTGAGTGTTCATCCACTTTAAAGAAATAGAAGTCTTCTTTGGAAGCTCACTGTAAGCCTTCTCACACACTTTAAAGTATTTCTCTTCATCTTTGCACACACCTCTTTTTTCACGTTGAGAGTTGTGTTGCGTGTGTTTTCCCGGACTTCGGTCCGTGGTTTTATTTTAGTTTGTATATACATATATATATATATATATATATATATATTTATATATATGGACTAACATTATCGAGTTATGCCTTGATTGAGCCTAGACTTCGATCTGGAGCGTTTATTTGTTATTGTATATATATATTTATATATATGAACTGTGTGTCGAACTCTGTTCGATGAGCCTAGACTTTGGTCTGGAGCGTTTACTACTTTTATATATATATATATATATATATATATATATATATATTTTGTCTACTTTGGAGTTTACTTCATGGTTGTTGATCTCTTTTACTTTCTTTTTACGTTTCATTCCGCTTTAAAGTTTCCTCCGTGGCGGTTGATGGCTTTTTACAAAGATTATTTACATTTTCCGATCCCCATGGAGGTGCTTCGTGGTGGTCGATCATGTCTCAGATATATATATACAAATTTTATATATATATATATACTTGCTTACTGCTTTCATACAAATTGTGGTATCATGTGAGCCTAGGAATCATGTGATCACAGATTCAATCTATTGTATCTAGATTCAGTTCCCGTGATGGACATTTTCAGTTGTAAGCATCTTGTAAATTTATTTGCAGTGTCTGAATTTCCTCAGATGGTTTTCATACCCACGAGGAAGTCAACATTATTTTGTACATTATTTTCTGAATAGATGCTTCGCATCTCGAAAATAAAAGCAATCAAGCCGAACACTTAATAAAAAAATGGAAGTGTAAAAGGTCTCAATTACTATTGTGCACAAGGGTTTAAAAAACCTCTTTTATAAAATACCACTGCCATATCTTGCTAAAAATTGAATTTTTACATAAATTCAAACCCTGTGTATATAGGTGTGAACGAGGCCTCACACTACTTCTAAATAATTGCACATTGATCCACACACACGCACACATTCATATAACATTTTTTTGAAAAGTGGCAGTCACTGTGGTAACACAGATGTTGGGGGGTGCCTAACACCTTCCCTCTGCATAATCAAGTCCCCGGACCTTAATGAATCTCGGTTTCACCGACCTGTTTAGCAGTGTCACATCACTAGGTCAATGTGCAAACCTTTTCTCGGTTGTGTTGGTACAACCATTTAAAAAAGCAACTGGCGACTCTTAACAATCCATCTTCGACAATATACATGTCGGACCTTTTTCACTTGTTTTTTCAAACAAATCTCACCTAAAATGAGAACACCAAAGAACAAGTAACAAAAAGGGACAGCTAAAAATCCCGACGTCGACAGGTGGCGACTCTGCTGGGGACTCTAGTAAGAGGACTTAAGCCGCTATTACAATCTTTTCAAAACTGTTATATACTTGTGTGTGGATGTTGCATTTACATTTATGATGAATGTATACGAATGCATATCTTTACTGCGCTTAATGTTATACACTATATATGCTTGTGATATTAGTGCTTCACACATGTCATCATTTCCATACGGTGAGACGCGATGTATGTGAATGTATATTGTGTGGTCCCTCCACCAGGAGACTATCCTGTCGGTGTTTGACTACTGGACTCGTAGGAAGACTAATTCCAATGAGGCTCAGGAAAGGCACTACCCAAATTCGCTCCAGTTAAAAGACCGGATTAATTTCTCGTTGAGTAAATTGCGATGATTTGGGAACCTTCATGCCAAAAAGCCGCGAGAGTAACCTAAGATAGGTCAGCCTCTGATAAACCCAATACGGAGGAAAGTCTCTTCATGCTTTCTCATTTTTAAATTACTCGTAAAATTAATTACTTGTAATTTCATTCCATATTCATCTCCATATAATGAGAAATATGAAGAAATGTGTATACATACATATTTAATTTAACATGATATCATGTATTACAAACAACTAACATCCATTTTGCAGGATAAACTTCCTAAAACGGACACATCACATAGCATGTTATTATTTACACATTCCCAAAAGACTAAACTATGCAAGTCTTTCGCAGGGAAACAATCAGACCTACTACCCGGTCAAAATCCAAAAAGGCCGCGAGACTACAATCAATTATGTCGTCATCCGACCAGACTGACCTTAATCCAGTTTCTCAAAAAGAATTTGACAGATTAAGCAAACAAATTACAGATTTGGCTATTCTGCTTAAAGAACTACACCAGTCTACTCAAGGTCCAAAGATACTCATACATGCTGAATCCTCTACACAACGGGGAACTCAAGCCATTACGATACCTGAACTGCAGTTAGATACGACCAACAAAATTCATGATACCACCCATCTCACAAGAGATCCAGACACCGGTGACATCAAAAAGAAAGTCCTTCAAATAGAAGAAACCCTTCGTGCTATCAAGGGAATTAGGGCACACGGGAGTGTTTCATAGACTGACCTGTGTATATTCCCTAGTGTTCATTATCCAGAAATGTTTAAAACTCCTGACTTCGAAAAGTATGACGGGTTAGGAGATCCTTACACACATTTAAAGGTATTTATTGGAGAACTTGGATCTTATGCAGAGGACGAGAAGCTCAGAATGTAGCTGTTCCAGAAGAGTCTGACTGGAGAAGCCCGTTCATGGTATACCAGATTAGACAACACGAAGATCCATAGTTGGGAGGAGCTAGCTCACGCCTTCCTCACACAATCTGATGCCTTCCGATCTCGGATGGCTCTCGACCCCAGATCGATTACTAAGGTCAAGAAATAGTCTAATGATTCTTTCAGAGAGTATGCTCAAAGGTGGATGCGCCTTGCTGCTCAAGTTATTCCTTCCATGACAGAATCAGAAATGGTCATGACCTTCATAGACATACAAGAAGCTCCTTTCTATGAAAGAGTCTTAGCCGGCATCGGTAAACCATTTTCTGAAATGATCAAACATAGGGAGATGGCTGAGATGGGATTGAAGTCAGGAAAGATTCAAGACCTAGCGGCCCTCAAAGCTGTGGCTAAGCACATCCAATCCAGAAATTATAGAAACAACCCCCAGAGGGTCCATAAAAAGAAAAAGGAGGATGTTTCCTTAATACTACAAGGTCAAAAAGGTAATCAAAATATGCCTATCCAGAGTAGAAATTACACTCCCTTTCAAGCTCAGTCTTCGAACCCTCCAATGATGAAAGGTGGAGAAGTCAAGCGCCCTCGAGTGTTCACACCCTTCGGGGACTCACTCGAGAATATTTTCACTCTTCTGACAACGCATAAAAAAATCACGCATCTTCTTCCACCAGCCAACCCTAATGGAAGGGGTTTCAATGTTGCTCAGAAATGTGCTTATCATGTCGGCGCACCTGGACATGATACTCAGGATTGTTGGGCCTTGAAACACAAGATCCAAGACCTGATAGACAATGGTGAGATCGTTGTCACCAAACCAGATCAACCTCACGTACAAGACAATCCTCTTTTTCAACACAAAGAAGAAGAGGTCAACATGATTAGTTAGAGCAATGGACAGAGTTCCAATTTCAACGACGAGTCATCTCAGACCACCAAAGATGGTGTTGACAAATGGGATTATTCCAAGTTCCAGTTCATAATGGAACGTAAGATGAAAGCTCTATGCAAGCAAATTGAACAATTGGCAGAACTGGTGACCTATCAGCACCAAGTAACACGCCAGTTAGTCAGCCAGGAGCATGCTAGTCTCCTTCCTCTTATCATGAATATTCCCTCGTCACCTTCAGAAAACAAAACGCTGGAAGACAATGTGACAAAGAGAGCGAATGCCAAAGCCCATCGGGATTTTGCCAATAGAAGGGAATTTACATACCTGGGCCAACCTATAGAGGAAATCCTTCAGATTCTAATCAATTAAGGAAGAATCACTTCCCTTCTACCTCCAATTAATCCCCGTTCAGGACAGTTCAATTCTGATGGAGTATGTCAATATCACTCCCATTCTCGCGGTCACAACACAGAAGAATGATGGGCCCTACGCCACCTTATTTAGAATCTAATTGATAGTGGTGTCCTGCAACTAGCGGACGATGATACTGTACTACGTGAGAGTGAGAATACATGTCCCACTAAGTGGAAAGGATTGGTATCAGTTATATCTACTGAAGCTGATGGGACTAGCAAACCACTCACCATACCAGTAATTCAACTTAGAGGAAGCAACGATCCTTTGAAAGTGGCCGCTCCAGAGCCAATCAACTTACCATGCAGAGCACAATATCCTATTGTCAGCTTACACAAAGTGCCATGGAATTATGGAGAAGGTAAAGGATCCACCTCGCATACAACTGCTGCAGTGTCGAAAAAAAATCCACTGTATCTTTCCCAACGGGTGATGAAGTCTACCATCAAATCAAAGGGGAAAATACCCGTGGAGAAGATTAAAAAATTCCTCTGCATTATGGGTCATAATGAAGCCAAGGTGGTTTTAAGCTTAAGAGAAGCTCCACACCAAATTTCAATTTTGGACTTGGTCTTAACTTTCGAGAATCACCGGAGGATCTTATTGAAGGTTTTGGAAGAAGCCTATCTACCAAAATCAGTGGATGCGGAAAAATTTCAATTTTTGGTTGATCACATTTTCAACAACAATGTGATATCCTTCACTGATGAGGACATATCGCCCGAAGGGACCGGTCATTGTAAGCCGTTACACATTGTTGTCTTGTCCTCCGGGTATATGCTAGCTAGAGTCTTGATAGATGGAGGTTCATCTCTAAATATCTGTCCATACGCTACATTGGTGAAGATGAATGTCAATCTCAACCGAATCCGGAGCAGCCATACGGTTATCAAAGCTTTTCACATACTCAAGATAGATTCAGGATACAACCTTCTCTTGGGAAGGCCGTGGATTCATATTGCTGGGGCAGTACCCTCCACCCTTCATCAACAACTAAAATACATTATCAACAATATCCTAGTCACGGTCAACGCTGAACCGGAATGTCCTTAATATGGTGACATACCATACATCAACGTCAATTCAGATGTGTAACCGGTCAATTTTCATACCTTTGAAGTAAGCAACACTCAGTACCTCAGTACCATGCTATTGGAACGCCATTTCCTGTACCCAAGATTTCTGCCGAAGTAATATCGGCTACTCAAGAAATGATGTCATTAGGTAATAAGTCGGGACAAGGGCTGGGTAAAGATCACCAGGGTATAAAGCACCCCATTCAAGTATCCAGTCAAACTGGGATAGCTGGACTAGGCTATTCTGCCAGTTCTAGTCATAGGAATCCTCATAAGCATTAGCAGATTCCTTCAGCTTCAACCGCATGGAGATTATCTTCATCTTCGAATTCTGAGTCCGTACAACCTCCGATAAAGGTGTCAGCCAACGTAATGGCTATGTTATTTCCCAAGCCGGTACCGGTGAAGGTGAAAGAAGTCCTTGTTCCAGATCCCGCAGTGGAAGAAGAGGAACGAAGAGTCAAACAAGACATTATCCGGATGATGTCAGGCATACACATCATTGTCCATGATGAACATACAAACAGATACACCCCAGACGATGATTGCCCAGACATAATGGCCATCATTCGGGAAAACGAGGATGATGACGACCCCTCCATCACTGCAGTCCACCCGGACTTTGCCCTTGCCAATTGGAGCAGCACTCCTTGTATTGGCCGATAAGGGTAAAATGAGCAGGAACTCTTTCTACCCCTCAGAGATATCATAATCGCTTACTTTTTCATGACAAGATTAGCAAATCGTTTTGCCACTACATGCTAACACTTTGTATGATCAAACCCTTTCATATATACTAAGTGAAAGCATATTTTGTTTTAGGACCCTGAATTTAGATGTGCATGTACTTGATGATACGATGCCTCTTCTCCACAAAGATTATAACTTTGATGTAGAGATGAATTCAGCCTTGATGGAAATACATGAGGACATTGAGATGCCTCCAAAAATTCAAGAATGGGTCAAAGATAAACCTAACCCCAACCTTGATTAAACCACTTTCTTCAATCTCGAAACCTTAGAAAGCCCTAAATTAATCCAGATTGGTTCAGACCTTACCCCAAACCAACAGAATGACATGGTTACACTACTAACCCAATTCCAGGATGTGTTTGCATGGTCTCATAAAGACATGGTGGGTTTGTCCACTGACATTGTCCTTCATCGCCTTCCCATTAAAGAGGGATTCAAGCCAGTCAAACAGAAGCTCGGGCGATTGAAACCTGAATGGAGTTTAAAGGTGAAAGAAGAAATTGTGAAACAGTTTCAAGCTGGCATCATCATGGTGTCCACATATTCTGAGTGGATATCCAACATCGTTCCCGTGCCTAAACCTGGAGGAAAGGTGCGAGTTTGTGTGGATTATCGGGACTTGAACAAAGTTTTCCTTAAAGATAGCTTTCTCATGCCATTTATCCACATTCTCATTGACAATACTACTCAATACTGCATGTACTCCTTTGCTGATTGCTTTACGGGGTACCATCAGATCATGGTTGCTGAGGAAGATCGTGAGAAAACTGCTTTTATCACGCCTTGGGGAACTTTTTGCTATAGACGGTTGTCATTCGGCCTCATCAATGCCGGAGCCACCTATCAACGAGCTATGATGGCTCTCTTCCATGACTTAATGCATAAAGAGATCGAGATCTACGTGGATGACATCATTGTTAAATCCCGAAAGGAGGAAGACCACTTAGACCATCTCAGGAATCTCTTTAACAGGTTGTGTATGTACAACTTGAAGTTGAATCCAGCCAAGTGCGCCTTTGGCGTTAAATCAGGCAAGTTGCTAGGATTTCTAGTCAGCCACAAAGGGATTGAGCTGGATCCCACCAAAATCCAGGCCATTACGGAAATGCCCATTCCTCAGACAGAAAAGGAAATATGGGGATTTTTAGGAAGAATCAACTTCATTAACAGGTTCATTTCTCAACTCACCGCAACCTGTGAGCCAATCTTCAAGTTGTTAAGGAAGAACTCCTCCATGAAATGGAATGATGATTGCCAGAAGGCCTTCCTTACGATCAAAGAGCAGCTAGTCGGAGCTCCAATTTTGGTACCACCCATGGATGATGTTCCCCTGTTCATGTACCTATCCATAAGTGACAACGCCATGGGCTGCATGCTGAGACAGAAAGACGATAGAGGCCAAGAACGAGCTATCTATTACCTCAGTAAAAGATTCAACAGCAGTGAACACAAGTACACTCTAATTGAGAAGACTTGTTGTGCTTTAGCATGGGCTTCTATGAGGTTACAACATTACCTCCATGGTCACACAACCCATCTCATATCTCGCGTGGATCCTCTCAAGTACGTGTTCAATAAACCCATGTTAAATTAACGGCTATCCAGTTGGCAGTTTATCCTACAATAATTTGACATTGTCTACGTGACTCAAAAGTCCATCAAAGGTCAAGGAATTGCGAATCAACTGGTCGTCGCACCTTCAGGGGATTTTAAACCCTTGGAGACCTACTTCCCCGATGAAGGTGTAATGATAGTTCAGCAACACCATCAGTACGATACACGCCAAACATGGAAGATGTATTTTGATGGAGCTGTTAATATGGAAGGTTCTAGAGCTAGAGCAGTTCTAGTATCGAAGACGGGGAAAGCAAAGATATCTGTCGCCATTAAATTGCGATTTGTCAAACACCAACAACAACACAAATTGAGTATGAAGGTCGTCTCATGGGGATAAAACTTGCCCGTTCCATGGGCATCAGGCGGTTAACTGTCTTTGGAGATTCGGAGTTAGTGGTCAGACAATCCACGGGAATCTATTAAACCAAAGAACTACATTTGCTGCCTTACCATCGGCAAGTTTTACAGATGGTTTTGAAGTTTGAAGAAATCTCCTTTCTACACATTCCTCGTAATAGGAATGACTTTGCAGACACATTAGCAACTTTGGCCTCCTTGATTCATATACCTGACAAGGGACAATTTCTAAGCGTCACAATTGCCCTGCACAAGGCTCCAGCCTATGGGAACTACGTTGGAGAAGTATCGGATGAACTACCTCCCATCCAACATCCTTGGTATCAGCATATCAAGGAGTACCTATGAGATGGATCTACACCCGCAGAGGCGAGCCCGACTGAGAAAAGGCGGATCCATCGACTTGCTATGAAATTCTACCTGAGTGGAGATGCTCTCTATAAGAGAGATGCAGGACAAGGTCTCCTCAGATGTTTAGACAAAGACCAAGCTCAAAGGCTTATGGATGAGATCCATGGTGGAGTCTGTGGCCCACACATGAGTGGCCCCCTCCTTGTTAAGAAGATCCTCAGGACAGGACATTACTGGCTCTCTCTAAAAGCTGACTACAATGACCACGTCAGGAGATGTTATCAGTGCCAAATTCATGGGAATGATATCCACGTCCCTCCACGGGAACTCCACAATATGAGTTCGCCTTGGCCCTTCTCAATGTGGGGAATGGACGTGATCGGGCCCATTGAACCTAAAGCCAGTAATGGACATCGATTTATCTTCACCATGATCAACTACTTCACAAAGTGGGTAGAAGCAACTTCCTTCCCCGGGGTTACCAAAGAAGTCATCATTGCCTTCATCAAAAACAATGTCATTTTTCGATATGGACAACCCGAGGTGATTGTATCAGACAATGCTAAGAACCTCAACAACAAGATGATAGAGGAGCTATGCAGTAAATTCCACATCAAACATCTTAACTCTGTCATCTACCGTGCAAAGATGAATGGCGCTGTTGAAGCGGCTAACAAAAACATTAAGAAGATCATGCAAAAGATGTCCGCCAACCCCAAAGAATGGCCTGACTTATTGCCTCTTACTATATTAGCCTATAGAACATCAATGCACACTTCCACTGGGGCAACCCCCTACGCATTAACCTATGGGATGGAAGCAGTGCTCCCCATAGAAGTAGAAATGGAATCCCTCATAGTGTTGATAGACGCTCAGCTGGATTAAGACCAATGGGTACAAGACAGGTTTCACCAATTGTCTCCAATAGACGAAAGGCGAACCGTGACTATCTTCCATGGTCAGTTATATCAATGAAGGATCGCTAGATCCTACAACAGAAAAGTTCAGCTACGGCAGTTTAAATAATATGACTTGGTTTTGAAGAAGATCATTGACAACCGAGATCAATCTAAGGGGAAATTCGCTCCTAACTGGGAAGACCCCTTTGTTGTCAAGGAAGTATTGACAGGAGGCACTCTCAGATTGCAAGAAATGGACGGCGATGAATTTCCATAACTCATCAACTCGGACACCGTGAAACAGTAATATGTTTGAAGTTACCATCAAGAAAACATCCTGGTGTTGGATCATCAGATCACCAGTCATTCCGGTTCTTTAACCCTTTACCACATATAACTCTTTTCCACACTTTGCCCCTCAGGGAGACATACTTTTCAAAGCCAGCAGCCTGGCTTCACTGCGTTCCTATGACTTTGGTCATCCCACTAGGGATTGAACCTTTCGCACTTGAAATTTGTCCCCCCAAACATGGGATCAAACTTTTCACACCTGCAGTTTATCCTGGACTTAGGATTAAACTTTCTCTTCCCCGCAGTCTGACCTGCACATAGGATCACGTTTTTCAACTTGTCCTGAGTGGTGAACTACGTCGACCCGATCTCCTCTTCAATAGGAGTACGTAGGCAACCATTTCATGTGGCCCAGTCGCAATAAAACAAAAACAACAAAAACATTTCTACCCCCTTCTCTTTACAAAAATAAAAATAACAAAAACATTTCTACACCCTGCCTGCCACATACAGCGTTGAACCTCTTACACCAGGTTCGAACTACACAGACCTGATCTCCTCTTCAATAGGAGTATGTAGGCAGCCATTCATGGTTCGGTCTCACCCCCTACCAAAACACAAACACTTGTCAATTGGTACTGGGATCATCCTTCAAATCACCACATTTCATTCGGCTTCAGACCAAAGGGATGGAATTACCTGAACTCCTCCTAAATAGGAGATTCGGCGACCATCTAAGTTGCGGTTGTGCCTCAAAGAGCAACACCATTCCATAAGAGATGGAATTAACTAGGCTCCTCCTAAATAGGGGTACTGGCGACCATCTGTGGTGTGGTCAATCTCAGAGAGTAAAGCCACACTCCTCTCCATATTTCCATACAGAAACCAATCCCAAGACACCAAACATAGTAGGGATCCATATGTTTCAACGATCCATTCTGAACTATCTAGTGACAACTCAATGTCCATCCATCAAGGAGGAATTCAGAATACATCAAGATCACGAGTCTTGAAGAAGCGGGCAAAATATCAAGCAAGTATCAGAGTATATCTAAAAGGGAAGTGATCAAAAATATATTTCCCTGCTATATATAATGATGTTTGATATACACAATGTAAACTGTACATGACAAAATGGCTATGCTAGTCTGTGCAGTAAAATACCAGCCCATCTACAAGTTAGGGTATATGCGAGCTAACAATCCCAACATGGCATCCCTCTCAAAAGAAGGAGGCAAAGTTGTGGTCTCGTGTACGAGGGAATCCACATGACCCAACAGATCTGCAACCATCTTCATGGTGACCATATGCTCATCAATGTAAGTGATCATCTCTGCAATCATGCCAGGGGTAAGGGACCTCACTGCAGTACTATCTGTGACGGCTACATCCCAGGCAGATATGACATTATCCCGCTCAACTATCACTGCATCTTTGGCTGATATGGCCTCATCCCGCTCAACAACAGCGGTATCTTTGCGACCTAATGCCTCGTCTCTCTCTAATAGAGCTACGTCCCTCCCATCAAGGGCTGTTAACATCAAGGCTCTAGCATGGTCTCTCTCGAAGGTCATCAAATAAAGACTCCGCTCGAAGTACTGTGCCGAATGCTGGATCACAACAGTGCTAGTATTGGAAGAATCTAAAGGAGATACTGGCAACCAAGTAAACTGCTCCTCCTCGATGTGAGAATCAACGTCCTCTATGGGCTCTCCATCATCTGAATCACTATCCGGTACTGTGGATACTGCCGCAGCCGATGAAATCTCTGTCTCCATCCACGCAGAATACTCTGACGAACATCCCGGATGCCTAACAGAGAAAGCAGCTATCTCACGCTGATCCCAACAAGCATACACACGGGATCGATCCTCTGCTGAAAGATAGCGAGAAGCTAAACGCTGGCCCAGCGCCCCCTCGAAAGGATGAAAATCCTAAAACTGGTCAAACTGTGACTTCACGGCCATCGGGTGATAGGTAGTCATGCCCCTCAAACCAGTCAGAGGGAGGTAATCCATGCCCAAAGTGTGAGTAATAAAGTTGTAAGGTGAGCTGAGCCATGAGCACGACAGTATGCTAAACGGATCACTGATCTCCGTTAAAAATACCGACCAAGACATAGCGTCCAAACACTTCGTAGGCTGAAAGGAGTATGAAATGGCTATATCATGGGTGAAACAATACCCATGCCATCTAAAAGTGCCAATCGGTATCAAGTGTAACATAAACCACACGTACAGCATGACCGAGCTGCACATAAACACTCATGTCGGATAAGTGTAGCAGTATTTAGCTGACCTCAGAGTCTCTGCAATAATCATCGGTATGATGGTACGACCCTCCCTGAGAGCTCTCACTGCCATGATAACTCCTATGTCCAACTCATCCATATACCGTGGCATATAGACATATGACAGTACGCACAATAGCAATACATCCACCCTGGCTAGACGCCAATGATCCTCCGGTGTGGTGAAATCCCCGAATTGTAGTGTATAACTATCCTCAGAGCCAAATCTATCAAACAGAAAATGTTGGGATATAATGTGGCCAGATGTAAGCTCATCCTGCACCACCCTACGCTTCAATCCAGTAAGGGTCATGAACCGTCGACTCATATCCCCCAAAGTCATATGCACGCAAGGTCTGTCCAGTGACAGCATCGTCAACGGTGCATACTCCTCCAGAGTGGGAGTCAACTCCTGGGTCCCAAATCGGAAAACCTGCCTCTCTGATACCCAGTGTTCCAACATGCCACCCACGAATCATATGGGAACCTGAAACATCAACAGGGTCATAGTATGCTGCAACAAGTGATCTACAGTCACAATGTCTAATGGTGACATGATGTCATACCACGATCGCATACCAGATGCCACCAATAATGGTGGGGTATGATCAATACTGACTAAGCGTCGAAGAAGACATACATGCAGACGGCCGTGTCATAAGACCATTCAGGGGTCAATGCTGAATATCTCTGGAAATATATACATATGCATAACATGATACATGCATTACAAGTAATAGATGGCAATATGATATATGGAATGGAAAACTGTACATACATTCCTAAGTATATCATCATCTACATACATCATCTCTGTACAGCTAAAAATACAGGGAAATGAGGCACAGATGCCCTACTACAAATAGAGGCCTATCAAAAGATATAGCGAGAATGGGGCACAGCTACCCAATAGCTAACAGAGGCCTATCAAAAGAGATAACGAGAATACACATCAGAAGAAGACAATGGTGTCAATGTCTACATCATCAATCCTGTCCACCTGATGTAACTCCTCCTGAGTCACTAGATCTCTATCAACATGGATGTCAGGCCTATACAGAGGAGGATCTGCGACGGCAAAACCAAATGGGTCATCTGAGGGGACAGCGCCTGAGCTGGAAGGATAAAATGAATCTGCCTCTGCCGGATCTCTGCCCAAATGTCGGATAAAGAAATGTGCCCAGTCCAGTCGTTGGGTCAAACTGTCAATCTGTGTCACATGAGTTGGATCTCGGACACAGGCTAGCCAATCCATCATCATCACGGATCCTGGAACCATATCCCCCATGAACTGAGTGGCGCGGGTCTGGGCTCCAATAGTGTGTGGGAACCACCAACGCTGGAATATCTCTTGAGTGCAGGGACCCTCTGATAATGCAAAACCGTCAACCCCCAACAATGGGATGTTAGTGACGGGTGACTGCGATACAGGCCGGTGACGCCTGATAGGAGGCAAGATCGGCATATGGATTTCTCCTGTGGTGCTCCTAATAGGACGCTCTCCTAAATAGAGCTCCCATCCTCCATCAGTGAAAAGAGGAACCCTACGGGTGGAAATTGATGAGTAGGTTTTTAACCTACGATTTATGTTCGTTTAGCTTGATATATTGTTAGTCTTTGGTAATTTCATGTTACTTTTGATAGGTTGGTTGCTTGTTGCAGGATAATACATAGGCTTAATCAAAATGTGGCAATTGGAGGAAGATTTTGAGTAATTTAAATGTTTCTGACTACATATAGCATATGGCCGTATTTGTCTTTACGCATGGAGCCATAGCGTGGAAGGTATTTGGGCGAGAAATTTACGGGATGCGGTAGCAGGCGGTATAGCTGCAAGTGGTATTTGTTGTGTCGGATTTGTTGGTAATTTTGTTGTTTGGCTAGAAGTTGGGCTATGCTAGGAACTAATAATTCTTTATGTAATGTGATAGTAGTAGGAGTGTATGTGTGGGAGTTTTTGATTCATGAGTGGTTGATTTTGAAAAGGTTTCATGTCTCTACTTGGTTTCTTACTTGGGGAGTTAGAGTTGGATTAGGAGAAGTGTAGAGCTGATATTGATAGCTTTTTATGCTGAGTTTGGAGAGGGAGATAGAGGAGAATATCATACAACACACGAAGCATAATTCAAGAACGTTTTGGAGGATTCAAGTGCAACTTTGGAGGAGTAATTTTCAGAGATTGTCACGACGGTTGCAAATCGAGGCTATGCGAAGGGGTTTTCATTATTCTTCTTCTCTTTAATTTTATTTGTGATTGAAAGGATGTTTTCGACAAATTATTCAATTTTTAATTCATTCGTTATGAACTAATTCACTTATTAGACTTATGATGGATCTTTGGGTGAAACGATGATTCTATAGCTTTGATTTCTAATTCAATAATATATCTTCAGTTTATCTATGTTAATTTGAGCGTGAATTTATGAATTGCCTGATCAACAGTTCTTTGTGGATTTGAATGGAATCGAGAGAGGGGATTTGAATCTAGACCTAGTTAATATAGCATGTGTCATAAATTTTGTCAATAACAGATTTTTGATTATTGTTAAGGTAGAGATACGCTTGACATCACATGTAATCATATAGAGAGCTTGAACTTAAACCTTCTTAAATTGCAGTTCACATATAGATATAGTGAGTTGGTTAATTAGGGTGTTTAACAGATTTCTATCTTAATTGTGAATTGATGTTAATACGGTATTAGTGCATCGAGAGGTGGCTATTATTACATTTGTGTTCTTGATTAATAAATTGGGATATTAAATTGAGTTGGAATAAAGGTTTGAAAATCAGAGTGAAGCTTGGGGTGAAATTATAAGTCTAATTCTCCATTAATTGTTTGAAATTCCGGATTTTGATATTGGTGACTGTTTTGTGATAATTTATTTATTTATTTATTCACTTAGTTTCTATAATTTAAAACCATTGAATTGATTAGTTTAATAAAATTAGGATTAATGGAAAATTGATAATTGTGAAGTTAGAATTCTTGCTAATTTGTCTTCGTGGGAACGATACTCTATTCACTACCATATTACTTGTTGACCATGTACACTTGCGTGTTTTGAGCGTATTGATTTTACCCAACAAGTTTTTGGTGCCGATGCCGGGGATAATTTAGCCTAGATTTTAAATATTTTTACGATATCAGATTAATTAGTCCAGTTTTACTTAAACAGTTTTTGTTTTTTTTTTCCTATTTCAAGTTTTTGACATTTGTTTATGCAAACGCGATCCAAAAATCCAGACTTACTTCCTTTTGAGGACGACATCAAAAGAAGATTTCAGAGGTTAAGTAAGTGGATCGAGGAAACAAAGAACGAATTCGAAAATTCTGATAAGGAAGAACTAATGGCTGCCAAAGACCAGAAAGCGTTGAGGGATTTTGTAACACCTAAGGTGACTGATCTGTAGTCGAGCATCACTAGGCCTGCAATAGCTGCAAATACTTTTGAAATCAAGCTTGGAACCATTCAGATGATGCAGAACTCATGTCAGTTTGGGGGAATGGCAAACGACGATCCGAATGAGCATTTAATCAGTTTTCTAGAAATGTGCGACACGTTCAAGTACAATGGGGTGTCGGATGAGGCAGTAAGACTTCGCTTGTTCCCATTCACTTTACGGGACAAGGCGAAGAGTTGGTTACATTCTCTACCGCCGGGTTCGATCACTACGTGGGAGGACTTGGCTCAAAAAATTCTTGCCAAATTTTTCCCACCGGTGAAGACTGCTAAAATGAGGAAGGACATAACGATGTTTGAGCAGCAGAATGGAGAGTCACTATATGAGGCATGGGAGAGATACAAGGAATTACTCAGAAAGTGCCCACATCATGGATTGCCCAAGTGGCTGCAACTGAACACCTTTTACAACGGACTAAATGGGAATGTCAGAACCAATATTGATGCGGCGTCGGGTGGTGCATTCATGGCTAAGAGTTACGAGGAAGCCTATAATATGATCGAAATCATGTCTGCAAATAACTACCAAATGGCCCACAAAGAAGAAGAACCACAGCAAAGGCTATTTGGAATTTTGGAATTAGATGGGTGTGTGACTATACAAGCATGATTTTTGCCTTCATCCAAGAAGTTTGATACTATGAATGACAAGGTTGATAATATGATAGAGGCTCAAGTTCAGCAGGTTGCGGTAGTATGTGAATTGTGTGCGGGTGATCATCCTACAGATCAGTGCGCAATAAATCCAGCATACGTTCAGTTCATAGGCAACTACAATAGAATTTCGTAAATACATACCAAAACACCTACAAATAGGGGAATAGGAACCACCCAAACCTCTCATGGAGCAATAACCAGCAAACTCAAGCTTCACGGCCATCATATCCCCCTCGTTTTCAGAATCACCAACAACAAGTTCAATAGCAGGAAAGGAAATCTGATGGGGAGGAAATATGGGCAAAGTACATGACTAGCAACGATTTGGCTATGAAGAATCAAGCTATTGCTATCAAAAATATAGAGAATCAGATAGGTCAAATTGCGTTGGCATTGAATAATAGACCACAAGGAACATTACCTAGCGACACCGAGAGAAATCCGAAGGGTAATCATGAGCAATGTCAAACAGTTATGTTGAGAAGTGGAAAACATCTTGGTGGGAATAGTGCAGAAAATTCAAAGAACAACAGAAGGAAAAAGTTGATGAGCAAAAGAATGCAGATGGAGGTAACAAAAATGAGGAAATAAAGTTAAGCGGTTGAGCCGATTATTTTTCCTCCACCGTAGCTTTCATTGAGAGGGTCCAAAAACAGAAATTAGATAAGCAGTTCGCAATGTTTTTAGACGTGTTCAAGAAACTCCAGATTAACATCCCATTCGCAGAGGCCCTAGAGCAAATGCCGAGTTATGCGAAGTTTATGAAAGGAATTCTGTCGAGGAAAAAGAAATGGGAAGAATTTGAAACAGTGGCACTAACAGAGGAGTGTAGTGCGGTGTTACAGAAGAAGCTACCACCAAAACTCAAAGACCCAGGGAGCTTTACTATCCCGTGCACGATCGGGAAAATGTCGTTTAACAAATGCTTATGTGATTTGGGGGTGAGTATAAACCTGATGCCATTGTCAGTATACTCAGAATTGGGTTTGCCCGAGCCAAAGCCTACAAATATTTCATTGCAGTTGGCGGATAGGTCAGTCACATATCCGAGAGGCATTGTAGAGGACATTCTGTTGGATTTGTAATATTCAAGAACGCAATCAAATTGCAAAAATAAGCGGAAGCGTGTAAAAATCAGAGTTTAAAAATTTTACAAACCATATACTCGGATCACCCTTTATGCACAATTATTAATTAAACGAAAAGATAAAGAATAAAATCATACCCTTGAAGATCGAGCTTCCTCAGGTACAAGTTCACCTCCAAATCCTTTCTCGTTCAACTTGAATTCACTGGGTGTGGTTCCTTCCTTTGATCAACGTTAGCGACCCAAGTGTTTGGCCTCTAGAGGTGATACACCAAGGAAAAAGAATTTTCAAGAAGAAGGGGTATTGGCTCAAACCCTAGTTTTTCCTATCTGTATAGAAAAGGGGCGTACTCTTCAACTCTAAGAATTACATATATTTTTTTAATATCTGATATAAGACTCCTCTTATAAAGATATCAGGTAACCTTATTTAATAAAAATAAGGTATTATTTAATTAAACTCTTTTAATTAAATAGGCTCCCCTAATCTTATTAGGGATAATTAATTAAACTCCTTTAACTAATTTTCCCTCCTAATCCTATTAAGAATAAATGAGAATACTTATATTAAATTAATTCCTAAACTCTTTTAGAAATTAAAATAATAATAATTGTAATAATATTAATAAGACTCCTCTTATTAATTTATATTTAATATTTCTAAAATATTAAATAATAAATATTAAGCTATTTAATTTATTCTATCACCATAGATTAAATTAAATATACATAACATATTATTACGATTATGCCATTAACTTCTTAAATAATTATTCTTCCTTTTATGGTGTGACCCTTTAGGTTCTCCATATTAAACCTAGGTTGTGAATAAATCAATTAGAACAATTCTAATCTTATTTAAATAAATAAATTAAACAATTAATTTATTTAAATAAATAATATTTATTCTACAATAGGATAAGCCTCCTAGCGATCAACGACTTTCCGAGATAATATAGATTTCAACATTAATCACAAAAGAACCTTTGAGTAAATATTTACCGTACAATTCAATCCTTCCACCATCTGATGTCCCAATTAAATATAAGACATGGAATTTCTTTGTCAAGTCTTATTTTATTTAATTATATGTATTTCGATCCTTAAATGCACAACTCCAAATAATGCAAATTAGAAACTCCTTTCTAATTTCATTACGCGCTTCGCTTGAGGACTCTTTGGGTTGTCATTTATCGAATCACATAGGACATTTCTCTTCTTTTATTAGAAGTGGTAGATTCTTTATTGATCATATATTATCTCCATATACAACTTGTTATACCCAAGCATACCCTTTGATATACCCTAAGGGTCTTAAGGAATAAGTCAAAGTATAACTCATCATACACAAGACACTATGATGATCTCAAATCCAAGGATTACTTGTACTACTATCACTACAAGAATTCCTATTGATAGGCAAGTAAAACTCCATTAGGTATTCCTTAGTGAGCCACGTTCAGTGAACTTATTCTCTAATAAGCACCTACATACTTGCTTTAGTGTCTCCACACAAATGATCATGAGATCAATCATCCTCATCCAATGAGCAAAACAGACGTATGTACCAATCTATCCGGATTCACTAATCCCCAATTTAGTAATCCAATGATTGGGAACTATTTTAGTTTTAAGCTTTCTAAGAATTTAGATCTCATTAGAATGATCATCATCATTATTCTAAAAGCATTGCTTAAAACTATGGGTTTATCACATATTATAAAAAGCGACATCATGTAGATAATTAAAAGTCTTTAATAAATTAATACTTTTTATTAATAAATGAATAAGATTGTTACAAAGTATATGCTTTATCATCAAACATGATTGGCTTGTGTGCATATTACTTTCACATTCTGGTTAAAGTGGATAAGTTTATATTCCCTGTAGACTTTATCATTCTGGATTTCGATGAAGATAAGAACATCCCGATCATCCTAGGGAGACCTTTCTTGGCTACGGGACGGACACTCATAGACGTGCAAAAAAGAGAACTGACTATGAGAGTCCAAGATCAAGAAATAAAATTCAATGTGTTTAAAGCCATGAAATACCCTACGGATGAGGAAGAGTGTTTTTGAATGGATTTAGTTGAGAAAATTACCAGCAAAGATATGAGCAAGAGTTTGATTAACGATCCATTAGAAACAACTTTATTGGGGGATGAAGAAAAAGATGACCCAGAATTTATGGACTTATTACAGATGCTAGACTCGTTGGCACGAGTTAGCCAATTCAGAGCACCGTTTGAACCTCTGCACCGTTTGAACCATCATTGGAGGAGCCACCAACATTGGAACTTAAGCCACTACCTAAACATCTCAGGTATGCGTATTTAGGCAATTCAAATTCTTTACCTGTAATTATTTCTGCTTTACTTAACGAATTGCAGGAAGAAAAGTTGCTGAGGGTGCTTAGGGATCACAAATCAGCGATTGGATGGACGATTGCGGATATAAAAGGCATAAGCCCATCATTTTGCATGCACAAGATTCTGATGAAGGAGGATGCAAGACCTTCGGTGGAGCATCAACGACGACTTAACCCAATCATGAAGGAAGTGGTCAAGAAGGAAATTCTAAAATTATTGGATGCCGGTATCATATATCCAATTTCTGACAGTAAATGGGTAAGTCCGGTTCATTGTGTGCCAAAGAAAGGGGGAATGATGGTGATACAGAATGAGGACAACGAGTTAATTCCAACCAGGACAGTGACAGGTTGGAGGGTGTGCATCGATTATAGGAGATTGAATAAGGCAACCCGAAAGGATCATTTCCCACTACCTTTTATCGATCAAATGTTAGACAGGTTAGCGAGACATGAGTTTTACTGTTTATTGGATGGATACTCGGGCTATAATCAGATCGCCATCGCTCCGAATGATCAAGAAAAGACAACATTTACATGCCCTTGCGGCACATTTGCATTCAGGAGGATGTCATTCGGGCTATGCAATGCACCAGCAACTTTCCAACGGTGTATGATGGCTATTTTTTTAGATATGGTGGAGAAGAATGTTGAAGTCTTCATGGGACGATTTCTCGATTACATGGAGACAATTTTGATCTTGCCAGAGAATCTGGTCATGGTGTTGCAGCGATGTAAGGATACAAACCTCATACTCAATTGGGAAAAATGCCACTTCATCGTTGAAGAGGGCATAATTTTGGGCCATAAGGTGTCGGCTCAAGGATTGGAGGTGGACAAGGCAAAGCTGGATACGATCGAGAAACTACCTCCACCGAGCTCAGTTAAGGGTATTAGAAGTTTTCTAGGGCATGCTGGGTTCTACATGAGGTTCATAAAAGACTTCTCTAAGATTGCAAAACCTCTATGCAGTCTTTTAAAGAAGGATGCTACTTTCAGCTTTACTTCGGAATGCAAGTCCACGTTTGACTTATTGAAGAAGAAATTAACTACAGCCCCCGTGAAAGTCGCACCAGACTGGAAAATGCCATTTGAGCTTATGTGTGATGCGAGCGATTATGCGGTTGGGGCTGTTTTGGGATAAAGAAGAGACAAGGTGTTTCACGCCATATACTATGCAAGCAAAACACTCATAGAGACTCAAATGAATTACACTACCACGGAAAAGGAATTGCTAGCAGTGGTGTACGCGTTTGACAAATTTCGGGCATACTTGATCGGGACTAAGGTAATAGTCTACACAGACCATTCGGCGATTCGGTACCTAATTGCAAAAAAAGATGCTAAGCCACGCCTTATCCGATGGATTCTCCTACTTCAAGAGTTTGATTTAGAAATTAAAGATAGAAAGGGACGGAGAATCAAGTTGCCGACCATTTATCAAAATTTGGAAAATCCGGAGAAAAGGATGAAGATAGATGCGCTTGTGATCAACGAGTCATTCCCGGATGAGCAACTATTTGGGTTAAATGCAGAATATCCGTGGTATGCAGATTTCACAAATTTTGTGGTAAGCAAAATGCTTCCCCCGGATCTTTCACGACAACAAAAAAAGAAGTTTCTTCATGACGTCAAGTGGTACATATGGGATGAGCCGTATCTATTCAAACAATGCGCCGATAAGATGATTCGGCGATGTATCCCCTACACTGAAGTGCACAACATATTGCAAGAATGCCACTCATCGGCATATGGTGGACATTATGGGAGTGAGCGCACAGCAGCAAAAGTGCTTCAATCCGGGTTTTATTGGCCAACATTGTTCAAAGACGCCCACCAATTTGTGAAAACATGTGATAGATGCCAAAGGGTGGGAAACATATCTAAACGGAATGAGATGCCCCTATAAACAATTCTTAAAGTGGAAATCTTTGATGTATGGGGCATCGATTTCATGGGGCCATTCCCTTCGTCCTTGAGCAATCAGTACATTCTACTCGCGGTGGATTACATCTCGAAATGGGTTGAAACTGCAGCATTACCATCTAACGATGCCAAGGTGGTCCTCAAATTCCTACAGAAAAACATTTTCACGAGGTTTAGCACGCCAAGAGCAATAATAAGTGACGAAGGTAGTCACTTCTGCAACAAAACATTTACTGCTCTTTTGGCTAAGTATGGGGTTAACCACAAGGTGGCTACAGTATATCACCCTCAAACAAATGGACAGGCTGAGGTTTCGAACAAAGAAGTTAAGAAAATATTGGAAAAAGTCATAAATCTGAGTCGAAAAAATTGGTCACTTCGGTTGGATGACGCACTATGGGCATACCAGACTACTTATAAGACGCCAATAGGAATGTCACCATACCAACTATTATACGGAAAGGCCTGTCACCTACCAGTCGAGCTACAGCACAAGGCTTACTGGGCCATTCAAAAACTAAACTTCGATCAAGCAGCTGTAGGGGATAAGAGGTTGCTACAACTAAACGAGCTAGATGAATTCCGACTTCAGGCATACGAAAATGCTAAACTATACAAGGAGAATGTCAAGAAATGGCACGACAAGAAAATTATGCACAGAACTTTCGAACCGGGGCAATCGGTATTATTGTTCAACTCTCAGTTGCGGTTGTTCCTGTGTGGTGAAGTCAAGATGGTGGGACCATACACCATCAAAAGCCGTGTTTCCATACGGCGATCGAACTACGGTAGAAACCCAATTTAGACATTCAAGGTCAACGGTCAACGGATAAAGCAGTATTGGGGCGGAGATGCGAACTGGGATGCTGACAACATTACCCTAGCCGATGCTCAGTGACACGAGAGTCATCGTCGGGCTTACGACGTTAAAACTAGCGCTACTTGGGAGGCAACCCGTGTTCTACACTTTTGTTTTTCTTGTTTACCTTTTCTTTTTATAGGTAATTAATTTTCGTTAAATTTTTACGTAAATTTGTATTGATTTGCAGGACAAAGGAGAAAACATTACGCCCATACGCTGGGCCGCGCTTACGATAAGCGAAGCGGTAGCGTAGCTACTTAACAGACGATAATTCAGACCATGCGGTATTTGGAGCGCTTAATTCCCCGTCAACACAGCGTTGGGCGCGCTTGAACCAGCGCGGGGCGCGCCAGATTTACCAGATCTTCTGACCCACTAGCGCGGACCGCGCCTCCAAAGACTACTATAAAGCTGGCCTTGTTGACTTATTGAAATCTCTCGACCCGATAGCATTACCGACCGCCATTGTCTCCTCCTATATCGCGCGTGTAGCAGCTGCGTTAATTTCCCAGGCACCTACTTCTAAAATCGAGACCTTGCCTCTCCTTCACCCAATCAAACTCCTTCACCTCTCCTTCACCTAATAAAATTCCACCACTTCTCTTCCACTACTTCAAATTCCAACCCTCATTAAATTCACCAAGCATGACAACATCTCATAACTCCTTCTACTCTTCAACTTCTACTCCATTGCTACCCCTTCACCTTTCATCTTCTATTATTCAATTCACGTTGGAATTCCCTCTCCTACATAAACTCCAAACTTCACTCTCCCAATTCATATCAACTATCCACTACATCCATTACATACCTTAAACCAATCACTTGGGGAAACATACTCAAACGGGGGGAGTCAATTAGCGCAAGGAATTACATCTCACCTCTTGCTTGCTCATCTTCTCCAGTCTGAATATCAAGTAAGTAGACAAAATTGGGTATTGGTGTTTGTTTTCATAGTTTGGCTTGCAAGATTACACTAAGTACCCTATTTCGGGGGAAAAACTCAGTTCACCCACCAACTGTTCGATAAAACGCCTGAACCAAACCTTGAACCCACTCACTCCACAAACCACCATGTCATCCAACAAAAGACAACGTCCATCCTCCTCCACTGCTAGGCCTCAATATGACCACACTAGGTTTGTTAGTGAGAGGGCCGCTGACCGATTCAAGACAACCATTGACAAGAAAACATTGGTGCTCGAACGTGGGTTGAAGCCGAATGCTAATTTGGATGGCGACATGGCTTTGCAAATTGTGGAGCGGAATTGGTTTCAGTTGGTCGAACAACCACTTCCAGCGGTAATTAACATAGTGAAAGAGTTTTACGCAAATGAAATGGAGCATGTCAATCATGTAGTCATGGTTCGGGGGAAACCGGTGGCATTTCACGTCAATGCTATTAATGAGTATTTTGGGTTAGAGGCACCACAAGATGACAGATATGAAGATGACTTGCCCGAGTTAGACGAATTAATTGTTAGACTATGCAAACCAGGTACACAATGGGTCATTCAAACTGGAACAAATGAAAAGATAAGCTTTCCACACTCTTCACTTAGTCGCTATGAAAAAGCTTGGTACGCGTTTTTGTGTGCTCGATTAATGCCCACGCGCCATCAGACCGAAGTCACTAAGGCACGAGCTCGGTTATTGTATGGAATTGTACACCACCATTTCCATTTGGACAACTCAATTGCTTTTTATAATGTCGATGTGGGGGAATGTATTCAAGAGTCCATTGATCGGGTGTTACGCGGGAGCACTACTGGTGGTTTGTTGCATGGAGTTTTAATCACTAACTTGTGTCGTAAAGCGAGAGTGCAGTGGAAACCTACCGAACCTATCCAACACCCCATGGCTATCATCGATCATGCAAAAATTGAGAAGTATAAGGCTTGGGAAGGGGCGAGATCACATCCACGCCGGTGAAGGCTATATTATGATCCGACAACCCTCACTTTGGTGTGATATGGAACAAAGGCAGAGCCACCACCGAGGACTTCAAGGAATCAATTTCTTTGGTTGGCTCAACGTCAAGATTTAATGCATGAGTACAATGCAAATGCATTTAACACACTTGTTGATGCGTTTTCCCGCTGCAATCCATCTACACCTCCAGTTGTCATGCCCAATCCTCCCAATATGCCTGCATATCTTCCAGAGGACGACGATGAGCAGTAACTCGTTATAGGGAAGGCCTCGTACTTTTCTTTGAATTATTTTGGCATAATGAGGTCATTACTTGTTTTAATTTTGGGGGTACTGTTTCATGCTTTTTAGTCATATATGCTTTTTAGTCATATATGCTTATCGTGGGCATATAGTTGCATGAATCCAATTATTAGATCGTATATGTGATTATTGGCCAATGATGAAACAGAAATGGTGTAGACAAGTATATTACTAAGTATAAGAATCTTGATGCGGTTTCTATTATGATGTGGATCTTGTTCTGCTTGAAACTAGTATAATAAGGATTGCACGTTAATAACATCTGTGTTAATGGATTGGTTCAAATTGTTACATAACAATTTTCTAAAGGATAGTGCTAGTATAAACGAAAAGAATGACAGAGATAGCATTAACCTAAGTTTGGGGGAAGACTGGGGTATATAAGCTCTATAAAAATAAAAAAATAAAAAGATGAAGAAAATATTGGGAATTAGTTGAGTCTTGTGGTGGGTTGAGAAGAAATACTCTCCATAAACACAAGCGTGAGATGGAGCGTAAAACGCACTCACCAACCATCTATCTAAAAAAAATGAGGAAAAGACGGGAAAATAAGGGTAATGAGCCCACCGTTTATGAAAGAAAAAAAAATGGTGCAAAAGAAGTGAGCATGAATACCCTATTCGGAACTTGAGCTTTGGTAATTGTTTGAGCTAAGCTTGATCTGGTTTGTTTTTGGAATTTTTTTGAGTTTATGTTGTATGATTCCTGATAAGAAATTGGTTATGTAACTGAATTTGATTCAATATCAGTTGGCATGAGTGTTGCACACACACACTGTATTAGTTATAACGAGAGGTAAGATGTGATTTGATAGCAAGTCTTGAATGATTTTGATATGAAGTATGACGTGTTTACATATTGTTTTGAGGCCGTATGAGCAAATCATATTTATTATCTTAATTCTGGATTCATAGTTAGTTGTGAGTACATTGCATTGCATTTTGCTTGAGGACAAGCAACGATTAAGTTTGGGGGAATGTGATGAGTAGGTTTTTAACCTACGATTTATGTTCGTTTAGCTTGATATATTGTTAGTCTTTGGTAATTTCATGTTACTTTTGATAGGTTGTTTGCTTGTTGCAGGATAATACATGGGCTTAATCAAAATGTGGCAATTGGAGGAAGATTTCGAGTAATCAAAATGCTTAATCAAAATGTGTTTGTACTCAGATGTTGTAAATAAGGCTCGATTATTGAGGCCTTGATATGAGTCGGTACAAGAACCAAGAAAAGCAATGGCGTGACATGAAAATACCAGTGGTATCGATCATTGAAAGCGGTGACAACAAAGCGTGGAGGAATCAACATGCGAAATGGTAACCACTCCGGTGGTAATCATGGCGAGACGGTAAAATGGACATTTCAAGAAAAGGAGATTCAACAATGATGGAAGGGCGTCGGCAAAGACCAAAGACACCGTTGTTAAGGAAGGAGAACGACCACCTTCATATGCTTCAAATGCGGAGGGAGGGACATATCGGTCCAAGCTAGCGATCTTGAGTCAAAGAATGTTATAATTGTGGAAGAGAAGGTCACTTAGCCCTATTTTATCGTTCATAGAAGACAAGTTCAGCCGGGATGGAGGCACCAAAGGTAGTCCCAAAAAAGCCAAAGCCGGTAGTCTGAGGAGAGCCTTTGTTGTGACCTCCCGAAAGCAAGGAACCCGAATGAGGTCATCACGGGTAAGCTTATCATAAACTCTAATGAAGTCTATACCTTATTTGATACCGGTTCTACCCATTCTTTTATTTCTCCTACTTGCGCTCAACAATTAAATTTGACTCCAGAGAAATTAGACTTTGACTTATCTGTGGAAACTCCGTTGGGAGAAACTTTCATTACATCCACTGTTTATAAGTCTTGTTTGGTTCAAATCGGTACCCTCACATTACCTGTCGATCTTATTTCATTGAAAATACTTGTATTTGACGTGATTCTAGGGATTGATTGGTTAACTACTCATCATGCTAAAATTGATTATTTTCTTAAGGTTGTTAGATTTCATAATCCTAATCAACCTATTATGCAAATTCAAGTGACCAAACCATTAAAATCAATCACAGTCATCTCAAGCCATAAAGCTATTCGTTTATTAAAAAACAGATGTCAAGCTTTCTTAGCTCATGTCACGGATCTAAATAAAAATACGTCAGTTTTGAATGATATTTCTATTCTTAATAAATTTCCTGACGTATTCCCTGAAGAACTTCCTGGCCTACCCCCAGAGCGTGAAATTAAATTTTGTATCGACCTTGAACCCGGTACAAAACCCATTTCCAAAGCCCCATATCGAATGGCTCCTATTGAACTTCAGGAGTTAAAGACTCAACTGCAGGAATTGTTAGACATTAGCTTTATTAGTACTAGTACTTCTCCTTGGGGTGCTCCTGTTCTATTCGTAAAGAAAAAAGATGGGAGCATGCAACTTTGTATTGATTATCGGGAGTTGAATCATGTCACCATCAAAAATAGGTACCCATTGCCACGTATTGATGACCTATTTAACAAGTTGCAAGGAGCCAAATTCTTTTCAAAGATTGATCTTCGTTCCGAATATCACCAATTGAAGATTAGAACCGATGACATTCCAAAGACGGCTTTCAGAACTCGGTACGGGCATTATGAATTCCTAGTCATGTCCTTTAAATTGACTAATGCTCTTCTTTGCCTTCATGGATATGATGAGCCAGAGTATTCAAGGAATATTTGGATCACTTTGTGGTCGTCTTTATTGATGACATCCTCATATATTCCAAAACACTGTGAGATCGTGAGCAACACTTGAGGTACGATACTCCAAAAGCTTTGTGAATATAAGCTTTATGCCAAGTTGAAGAAATCACGAGTTACGGCTTGAGGAAGTAGCATTCCTTGGGCATGTGGTATCAAGTCATGGAATATCTGTTGACCAGCAAAGATTGAAGCTATTCAATTTGGGAGCAACCTAAATCGATGATCAAAATCACGTAGCTTTCTTGGCTTAGCTAGTTATTATCGAAGATTCGTATAAGGGTTTTCTCGAATCGCTACTCCACTAACTCAACTAACTCGGAAAGATACAAAGTTCGGTTGGAGCTAGGAATGTGAGAAGAGTTTTCAAGAACTCAAGAGGAGACTCATTTCAGCACATGTTACGATGATACCATCCGGTTAGGAGGATTTGTCATCTCTGATGATGTTTCGAGTGCAAAGGGTTAGGATGTGTTCTCATGCAACATAGGAAAGTCATAGTTACATACCTCGCGACAACTCGAAAGAATATGAGAGGAATTATCCTACTCATGATCTAGAGTTGGCATTTGTTATCTTCGCACTAAAGATTTGGAGGCATTACTTGTATGGGAGAAAGTGGAGATCTTTACGGATCATAAAAGCCTCAAATATTTCTTCACTCAAAAGGAACTCAACATGTGACAACGACGTTGGCTTGAACTGTTGAAAGATTATGATCATACCATCCAATACCATCCTAGAAAAGCGAACGTGGTAGCTGACGCATTGAGTAGAAGATCATATGCAAGTGCGAATGCGATATTGTCAATGCAAAGGCCCATTTTGTGTGACTTGCAAAGGATGGAGATAGAGTTAAAGACTCCAGGGACCCATGTGATGATGACGAATATACGAGTAAAACCAACTTTAATTGATAAAGTTAAAGGCGCTCAAGCTACACGGACACGGATGCGATGCGTATGAGGAAGAAAGTGCAAGAAGGTGTTATGCCGGAAGTAAGAATCGATGAATAAGGAATACTTCGAGTCAACTCCAGACTTTGTGTTCCTAACGACCCTGATTTAAAGTATAAAATCATGATGGAGGTGCATAACACACCGTTTGCAATCCATCCTGGGAGTACCAAAATGTATCATGATATTCGTCATATATTTTGGTGGAGCAATATGAAGAGAGAGATAGTGATGTTTATCTCAAGGTGTCTAACATGTCAACGAGTCAAGGCGGTGCATCAAGTACCAAAAGGTCCATTGCAACCACTTGAAATTCCAAAATAGAAGTGGGAGCACATTACCATGGATTTCGTTACCGGTCTTCCCAAAGTTTCTCAAGGCATAGATGAGATTTGGGTCATTGTTGATAGATTGACCAAGTCTGCTCATTTTTTACCGATACGAGAAACTTATACACTTGAACGTCTTGCTCGTATGTACATAAACGAGGTTGTAAGATTGCATGGTATGCCAGTATCCATAGTTTCTGATCGAGACCCAAGATTCACTTCACGATTTTGGGTTAGTCTGAAAAAAGCTATGGGCACGAATTTACGATTTAGTTCGGCATATCATCCTCAGACGGACGGACAATCAGAAAGGACTATTCAAACTCTGGAAGATTTATTAAGACTCTGTGTCCTTGACTTCAAAGGAAGGTGGGACAAGTTCTTACCGTTGGTGGAGTTTTCCTACAACAACAGTTATCAAGCAAGCATTGGCATGGCTCCATTCAAGGCTTTGTATGGAAGAAAGTGTCGTTCTCCAGTATGCTGGGATGAGGTGGGTGAAGCGACGTTGTTGGGACCGGAGTTGGTACATATGACTACGGAAAAGATTCAAACGATCCGACAACGTATAAAAACCTCACAAGATCGACAAAAGAGTTATGCTGATCTTCATCGAAAGGAAGTGGAATTCGATATAGGAGATCATGTGTTGTTACGTGTTGCTCCATGGAAAGGAGTTACGAGATTTGGAAAGAGAGGAAAGCTTAATCCTCGATTCATCGGCCCATTTTTAATCCTTGATCAAGTAGGAACTGTGGCCTATAGACTCGCTTTACCACCAAGTATGTCTCGTGTTCATAATATTTTTCACATATCCATGTTACATAAATATGTGGAAGACCCAAACCACATTATTGAGTTAGAACCGGACGAAATAGCGGAAGATTTGACGTATGAAGAGGTTCATGTTCAAATCTTGGATAAGAAGGAACATATTCTACGCTCCAAGGTTATACCTCAAGTCAAAGTTTTGTGGAGAAACCACGATGTTGAGGAAATGACTTGGGAGTTAGAGAATGAAATGAAATCAAGGTATCCTTACCTCTTGATATACGTCACGTACCCTAATTTCGAGGGTGAAATTTCATAAGAAGGGAGATTGTAAAACTCCAACTTTTTGAATAAAGATGAATTTTCTATAAATATTATTTTTGAATATTATGGAGTGAAATTGATATAATGTTATAGTTATGGGTAATATTTATAAATTTTGCAAAATCATGAGTTGTTATATAATATTCGATTGGTTGGGGAATATTCATTTTAAAAGGGAATATTAAATGTGGCACAATCATTGGTGGACCCCTGGCGGAATTATTGTCGGATTGAGATAACGACAAAAATACTTTATGAAAATAACGGCGGAAGTTTTACAGATTAAGCTGTTAAAACACACGGTGTTAAAAAAATAATAATCTGGCGTGGTTGCATAGTAGTACACGGTATTAATTATTGATGCTTACGTGATAAGTCACTCGGTTTTGTTGGTATTATTAATGTAATAATCTGAGGAAAATCTTTTTATATAAAGCAGAATACTTTTTTATAAAGTTATTCTATAAATAGAATATATTATATTCTATTATGCATAGTGTTGCATAGTATTTTGCATAGTAAAATATTTTTATATAAAATAGAATACTTTTATAAAGTTATCTATTTTATTAGACAATAATTAGAATATATTATATTTTATTATGCATAGTGTTTGCATAGTAAAATCTTTTATAAAGTTATTCGTTTTATTAGATTATAAATAGAATATATTATATTTTATTTAAAAGATTTGGCTTTAAATATGGATAGTCAAATTAAAGTAAATCAATTTGGATAGTTCATGAGTTAATTACTATCTGATCCATTTTCTATAAATAGAAGCTCATTACTTCATTATTTTCTTACGAATTCACTGAAACTCTATAGAGATAAACTATAGAGAGAAAGAAGAAAGTATTCTGCTACTTCACTACTTATATATCCAGTACTCTTCTTCTTAAGATAAGGAATATTATTTGTTGTACTTCGTAAGGGGTGTTATTCTTTTGTATTCATGAAGAGAACTTATGTTATTCCATTCTTTATTATTACATTAGAATAACTTTTGTATCTGTGGGCTACCCTATACTTGGTGACATTCTTCTATTATTAAAAGTCTTTACTATTACATTGGAATATCTTATCTTTCTGCATGCGTTTCTGTGGGACTGATTAAATCTTTATTATTATTACATTGGAATATCACATGCATGCGTTTTTGTGGGACTGATTTAAATCCTTATTAGTATTACATTGGAATAACACATCATCGCAATCGCATGCATGGTGATTTCTGTTGTTATTCCATTCTTTATTATTACATTTGGAACATCACATCGGTTTGAATTTACTTTGACTTTGGTTCCGTTATTTAGTATTCTATTGGAATAACATGTCTATGCGAAGTACCGCATGCATGGTGATTTCTATTGTTATTACATTCTTTATTATACTCAGTTGGTTAAAGTTTTGACTTCTATACTCCATGAAATTAGTGGAATATCCTTGATAATTGCGCTTCATCCAGTATCTTTTCATGGAAATATTCTTCTGAGCATTCTTGAATTTTACTCTACAAAGTAGTGTCATGTTGACAATTTGGACGTTATTGGTTCTTGGACAAATTAATTCTTGAACTTGTTTTATTAAATTCTTATATCATTGTCATCATCCTCATATTTATAGTTTTTTGAAAGTCATTTGTGCCTGTAGTGCATAGATAGACTTGGTATGATTATGACCAGGGATTATTCGGTGTAATCATGACCGTAATATTACAAATGATGTGGTAAAAGTACTCTTTGGCCGTAGTGCATTGATGATAGGCGATTGTTGGCATGATCATGACCATTAATGAATACACAAATATTCTTGGCCCGTGAGTGCATGGATAATTGTGGTCGTGATACTAAAGAATATCCTTGGTAGTAGTGCGGGGATGATTCGATGATGTGGATTATTTATTAAAAATTTGAGTCCAATGATAAAGTGATGAAAAATCTTTTAAATCATAAAAGATAGTAGATTTTATATTCTGCTTGACTCTTTTAATGGATTGCTTGTTCATTGCAGATTAAACTTGATATTTGTTATATTGTATCGGTTTAACATTGTTTAAGACTAATAATAATTTATTACGCATTATCTTAGTCATAATATTTCTTCTTTGGGCTAGTTGAGCTCACCCTTTCTTTCATTGTTCTCTTGAGGAAATGAGAATATAAATTGGAGCAGTCGGGGAACGCAGTGATGGTCTAGATGGTGCATTAATAGTCCTCACTATTACGTGAAATAGTGTGATAATAATTGTAATGAGGACTCCTTTTGAGTTTGTATACTCTCTAGTAGACAATATTTGTATTCAAACACACAGTTTATGTTTTGTCGTATTGTACACGACAGTTGTATTATTAAGTTGTATTTGAATTCTGTACCATGTATCTGGCGACTTAAGATGGGTGATGTATACCTAATTTTGGGGGCGTCACAAAACCTCTCCTTGACAGAACTTTCTAGACATTGACAATAATGATATCTAATAATATTATTCAAATAATATGAATTATTGATCTGATAATGGGAAATACTGTGCAGTGACAATTATTGAAATAACAATATTATAAAATATCAATGCAGCAATTATTGAATCAATAAAATAAAATATTGAGCTTCCTCTAACTCGTAACAATTATTGAGTAGTGCCTTCTTACGTAAGAATCAATAATTCAACAATCTTTATGCAATACTGGTGTACTCTTTGTGTAACCGTGCGTATTCATCGTATTTTAACTACCATGTAATCCAGCGTTTGTAATGCGGTAACAACTGAATCATTATTTATAAAAACTCAAACTTGTCGTTTTCTTCATCCGACAGTTATTCTGTTATGGGGCCAACAAATGACTGCGCCGTCGTACGAATATTCCCCGACAACAAGTATATTCCACGACCAAACGAATATTCCCCGACAACAATGAATATTTTATAACCACTTGCTTATTTTTGCAAAATTTGCACATTTCACTCATAACCATAGTATTATATTAAATTATCACCTTATTATTCACAATAATAAATAGAGGAAATTCGATTTTATTTATAATAAGTTGGGGTCTTACAACGACACTTTCTTCCATACAACGCCTCAAATGGAGTCATGCCAATACTTGCTTGATAACTGTTGTTGTAGGAAAACTCCACCAATGGTAAGAACTTGTCCCAACTTTCTTTGAAGTCAAGGACACAGAGTCTTAATAGATCTTCAAGAGTATGAATAGTCCTCTCTGACTACCCGTCCGTTTGAGGATGATAAGCCGAACTAAATAGTAAATTCGTGCCCATAGCTTTTTGCAAACTAACCCAAAATCTTGAAGTAAATCTTGGGTCTCGATCAGAAACTATAGATACTGGCATACCATGCAATCTTACAATCTCGTTTATGTACATACTAGCAAGACGTTCAAGTGTATAAGTTTCTCGTATCGGTAAGAAATGAGCAGACTTGGTCAATCTATCAATAATGACCCAAATCGCATCTATTCCTTGAGAAACCTTAGGAAGACCGGTAACGAAATCCATGGTAATGTGTTCCCACTTCCATTCTGAAATTTTAAGTGGTTGCAATGGACATTTTGGCACTTGATGCTCCGCTTTGACTCGTTGACAAGTTAGACACCTTGAGATAAACCCCGCTATCTCTCTCTTAATATTGCTCCACCAAAATATATGTCGAAGATCACGATACATTTTGGTACTCCCAGGATGGATTGCAAACGGTGTGTTGTGTGCCTCCATCATGATTTTATACTTTAAGTCAGAATCGTTAGGAACACAAAGTCTAGATTTGACTCGAAGTATTCCTTCTTCATCGATTCTTGCTTCCGAAATAGCACCTTCTTGCACTTTCTTCCTCATATGCGTCAGCTCCAGGTCTGTAGCTTGAGCAGCTTTAATTTTATCGATTAAAGTCGGTTTTACTCGTATATTCGCCATTATCACATGATTCCCTAGAGTCTTTAACATTATCTCCATCCTTTGTAAATTATATAAAATGGGCCTTTGCGTTGACAATATTGTACTCGTGCCCGCATATGATCTTCTACTCAATACGTCAGCTACTACGTTCGCTTTTTCAGGATGGTATTGGATGGTATGATCATAATCTTTCAACAACTCAAGCTATCGTCGTTGTCGCATGTTGAGTTTCTTTTGAGTGAAGAAATATTTGAGGCTTTTATGATCCGTATAGATCTCCACCTTCTCTCCATACAGGTAATGCCTCCAAATCTTAAGCGCAAAAACGACAGCTGCCAACTCTAGATCATGAGTAGAATATATCCTCTCATATTCTTTGAGTTGTCAGGAGGCATAGGCTATGACTTTCCCATGTTACATGAAAACACATCCTAACCCTTTGCCTGAAGCATCACTGTAGATGACAAATCCTTCCGAGCCAGATGGTATTGTCAGAACAGGTGCTGAAATAAGCCTCCTCTTGAGTTCTTAAAAACTCTTCTCACATTCCTCGCTCCAACCGAATTTTGTATCTTTTCGAGTCAGCTGAGTTAATGGAGTAGCGATTCAAGAAAATCCTTCCACGAATCTCCGATAATATCCAGCTAAGCCAAGAAAGCTACGTACTTCGGTCACTGACTTTGGTTGCTCCCAGCTTTGAATTGTTTTAATTTTCGCTGGGTCAACAGATATTCCATGATTTGATATCACATGCCCAAGGAATGCTACATCCTCAAGCCAGAACTCGCATTTCTTCAACTTGGAATAAAGCTTATTTTCATGAAGCTTTTGGAGTATCAGCCTCAAGTGTTGCTTATGATCTTCACGGCTTTTGGAATATATGAGGATGTCATCAATAAAGACGACCACAAAGTGATCCAAATATTTCTTGAATACTCGGTTCATCATATCCATGAAGGCAGCAGGAGCATTAGTCAAACCAAAAGACATGACTAGGAATTCATAATGCCCGTACCGAGTTCTGAAAGCCGTCTTTGAAATGTCATTGGTTCTAATCTTTAACTGATGATATCCGGAACGAAGATCGATCTTTGAAAAGAATTTGGCGCCTTGCAACTGGTCAAACAGGTCATCAATACGTGGCAATGGGTACCTATTCTTGATGGTGACATAATTCAACTCCTGATAATCAATACAAAGTCGCATACTCCCATCTTTCTTTTTCACGAATAGAACAGGATCACCCCAAGGAGACGTACTAGGACGAATGAAACCGATGTCTAACAATTCATGTAATTGGGTCTTTAACTCCTGAAGTTCAATAGGAGCCATTCGATATGGGGCTTTAGAAATGGATTTTGTACCGGGTTCAAGGTCAATACCAAACTCGATTTCACGCTCCAGGGGTAGGCCAGGAAGTTCTTCTGGGAATACGTATTTTTGTTTAAATCTGAGACATGAGCTAAGAAAACTTGACATCCGTTTTTCAATAAACAAATAGCTTTATGGCTTGAGATGACCGTGATTGATTTTAATGGTTTGGTCACTTGAATTCACATAATAGGTTGGTTAGGAATATGAAAGCTAACAACCTTACGAAAATAATCGATTTTAGCATGATGAGTAGTTAACCAATCAATCCCTAAAATCACATCAAATGCAAGTATTTTCAAAGAAATAAGATCGACAGGTAACGTGCGGTTACCGATTTGAATCAAACAAGACTTATAAACAGTGGATGTAATGAAGGTTTCTCCCAACGAAGTTTCAACCGATAAGTCAAAGTCTAATTTCTCCGGAGTCAAAATAAAACGTTGAGCACAAGTAGGAGAAATAAAAGAATGGGTAGAACCGGTATCAAATAAAGTATAGACTTCGCTAGAGTTTATGATAAGCTTACCCGTGATGACCTCGTTCGGGTTCCTTGCTTTCTGGGAGGTCACAACAAACGCTCTCCCTTGAACTACACGCTTTGACTTTTTACGGGACGACCTTTGGTGCCTCCATCCAATTTGGACTTGTCTTGATTGCCTGATAAAATCGGGCTAAGTGACCTTCTCTTCCACAATTATAACATGCTTTTGGTCGCATCAGCGTAGTTTTACTGGATGTGTCCCTCCCTTCCGCATTTGAAGCATATGATAGGTGGTCGTTCTTCTTCCTTAACAACGGGTGTTGGTGCTGACGTCTTTCCATCATTGTTGAATCTCCTCTTCTTGAAATGTCCATTATTATTGTCTTGGCCATGATTACCACCGAAGTGGTTACCATTTCTGGCATGTTGATTCCCTCCATGTTTGTTGTCAAGCCCGATGGATTGCTACCCTTTGGTATTATCATTTTTGCCTTTTGCTTTCTCTTGGTTGGGTTGACTCGTTATCGCGCTCCAATAACTGAGCCCTATTTACAACATCTGAATACAAACACAGTTTATGAGAAATTAGGTATTGACGTATCTCGGGTTTCAAACCTCTTAGAAACATCCGCGTCATTCTCTCATCATTATCAACCAAGTGGGACGTAAATCAAGATAACTCGGCAAACTTAGCTTCGTACTGCGCCACTGTCATATTGTTTTGCTCAAACTTGATGAACTCTACCTCTTTCATGTGACGAATACTTTAGGGAAAGTACTTGTCGTTGAATAGTTCTTGGAACTTCTCCCAAGATATCTTAAGTGCGGCAGGTTGAGTATGCTTTACTGATTCCCACCAGTAATCTACCTCTCGTCGCAACATAAAGGTGGCAAAGGGAACCTTTTGCTCCTCGGAGCATCCCAAGACATCAAATATCTTAGTGATCTGCTTTATACACGCTTTCGCCTTAAGTGGTTTTGGCTCTCCAATAAACTATGGTGGTCCCAGCTCCTTGAAGCTGTTAAGTGGTGACCGTCGAGAGTTTCGGTGTTTCCACCTACATTTTGGATGAAGCGCTCTACTTTGATGTTGCATGAATTGCATAAAACCTCTGAACATTCCATTATTCATCATTTGGTCAGTGTTGTTGTTTGCATGAGGATTGTCGCCTTCCTGATGCACATTATCCTGATTATTGATATGTGGAGACTCAACAGTCTCCTGTGCTCCATTGCTATTCTCAACATTTTCGGATGTCATTTTCAAATACTGTCACAAAACAAGGGTTAATTGACATGTAACATATTATCCCTATACTCCAACCGACCAATTAAATACCAAATAAACTTAGGTAGGTCATACTAGCGAAGGAATTCCCCGTCTCTCCCCTCCTAGTTCTAGTCTCACATCTTAGCCAGGGATCATATCCTAAGCTTTGATACTAATTGTGGCGCCCCCAAAATAGGTATACATCACCCATCTTGAGTCGCCAAATACATGGTACAAAATACAAATAAAACTTAATTATCTACAATAGTCGTGTAAAATACGACAAAACATATTCTATGAGTTTTAATACAAATATTGTCATCTAGACAATATCCACACTCAATGGAGACCTCATTACATTTATTATCATACTATTTTACAGAATAGTGAGGACTACTAAAACAACCATCTTGGATGGTCAATGGTTCCCAGGCTACGTACCAACTATATTCTCATATCACGAATAGAAACGGTGAAAGAAAGGGTGAGCTCAACTAGCCCGATAAAAATATTATGACTAAGATAATGCGAGAATAATTTATCGTTAGCCTTCAGCAGTGTTAAACTAATAAAATATAACAAACATCAAGTTTAAGCTGCGGTGAAACAAAGCAATCCATTAGAAGAGTCAAGTAGAGAATAAAATCTACTATCTTCTATGATTTAAAATATTTTCATCACTTTTATCATTTGAGACTCGACTTAATAAATAAATCACATCATCCACACTTTTCTGCCGAGGATATTCATTAGTATCACGACCACAAATTATCCATGCACTACGGGCGAGGATATTCGTGTATTCATCGATGGTCATGATTATGCCAACAAGCGTCCATCGATGCACTACTACTGACGATGAGGACTTTTACCACATCATTTGTAACATTACGGTCATGATTATATCGAATAATCCCTAGTCATAATCATACCAAGTCCATCTATGCACTCTGAGGCCACAGATGACTTTCAACATATTATAAACATGAGGATGATGAAAATGATATAAGAATTCAATAAAAAAAGTTCAAGGATAAATTTTAAAATATTTATAATTTAATTTATCCGAAATCAATAACGTCAAATTGTCGACATGATCTTTGTTTTGTGGAGTAAAATTCAAGAATGCTCGGAAGAATATTTCCATGAAAAGATCTTTGGATGAAGCGCAAATATCCGAGGATATTCTACTAATTTTATGGGGTATAGAAGCCAAAACTTTAACCATTTGAGTATAATAGAATATATGAAAGCGCAAATGGATTTTTGTCGCCATGCGATAATCACGTGATGCAGATCATTTCCACAATTTAATAAGGAATGAATCTGAAGGATCATTCACCATGCATGCTGGTAGTCCACATAGACGAGTTATTCCAGCAGAATAATAAAGAATGAAACCGGTCGTGCGTAATCCACATGATGTGATATTCAACAAAATAATAAAGAAGGAACGGGTCATGCGTAATCCATAGAGCGATGGATATTCAACGAATAATAATAAGAAGCGGAATAAAGAAATGCGTAATCCATGCGAGACGAGGATATTCAACAGAATAATAAAGAATGGAATAACAACGAAATTCACCAAGCATGCGATAAAGCCTTACGCAGACAAAGGTTATTCAACGGTATAATAAAGAATGGAATAATGAAGAATTTCACCATGTATGCGGTACTTGGCGAGAGACGGAGTTATTCAACATAATAATAAAGAATGGAATAACAACCCTTACAGTATTGAAAGAAAATAACACTCTTCATGAATCTGAAAGAAATAATACCTCTTACCTTAAAAAAAATTTGGATCTTTGGAATAGTGAGGTATGAAACTTTCTTCTTCTTTCTCTCTATAATTTCTCTCTATAATAATTGCTCTATAGCTTTAGTGAATTGGTGAGAAATGAAGGAAGAATGAGCTTCTATTTATAGGAAAATATAGTTTCGATAATTGCACATTTTGGGGCTCGAAATATTCTGATTATAATAACTTCCTCTTTTCTTCATTTTTAATTTAGTCATGCAAGTATTATCAAACTTGCACCACCTCCCTAATAGTAAATAATGTGAATCAATAGTAAATCATGTGAATCGATAGTTCTAGACATATGAAAAAATGAATTACAATTATAGTACCTCCATCTATACCTCCATTTTTAACTTAGTCATGCAAGTATTATCAATCTTGCACCACCACCCCTAATAGTACAAGAATGTGAATCAATAGTACACACATGTGAACACATAGTTATAAGCATGTGAAATAATAGCAATTAATTGCTCATTTATCCGGTTAATTACCCGATTTGTCAATATAACCTCTAGACATCTATTATTATCGAAATAGATGTCGATTTCCATTAACACTAATAATCCCAACACAATGGAAATATCAAATTCATCTTTAATCAACACGAACTTATTCATCATTAATATTATAACTCACGATATTTAACAACGAAGTCGTTCCAGGAAGAGGGGGCTTTAGATAAGGATTTCTCCTTATTGGTAGCATGATTAGGTGACCAAACCTCTCCTCGATGAGAACTTAGACATTTTCAATATTATAAATAATAATATGAATAACTTTGTCGTCTCAATTATTGATTTAATAATATAAAATATTATGCAAATGATCTTATGACAATAATTAAATCAATAATATGAGAGAGATATGCACTGGCAATTCATTGTAGCAATAATTGAGTATAACTAAGTGACTTCTCACGTAAGCATCGATAATCAATATCGTGTCTGCTCTTATGCGAACCACGCCGTATTCTTCGTACTTTTTCTCTTAGGGTAGTTCAGCGGTTTTAACGGTAACACTTTTGTAGTTATTTTTATAAAAAGATAATTACATCGTTTTTTAACTACAACAATACTTCCATTAATGGGGTCCACTTTGATGATTGTCTTGCGTCGTCTGAATATTCCTGTTAAAAGCGAATATTTCGACCAATCGAATATTATATAACCACTTGCTTACTTTACAAAATTGGTATATATTACCCACAACTATAACATTATATCAAAATCACACCATAATATTCAAAAATATATTTCGAAAAAATTATTCTTTATTCATAAAAGTTGGGGTCTTACATTGATGGTTGTGGAGATGATGAGGAAAGTTAAAATTTTATATTCAATTCTACACAATTTGAGTCAAACGTATTTGAGGAGTCTTTAAATTATGAGTCTATGCCTAAAATTGATCATGTTGCATTTGATGAGTCACATTGAAAAGTCTACTGCCTAAAGTTCCATACCCCGAAAGACTTATTCCTAAAAAATCACTCACTAATTTTTTGGACCATCCCATTAAAGTAAACATGATCCAAGAGTTGTCATTGACCCAAGAAATAATTGAAAATAGACTCTTGATTGAAAAAGATCCAATTGATTTTTTCTTAAATCACCTTGACCAAAATTGGAATGAATCTGAATATTTAGATAAGGTCAATGAGTTGTTAAGATCCACTACAAATAAGTCAACTAAACTAGAACATGTATTTGAACCAATTCTTCCATCATTTGAACATGTTAGTGAAAATTTTCTTGAGGTAAGTTTTAAGCATAACTGTGATGAAAATTCTGACTATTTTTAATTTTCTAGACCTCCTGAAAATAATAAAAAGTTCACACTCACTTACCTATTTGTATCATTCATGTATAGTCAAATAATTTTTAGGATTTATGAAATTTGTAAATATGTACATTTGTTTTCTTTTTCATCACATTTTCTTGCAGAACAAATGCCCTGCATACAAGATACAATTCTTTCACATCTTTGTTCTCTTTTCTTCATTTACATACATTGAAGACAATGCATGATTTAGGTATGGGGGGAGTTTGTTTGTATATTATTGTATTAGATTTTTTTTCTTTTTAGAAAAGTATAGTAAAAACACAAAATATTTATTAAAAAAATTAAAATATTTGTTTGACTTTTTATGAATTGAATTAATTCTAATAAGTGTTTGTGGAGCAAAACTCATGAGTGAGATTGAAATATTTAGAACTCTTGAATTTTTGATAAGATACGAAATCTTAGTTCAAAACATCATCTGGATTTAAAATTGATTTCACAAGCATTTTTGCACTTCACGTTTGCACTAATTCTTATTTGTGGGGTATAAACCATGATTCGAGTAATTTCAAAAAAAAAAAAAAAGAAAGAAAGAATGAATGAAAAAAAATGAAGTTGAGAAAAGTTGAAAAAAAAAAAGGAATAAATAACTGCTTCAATGTCCATTAAACGAAATAACTGGGTATCCAAGCTTCGGGAAGCATCGATATTCACGTTGAAAAGTGTGATGGATAAAAGCAGCTTGACTAGTCTAATTTTGTGGCCTTTGTTACTCGAGTTAGTAAATCCTTAGGGATGTCTATACACCTAGTGCCCTAAAGCCATCTGGTTTGGGAGTCATTAGTCCAACGCTCGCTCTACATGGGTAACTCTGAAAAGCCTAAGAAAATGAGACATTGCACAAGTCAAGAATCAAAATTGAAAAAAAAATGGAAAAAAGAAAGAAAAAGAAAAAAAAATGAGCTTGCTTGATTTTCATGGTAAAAATCCCTACTAAGAGTTACATCATATACATAATGCATGCATCACATGAAATTGATTTAATAAAGGATGGTGTCTAAAATAAAGATTGAGTATTTTTGATAAGATAAAAGTGTGATTTTAAATTTAATCTTGCTTAGGTATAATGTCCATGGATATTTAGAAGTTTTCTTTCAATTTCATAATTTGTTAAACCCAAAAATATTTTTGAATTTTGTGGGTATATTCACTACAAACCCTCACGAGACACAACTCATCCACTTGGGATAACCTAGGAGTTTAAAGGCTTGTTGCACATGCTAAGTGCAATCGTGTTTCCTATGAAAATGGAGTAGTTTAATTTTTGTTTTATTTTTATTTTACTCGAGGACGAGCAAAAGCTAGGTATGGGGGTATTTGATAGACACGTAATTCATACATTTTATTATCCCTAATTTTGTCCTTTTAATTATATTAGTTTATTAAATTAATATGTTTTATTTTATTTTGTAGGATTTAATATTTATTGCAATAAAGTCAAAATCTTGGTGATCAAGCGATATTTAATGCTCTTATTCATATAAGGAATATCCAAGAAGAATCCTCCAATGAGAATGAAAGAGGTGGAACAATATTGGTGTGCAAGTCAAATCCAACAAGAGAAAGGAAAGTCTATCCGGAAGGTCTTTTTGAGAAATTGATTGCCACTAGGAAGTGAAACCTACATGGAAAGGGAACAAAAGTGTCCAAGTTCAATGAATCTAAATTAGGGTTCAAGATTTATTTTTCCTATAAATAGGTCTCTTGTTTTAGAGATAAGTATTAGGTATTGTATTAGTTTAGATTAGGAGTAAATTAAATTACGTCTTCATTGTACGCTCGTTGGATGATCGTTAATAAAAATGAGTTTTCTTATTTATTTTTAATCTTTTTTCCCTTTATTTTAGTTAATTTATTTATTTCCATGTCAAGTTAATTTCTTTAATCTAGGATGAAGATGAAATTAAATAATTATTCATGAAAATATTTTTCATCTCTTCTATTATTTATACTTTTATGTTAAATTGATTTCGCCTTCATATTTCATTATTGAAATACCTTCGTTTTATAGTTCTTATGTGATTTTAAATTAATTAAGAAGTTTTGATAGATTATTGTTAAGATATGAGTTTTTTATAATCCATGTTTGCTCAAAGAAGTTTTGATGGATTATAGTTAATCCTTGAATTTCCATAGCCTATGCTTGCCCACGTTAATTGTAAAATTACTAAATTAAAGGGAAGAGAGATCAAAATCATAATTGAGTTATAAAAATAGAAGAGATTGAATTATATGTTATGTTTATTATTTAATGGATTCGGATTCTTAGATTGCTTCCTCATTATTAGTTTTCATATTCTAGTTAATTAATTCTCAATCTTTACTTCTAATTCGCCTAAAATAAATATTAAGGGAACATTAAAATTAATCTAGTCTCTGTGAGTTCGACTTGTACTTGTCAGTTTTTCAATTCGACACTGTACACTTGCAGTACATATTTTATCACATCACCGACGGTACCCCACCGTGGTCGATAATGTCGTGGCCATAGACCTATGCCGACATTATGATACCCCTGTGTCGACGACGGGTCTACCATCGCCATACAATTTTCCCCGCTAAGCGTAGAGTCCAACGGCGACGGTCTCGTCACCAACACCGACGGACTAAACTATCGGCATAACGACGGTGCTACCGTCGACCTAAATATAATAACTCCTATTGTTTATACACCTACAGCAACCACAATACCATCGGCATATACCTTTTTAATTTATTTTTTCTATTTGGGAGGTAACTATAATATAGATCTATTTATTTAAAACCACATACATTAAAGACACCAAAAAGAAAACAAAATCACAACAATTTTAACACCCAACCAATATGTATATGCTTAAAGACACTAATTTTAACAAATCAACAAGGAACATCAGTAACAGTAAGAATAATGCTAAACCAAGGTTATAATGCCAAGACCAAGGCTGAAATCATTAAAGCAGTTGAACTCTATCAACCAATAAAAATAGTGAGGATAAATAGAAACATATGAGGGGCAACATAGCCACCACTAGAAGATGATCAAAATGCACTGTAAATAGCAAGATGTCTAAAAAGTGATCTAACATCACATAGAAAACTGGAACATGCCTCTTCCGCACCACAGCCCAACATTAGTTTAATCAACATCTTCATCCTATAAAACAGAAATAATAAATTAATCACCAAAACCAACCACATACGTCTGAAACATAATTAAAAAGTGAATATTTAAATTTCGCACAAACCTCTTCACTGCCCTCTTCATCTTCCTCATCATTGACTTCAGATTAGACTTGTCAGATTCCTCATCATTACCTCCAGCCTAAATTTCATTCAAGGTTACATGTTGTTCAAAACTATAATAAATAAAAATATTTCATACAAAAACTTCGAACAATCATTACCAGCTTCTTGTTATAGTTTTGAAGTTTCTTTTCATACTCTTTCTTCCTTTGTTCTGCCTGTGCTACAAATGGAGCCTTATCCTATATTTATCCACATAATCACAATTATATTATTGGCACTGCTTGCTTCAATAATTTGCAACATAGTAATATGTAGTTGCACATTATATCTAATCAAAGTATGCAACTTTAATTCCAAATATTTTTCAAATTCGAAAACAGGATACAAGTATAATTAAGAGGGGTGAAGGGGGGACAGTATATAAAAATACACCACCAATGAAAAACTCTTAGGCTCAAACATGCATGGCAAAAGGTAAAGTTCATCTTCATGCAAAACTAATATTTCACTTGTCTAATAGCCACACAAATAATATTTCCATTATTTATGTCCTAGGAGATATGTCAAACAAATGTATTAGGAGAAAAAGAAAAAGGGAGGGGGGAGAGGGGGTAAAAAGACTTCACACTCCAGTAAATTGCCATCAGGTTCAAGCCCAACATATCCTAGATTTCCATAAACTGATCAAAAGCATATTTGGTTGAGGATATGAGCAAGTCACATGCAACAACATTTTGCCATGAGGCAAATTGTGACCTGTTGGTGGGCCAAATGACAAACCAACCAAATTTCACAAAAAAGAAAAGAAAATAAATTAAGAAAATAAGGTGGAATAAATCATAAATACCTAGCATGATTAAGCAATCTCTGCTCATGTCTGCACAGTGCCGTGGCCTAATTTGGAGTACTCTTCCTATTTAAACACCAAATCGGCTCCTCTATAGCCTATCTGGAAAAAGGAAAAAAAAACCTGTTGTTTCTATTCTAAAAATGAGTCCTTTTACTTTCAGAAGCCTCACATTTATACTTCTAATTTCCTTTTTAGTCTAGTCTTCCACATTTGAAACTTGCAATGCTAGAAGAGGCAAGCATTGGAGGCAAAGTAGAAGTTTAACAACTTCTTTGTCCAAGAAGAAAGGAAAGAATCATGGCACTAGTCATCACCACAGCAATGGCAGTAAATCAAAATCCAACACTCCATCTCCAGTAGCACCACCACCTCCAGTACCTAAACCAAAAGATGATAGCTCGTTAGCCCCACCAAAGAAAGATGACAACTATGCTCCTGCTGCTACATTTGATGTATTAGACTTTGGTGCCGGGGGGATGGAAAAACTGATGATACAAAGGCAACTTCTTTTTTTTTAATCACCAACTGATATCATATTTCATAAAAATTCTCGAGTAATTATGCACACAAAGTAAAACTTGTACCAAATTTATTCAATAAATGCAGGCTTAAGCTTACATGCATTTATCAATAATGTCAGTAGAAAGGAAGATACAAATAAAGTAACATGCATTAAGAATGTAGCAGCCCATGTGAGGTGAGGATCATTTAAGTTATGATAAAGTAACATGCATTAAGAATGTAGCAGTCCATGTGCTCTACACGTTTCTTCCAAACCAAGAAAAGAAATGCACTTCAAAAAAAAAACTTTCATGTCAAGTGGCAAGGACAGAAGATTGGTGCCCATGGATTTGTGAAAGTAGTATTCTTGTTCAAAATATCATGTCATTACTTTAGGCCCCCTTAATTAAGATATTAGCACGAATGGATTGACCACATTAATGTTGTAATTGAAGAAAGATATTGTCGCAACGCGTCAGAATATATAATTTTGTATTTTATTTTTGAGTAAAAGTTTCATACAACGAGCAGTGTTCCGATCATTAATGAGGTACTTAAGTTGAATAAAATTATTATATTAGTTTAACACCGTTTGTGTATACATTAATTGCCATTATATATATGATCAAATTTAAACTCTTTATTTTTTTGGCTTAATTACATTGCATTAGTTAATTTCAAAAAATGTTTAGATCAAGCTGCTTAAATTTTGATCCGTTAAAATAGAACAAATTAAGGAGATAGAGATGTAGAAGACTGATCAATGAACGTGAGTTGGCAGTTGTCTTCACTACTACAAAAATGGATACAAGTCCTTACAAGTTACAACCAACTTTTCATTCATAGCTGGCATATATGACCACTACTTACAGAGCTAATAGTGTATATTATGCATGATCCATTACCCAAATTTCACCATCTCTTATTTTCTCATCACCCCCACAAAATAAAACCCATAAAAAAATTTCTCTTTCCACTATGGCTTCAGAGAATTTCAAACCCTTTAACAAATACTTTAGCCATTAAGAATGAAGCTTTAGTAAATACTTTAGTCATTTTATAAGTTTTAATGAGCATTATGTTCAAATTGTATTTCATAAACTATTAGCGTAACCCCTGTATGAAAAATCTAGATACAGTTATCAATCAATACCTATTCAAGAGTATTAATTAAGTACACAGTTTAAAGAAAAACGAAAAGAAGATAACTCAAATAAACATGTATCTCACAGCTTGGATCTTAGTTCGAGGAATCCCATCCAAAATGAACCCACTTTCACCCCTGCAGTATCCTTCTTCAAGCCTCTTTGACAAGAGACCAAAAATTATTTCCTCTGGAACATGCTTCCCTTGGTTCACAGAATTTGCAATCTAAGTGGGGGCAAGGACCAAGGAGACAAACAGAGTACACAAGTTACAAACTTAATATTCAGACGAAGAGGGATACATGCAACTCAATTAGAATGTGACCTCAGTTAGAGACTATGACCCCAGTTAAAAATACTAATCATAAATAACAGTTTGTATTATTAATATCAGTCACACTAGTAAATGTGGAAGATGTTGTAAACAATTTAAAATGGAACCTTTCCGTTTTAAAACTGAATATATTAATCAAATATTATACTAGAACAAGTAGAACTGGTTCAGAAGGGAAAGTAACAATAGGCGGATATAAGAGTAACTGAATCTGCAAAGAACTTCATTATGACAATCTATTAGCTTCAGTAGGATGAATAATGCATTGATGATTGATATTTACGATAGAACTGATGATTCATTGAATATAAAGATTAACTACGGTTAATACCAAGCGGCAAAATTGAATATGCCCTCAACCACATAAAAAGGTTTTTACAACATAATGATAAATAAACACACAATTGACACTCATAAATTAATTTTTGTATCAATTATGTGTCATTTGTTTCAATAACTGGTTACATTTTACATCAATTATATATATTCCTATTTAAACCGACAGAATATAAAGTGGTTTATGATTTTTTTAGAGGCAATGCTAAGCAATCAGGTTGATTGCAACAGCACAAGGTATATGCAAAATACCCACGATGGTGTTTGAGAGTAAACCACCACATGAATTAGAAAGTTGAATGCGAGATAATATTTAACAATAAAACTCAAAACATAAAGTTAATACTTACAGAGTTTTTAGGTGAGTGAGTTTTCCAAGATCTGATGCCACTACTCCTTCCAAAGAAAGCCCATTAAGATCCCTTCGCATAAAAGAAAAAGAATATGAATACTCCAAAGTGCAAAGCATATAGATATTCTTCTATCAAAACCAAGAAACATAAACCCGCTCTAATTCTGCATATTAAATTTTCAAGACTAAACCATTTGATATTAGTACAGTATGGATTATCACCTAAGGAAAAGAAAAGAAAAGTAACAAACATATTGGGGTACTATTAGTTCAACACATATACTCTGTCAACTGAAGGAAGTAGACATTAATTTCGCTTTCCTTTTTTTATGTATATAATGAACACCTGACCACATGCATGGGCTGCAGTTATTAGGCTTCCAATCCAACAAAACACCATATGGATCCAATTCCACAGCAGCACAAAACTCCAATAACGCCAATCCTGCATTTCCATTTCAAACCATATCAATAAAGATCAGCAAACAAATTCATATTTGGGAAATTAGTATTATTGTTCACCAAAGATTACCTTCAGAATTCAGCTAGCAATGCCATTGAATTCCCAATACAAGACTCAAAAGTGCAAAACACGATAGTAACATTACATTAATTTCTTTAAAACCCTGAAATCAGAACATTCATTATCCTATCAATTCACAATACATGAACACCAGTCACCAGATTAGCAATTCACAATACAAACATGTATTATTCAATATGTGAAACTGTTCTGGGACTTGGCAAACGAGGGAAAGGCTTTATATAGGAATCACCATTTTTGGAGCACAAATACAAACAACTGACTCACAATGAAACAAAAACAACACAATTACAAAACATAAACCAAAATCGCATGACAAATTAATTTTTTAATAACAAAAACAAAAAAAACTACAAAGACGAACCAACCTATTCAATACACAAATTCTTCTTAGCTAATACCAAAAACAAGTAATTAACATATAATCAAAAAAGACAAAGGATTCTTACCAACTTCTTCCGTGCATGCTTAGATTTGAATCACCCTTTGCCAAATCTAAATCGTTACAATAACCAAAATTAGAAAATTTTGAAAAATTAAAACCATAAGAAATAAGAAAACACAAGTTGGGGATATGCGTAGTGAAGGAAGAGGAATTCACGTGAATTAAGGAACCAATAAATGAATTCGCGAGGCTATATAGGAACATACCCACACAAAAAAAAAATAGACGAACTCTACTTTCACAAACGCGATAAGGCGATTTAGGGGGTTTTGGGTTAGGGCCGAGGGGGAGAGGGCCAGGCAGAGAGGGAAAGTATAAAAGACTAAAGTGGGACAAGGTGCAAAAATATCCTAACGTTTATTCCAATGTTTACCGAATCTATACTTTTTTTTTTTATCTAAAAATACTTTCAACTTTATATTTTTGGATCGTTCGCGTAACAAAAATGCCAAATAGACAAACGGCAATAATGTGGCAGGGGCATGGAGACTTAAATATAAATTATATTCTAAATAAAATAATATATATTATTTAATCAAAACAAAAAATACTAAAATAAAAAAAAAAAAGCATAACATATTTTGAATATTTTGTATATTACTAAAATATATCACTAAAATATTTTGAACATTAACGTTAATATATTTTGAATATTAAAAAAAAAATTAGTAATAACGTTATTTTAGTAATAACGTTGAATATTTTGAATATTACTAAAAAACAATGTAATATTAATATTTTGTAATATTAATGTAATATTTTGTAATATTAACGTTATTACTAAAATAACGTTATTTTGGATTATATAAATATTCAAAATATTCTAAAATAACGTTATTTTTTAGTAATATTTTTTAATATTCAAAATATATCAATGTTAACGTTTTATATATTTTTAGTTACGTTAATTAAAATAGTATTTTATGATATTAGTTACGTTAATTAAAACAATATTTTATGATATTAATCATAACATAATAGTATTTGTGTAATATTTACATTAATATTAAAATAGTATTTTATGATATTAATGTTATTACTAAAATACTATTTTGAAATACTATTTTAATTAACGTTAATGAAATGCCGCAGTACAAAATATTAATGTTATGATTTTTATATTCAAAATATTACAAAATAATTAATGTTATGATTTTAGTATTTTAATAATGTAATTTGAATTTTTGTTGTTTTGATTAATTAACAACATAATTTGAATTTTAGTATTTTAGTATTTTTCAATTTGAATTTTTCTAATATTTTAGTTTTTTTTAATTAGTATTTTAATATTTTTTAATTAGTATTTGATGTAAATATGTTATGTTTTGAATTTTAGTATTTTGATTAAATTATGTAAATATGTTATACAACTTATTTTATTTAATTAGTTGTTTTGATTAGTTAACAAAATAATTTGAATTTTAGTATTTTGATTAAATGATATAAATATGTTATGCTTTTTTTTATTTTGAATTTTAGTATTTTTTGTTTTGCTTAAATGATATATATTATTTTATTTAAAATAAGTTTTATATTTAAGCCTCCATGCCCTTTCCACATCATCGCCGTTTGTCTATTTGGTATTTCTGTTAACGGCAGGGGCACGAGCGGCCCCAAAAATATAACGCTAAGGGTATTTTTGGACAAAAAAAAATATAAGGTTCTCGGTAGACATCAGAATAAAAGTCAAAGGCATTTTTTGAACCTTCTCCCAGACTAAATTTAAGTGTTTTAATTTTAAAAGATTCTATAGAGACGTCGTCATATGTTTTTTTATTACTAACCATATAGCGACGGTACTACGATCCTATAGTTTTTTTTTGCACTTGAACGACCACATCGTGTCATTTATATGTATTTACATTATGTTATCAGCTGTTATATCGTAGAGTAACAACTGTTATATTATAGAATAACTAACATTCATACACTAAAGTTGGAAACTAAGATTTCATTAAATCTTTAAGGGGTTTTTTAAATTAATATTCTGTTGTGCTAGATTAATTGAATAAATTAATTATCTAGTAATTAATCTTTAAAATAAGCAACAAAATTTAAAAGATATATTCAACCCCATCCTTATAGATCTCTTTTGTGCCTTTGGGATACAACACAAAGTTCTATCTTTCTCCTTCGTATTCGATTCCATTTTTCAGGTCTCTTAAATGCCAAAATGGTTGATTAATACAGAACGAAAGTGATACTCACTCATGAACTAACCAATAAAAATAAAACGATGTTTCTTTAAATTTATTTAAAAAACTATGCAAGTCAAATACTACTAAATAAAAAAAGAAGCAATACCGCTCTCTTGATAGAACAAAATTATCATATCTGATTCCTTCGGGGGATTGTTGGACCTTCATCAACTTGTTGGAAATGGAGTACCATGTCGACAAGATCCATATAAAGAAAGTCGCACAGAAAGAGAATACTACTTGGAATTCTTTGAGAATCCATAAAGACAGTGTGTATAAGAGATATCGCCTATATCCCCTAACATACAAAAACGTAATAGGAGATGTAAGAATTGATACATAGAATAACTTTTTATATAATTGATAATCATATAAAGTATGAGATATTTTAGCTATTTGCATCAAGCTCAAACTTCTTTCTTGCATATGTGCCCCCTTATGTTTCTTGAACTTATTTTGAATGTAGTTAATATACATTTTTTGATTTTTTTTTTTATAGTCATCAATTGAAAGGAGACATTTTTTTTTATTTTTGTTATAGCTATTGCAGCCACTGAAGGAGCTATTGGACTGACTATTGTTTCATCATTTTATCGTAACATAAAATCAACTCATATCAATCAATCGAATTTGTTGAATTAGAAGTATTAATCATATAAATTATTTATTTTAAATAAGCCCTGCCCTCTAGTTAATAAGGCGATCTCACTCAAAAATTAGTTCGGCAAATCGATCAAAAATAGATTCGAATTTTCTAGATTTGTGCCCAATTCACCCTTCTAATCAATGTAGGGATGAGGCTTTTTAGACATTCACTTTAGTCACGCTCGTCGTTTCTCGAAAGTATATTTTTTCTAAGAATATGGTCAAGCAGAAATTATTATATTCTTGATTCACAAAGCTTGTAGTTTAGGGGTGTAACTGATAAGTGAGTTTTACACCTACTTATTGGATATTAATTCACGCGCACTAGGCCCATCTCAAATATTTTTTAGTGTGTTTTTAGTTGCATTTCATGTTATTTTGCATTGCATATACTTAAAACTCCTTTTGGTGAATAAGTGCAGAAATCGGCCTAATTTGGTGGTATTAGAGGGTATGAGGCTAATGAATGTGTGAAGGCGAGGCATGAAGGTATAATGGAGCAAGGAGACCAAGCATGGAAGGAATGAGCAGCAAAACAAAGCGATAGCAGCAACAATATTGCAGAATCAGAACCAGAATCTCTGATTTGTGGTAAGCGGCTATCTGAACCAATGAAAGCCATCGCGCCAGCGCGACCCATTTGGACGGATAGGGCACTGCTTGTAAGTCGCGCATGCGAGAATTACTAAGGGACGGGTGCGCTTGCATGTGCAGCGTTATTGAAGTTGATGACTTTATTTTATTTGAGCGTGGCGAGAAGGGGTTCAACTAGGGCTTATATATATTAGGCGTATATCGGTTGTAAAGGGATATTCCACCTTGAAATTTGAAGCTATGGTCTTCTTCTCTCTTTAATTTCAATAATAGAATAGAGTATATTAGTGTAGGTATTTTCTAAAGTTGATTGGATTGGAGGTGGAAGCAATTGGAAATCATTAGAGATTGACCTTGGCTCGAAGAAAGTTGCACTCTGATTCTCTATCCTTATTCTCTCTTTGATTGCTTCTTGTATCTCGTGAGGTGTCTTGATATGTGGATAATAGCATTAATTGATTATGACTTAACTTCATTACGAGATTGCAATGGATTCTATGGATTAGTTATTTACGATATGTTTCATTGTTAGCCTCATTGATTTCTATGGATTTGTCTATTAAGATTCATGTTTAATTGCTTAGTTAATTGACCATGATTATTGTGATAACACATATGAACTTGAAAAAGGCGAAGTATGGGTTTAGATCGATCTTGATAGCTTGTGATTGTATATTCTACGTTGTGATGGGATGTATGATTTGTGCTTAGGATAGACATATCTAAAGAAGCACCACTCGTAATCGATTGAGAACTTGGAATTAAACCCTAATTATTTGTAAATCACATAGACATATAGTGATTTAGGTAATGTGGGTGTTCATGTGTATTCTATCAATTGTGAATTATATGTGATATGGGTATGGTGCATTGAAAGATGGCTATACTTTACTTTAGAGTTCTTGACTAACAAACCGGTACAATTAGTTTAGTTTAACATGAAATGTATGGATTTGAATGAGTCAATAGATGAAATTGTAATCTCAGGTCTTCGTTATCTAGTCTCACTCTAGAAGTAGTTAGGTTTATTTAATTTAATAGTTTAAATACAAAATATTATATCATTCGTTTAAATAAGACTGAGATGGTTATGGGTTAATGTTTAGTGAACTTTGTTAGTTAATTCTCCGTGGGAACGATACTTTACTTACTCTTTATTACTTGTTGACCACGTATACTTGCGTGTTGTGCGTAACTAGAATTACCTAACAAGTTTTTGGCGCCGTTGCCGAGGAATTATTTTAATAATTTTTGCCAACATTAATTTCAATCAAATTAGTCTTAATTTAAACATTTTATTTTATTTTATTTTATTTTATTTTGTTTTAATTATCTTCTTATTTTTCTCTTTTTTCAGGAACCATGGGTGACTTTTTTTATCAACGGCCTTATGCAAATATGATTCAACCAAGGGACACGAGCACTAAGGGACTCAATGTATTTTCTACATTGTCAGCACAAATTGCAACACTTTCGGAGAGGTTGGATATTTTTGCAGCCCAACGCACTCGATAGATAGTAGTTACATATGAATCTTTGTCTTTGGCGAGCATCTGCGAGTTATCAGTGCAACATCAAGGTTGGACAAGTGCAGTTTGGGGGTGATTACTTCAACAACGATGTTTATCCTGATTATCAACAAGGTTGGGGGTATCACCCAGATTCTGAATGGAGTTATAATTATCAAGACCAATCTGCATCCCAAGTCCAACATATCCATCGATTTCTCATATCCACCTCGATGCAACAAGAAGAAAATTGAGGTTGAAGGAATTCATGTCAAAAAGCATAGCGAGACCATGAAGAGATGATGATGAGTCGAGGAGTTAACAAGCCAAAATCTTAACAAAGCGGATGGAACAACTCATTAACTCCTCGATGAATGGTCCTCGATACATGGATTTGAAACTCAACAAGATAATTCAAGATTGGAGGATTTGTGGTTCAAGTTTGTAGCATCGGTCGAGGAGAAGATGATTGAGCAAGAGAGGTCGATTGAAACCCTGAGAATCGGATGGATTAAATGTTCGAAGCCTTGAATAATCGCCCTCAAAACAATTGGTGCTATGACATGGATGATGAAATCGATGGAGAGCCAGAAGTGTATATGCCACTGGATGAACTGAAAGGCGTAGACATTGAGGAGATAACTGGGGATGTGGAAAATGAAGAATATCATATCACCTTTATTATACCCCAAGTACATTCTCAACCAGAGTTGAAAAATTCAGTGAAATTTGCACACCCATGTCCCCTTGGTAGTCACATCCAAAGCAAGAATTTCTGCGATTATGAAGCCTCTTACAAACCATGGTGGGCTGAAGAAGAGATAATAGAAGAAGAAAAGCATGTTGTATCTTTCATGCCTCAATGCAAAAATCTATTCACAGACACAACGGAAGAAGCACCTGGCTATGCAATAGAATTGGGGGCATCATGTACAGGAAATATGCCATGTTGCTTCAATTCACATACACGCAAGATGGAGAACCTACCTACGCACATTGTAGTTCTAATGGATGGAAGGTTCCTAGCTTATCGTAGAGGAATTGGATAGCGGTGTCAAGAAAAGAGTCCAGCTAACGAACTATAAACCGAGCGCTCGATGGGAGGCACCCCATCCAATCTTTCTCCCTCCTTGTTTAATTCTAATTTACATTTCCATATTTAGTAGATGTTAGATAATGGTAAGTATTAATAATAGTTTGATTGTTTCTCCTCTCAGGTTCAATCCAATTGCTGCAAGCATTCAGGATCAAACAAAAGTCAAAAATTGAAACTGCCAGAGTCTGTGGTCGCATGGCTATATTCCTAAGCATTAAACTAAGCCTGGCATCTTACTTAGCGATAGCTCGATCGTAGAAAAAAATTGCTAAATTTTTAGAATTTACGACTTAAAAGCGTTGAGACGGTTAGAAGCCCACACTCGGTTTCCAACCATAGAATATCTCAAACTTAGTCATCGCTTTGATATACCATCGGATCATGAGGAAGTGACGAAGATGACATTGCCACTTAGGGAGTATTCTTTCACTTTTAATTACAATGAGGCGTTGTTTATTTTAAGTTTGGGGGTATTGGGTTGTAGTGAGTAGTTGTTGCATATAGTTAGTTGCATATAGTTTGATTGCATGTTTAAGTTGCATAGTAGGGGTAATTTAGTATGATTTTTTTTTTAGTTTTCTTTTGTCTTGTTTACTTAGTATGTGTTTAGTTGCATAACATTGCATAATCCAGGCTTTTAGTTAGTTGAATTCTAATTTGGTGATGATGACATAGAATTTGATAGATTTTGAATTAGGTGGATATCTTGAGCTTAGTTATAATTTTTTATCGATATATAATTCATGCTTCTTTGTTTAGATGTTACCGGGAAGTATGCATGATGTTCTGTTGCTTGTTGGTTAAGATTAACATGCTTTATCATTGAGAGGAAAATGATGTTTTAATGATAGAATTGTGTAGGAAGTGAGTAATGACTATGAAGACACTTAAACTCAAGTTTTGGGAGCGCATGGGTATGCTTGCTTTATAAAAAAAAAAAAAAAAAAAAAAAAAATTATTGAATAATTCTAGTGGCTAGTCTTGTTTGAGGCCTTTGTTACTTGAGTAAAATGCATGAGGGGATTGTCTCTACACCTAAGCGCCTAAGGTCTTAATGGTGCAGGAGTCGTTGGTTGAAAGCTCGCTAAGGGGTAGCACAGTTAGCCTAATGGAATGAGACATTGCACAATCATGGGAAATATATATATAAAAAAAATCAATAAACGCTACGGAAAAGTGCGAAAATCATCCTCGTGAGTAAAAATAAAGCAGAATAAACCCATTGTTGAACCTTAATTTGTATTGATGTGTTGAAGTAGTTGATGTCTCATTAGTATATGCAGCTCTTGATTTAAACTTCAATTTTCTGTCTTAAGCAATTTAGCATGTGGTATCTTCATCTTTGTCAAGCTTATCTGTGAACACATCACACACACACAACATCTTTATAGCAGGTTAGGATTATCTGATTGTATGTCATTATGCCTTTAGCTTAGTTTGATGCTTTGTTCTTAGATCTTGATATTTCTCTAAGGCATACCTTATTGGAATTTTTAACATGGCTGGAAATCGGGGGATTCATTGTCATAGTAGTGTAGCTTGCATAGCATGTAGATTACATTATATTGCATTGCTTGAGGGCAAGCAATAGTTCAAGTTTGGGGGTATTTGATAAGTGAGTTTTACACCTACTTATTGGATATTAATTCACGCGAACTAGGCCCATCTCAATTATTTTTTAGTGTGTTTTTAGTTGCATTTCATGTTATTTTGCATTGCATATACTTAAATCTCCTTTTGGTGAATAAGTGCAGAAATCAGCCTAATTTGGTGGTATTAGAGGGTATGAGGCTAATGAATGTGTGAAGGCGAGGCATGAAGGTATAATGGAGCAAGGAGACTAAGCATGGAAGGAATGAGTAGCAGAACAAAGCGACAACAAGCGTGATAATATTGCGAGAATCGAACAGAATCTCTGATTGTGAGCCGCATGATCGCTTGTGACTATCTGAGCCAACTACACGCGCCTTTTAGCGTGACCACCCATTTGGACAGACGAGAGCCTTTGCAAATCGCGCCAGCGAGAATTACTAAAAAAGTGACAGCGCGCCGACGCGTTATTCAAGATTCTTGACTTTATTTTATTTGAAGCGTGGCGAGAAGGGGTTCAACTAGAGCTTATATATATTAGGCGTATATCGGTTGTAAAGGGTATATTCCACCCCTTGAAATTTGAAGCTATGGTCTTCTTTCTCTTTAATTTCAATAATAGAATAGAGTAGATTAGTGTAGGTATTTTCTAGAGTTGATTGGATCGAGCTATGAAGCAATTGGAAATCATTAGAGATTGACCTTGGCTCGAGAGAAGCGATTTGCACTACGGTTCTCTATCCTTATTCTCTCTTTGATTGCTTCTTGTATCTCATGATGTGTCTTGATATGTGGATAATAGCATTAATTCAATTATGACTTAACTTCTATTCTGTGATTGCAATGGATTCTATGGATTAGTTATTTCTGATATGTTTCATTGTTTGACTTATTGATTTCTATGGATTTGTCTATTAAGATTCATGCTTAATTGCTTAGTTGTTTGGTCATCAATTACTGTGATAACCTATATGAACTTGAAAGACAAAGTATGGGTTTAGATCTGATCTTGATAGCTTGTGATTGTATATTCTACGTTGTGATGGGATGTATGATTTGTGCTTAGGATAAACATATACCGAAGCACCACTCGTAGTCAATTGAGAACTTGGAATTAAACCCTAATTATTTGTAAATCACATAGACATATAGTGATTTAGGTAATGTGAGTGTTCATGTGTATTCTATCAATTGTGGATTATATGTGATATGGGTATGGTGCATTGAAAGATGGTTATACTTTACTTTAGTATTCTCGACTAACAAACCAGTACAATTAGTTTGGTTTAACATGAAACGTATGGATTTGAATGAGTCAATAGATGAAATTGTAATCTCAGGTCTTCGTTATCTAGTCTCACTCTAGAAGTAATTAAGTTTATTTAATTTAATAGTTTAAATACAAAATATTATATCATTCGTTTAAATAAGACTTAGATGGTTATGGGTTAATGCTTGGTGAACTTTGTTAGTTAATTCTCCGTGGGAACGATACTTTACTTACTCTTTATTACTTGTTGATCACGTATACTTGCGTGTTGTGCGTAACCAGAAATTACCCAACAGTAACGACCCCAAAATTCATACAATTTAATTCTCGACTTCGGTCGTTAATAATACATTCAACCTCTAATTTTACATTATTAAACAATAATACAACCATTGAAATTTGCGGAATAATTAAAATTTTCTATTACAAACTATTCTCATTCCCAAAACCTTCAACCTTTACATCTAAATATCTCATAATCATTTTAATACTACAATGGTTTACATCGCAAAACGATATTACAATTCGACATTAATACACTATTCGGAACCTTAAACATGGTTCAAATAATAATAACAGAACCAAAGTGTATAAATCTTCAAGTATCACATCTGATTCATGTCTTTCAAGAACATCAAGAACATTAAAATTACATGTTTTGATTCTATAAATTATGTGTTTGAACTTGTTAAAATCATGTTAGAAAGGTTGGATAATGATCATATATGAAGTATAGTATATGGGTATGCTTAATTTAATGTATGGACAATAAAATTGGAAGTTATGGCTCTGTTCTGTGTTCTTCACAGAATGTATAGTTGAAATTGGGAGAGATTTTTTTTTGGCCTAATTTGGCCGTGTATTGCAAAAAACTACGAAATCGAGTGCAGGTAACCCGCTCCAAGCGTTACAAACTAAATTACCCTTACGTGGCAAAAAAAAATAAAATTAAAATAAAATTAAATAAATAAAATTAAAAAATAATTAATTAAAATATTTATCAAATAAAATAAATATTTTAGTTGAAATATTTAAAATATTTATCAAATAAAATAAATATTTTAGTTGAAATATTTATGGAATAAAATAAATATTTGATGGAAATTATCATTAAAATATTTATCAAATAAAATAAATATTTTAGTTGAAATATTTATGGAATAAAATAAATATTTGATGGAAATTATCATTAAAATATTTATCAAATAAAATAAATATTTTAGTTGAAATATTTATGGAATAAAATAAATATTCGATGGAAATTATTATGAAATAATTTATTAAAGTGTAATAATAGTAAGAAAATAAAAATATTCTAATTTAATTAAGTAATTAAATTAGAAGGGTAATGATTTTTTAAATAAAGTGGAGTTTATATTAAATAATTATGTAAAAATATAACTAATGAATGTCGTGAATACATATGGTATGTGTGTAGGATTTGTGGTGAACGGGAATAGTAATCGTTTAGCCTACGCAAAAGGCAAGTTCCTAAACCTTGTTTCTTTACATAAAACAAGTTCCTTATTCTATCTTGTTTATTATTGTTCAAGTCAAGATTTCATATTAGATGTTATCATTCTTTAAAAGCATAATTCCTGTTATACAATACTTATTCGATTGTATACATCTTGAACTTTATTATTCAAATTGAATATCAATTGTGACGCCCCCAAAATTAGGTATACATCACCCATCTTGAGTCGCCAGATACATGGTACAGAATTCAAATACAACTTAATTATACAACAGTCGTGTACAATACGACAAAACATATGCTGTGAGTTTTAATATAAATATTGTCATCTAGACAATATACAAACTCAATGGGGTCCTCATTACAATTATTATCACACTATTTCACATAATAGTGAGGACTACTAATGCAAACATCTAGGATCATCACTCTGTTCCCCGACTAGTCCCAGCTACATTCTCATTTCCTGAAGAGAACAGTGAAAGAAAGAGTGAGCTCAACTAGCCTGGTAAGAAATATTATGACTAAAATAATGCGAGAATAAATTATCGTTAGCCTTCAACGATTGTTAAAGCGATACTGATATAACAAACATCAAGTTTAAGCTGCGGTAAACAAGAAATCCATTAGAAGAGTCGAATAGAGAATAAAATCTACTATCTTCTATGATTTAAAAGATTTTTCATCACTTTAATCGCCGAGACTCAGCTCAATATATAATCCACATCATCAAATCATCCTTGCAATACAGGCCAAGGATATTCTTTAGTATCACGACCACGAATTATCCATGCACTACTGGGCCAAAGATAATCGTATTTTCATCAACGGTCCCGATCATGCCATAAAACAATTCATCTTTGCACCTTGGTGAAGAGAATCCATAGCCATAATCATACCAAAAGCCGACCATCAATGCACTACGGGCGATGAGGACTTTTTCATTAGTATCACAACCACAAATTATCCATGCACTACGGCCAAAGATAATCGTGTTTTTATCAATCGGTCGATCATGCTATAAAACAATTCATCTTTGCACCTTTGGTCAAGAGAATCCATAGCCATAATCATACCAAAAGCGTCCGTGATGCACTACGGGCTAATGAGGACTTTTCCACATCATTTGTAACATTACGGTTATGATTATCAAGAATAATCCACAGTCATAATCATACCAAGTCCATCTATGCACTACTGAGCCATGAGATGACTTTCAACATAATATAAGCATGAGGATGATGACAATGATATAAGAATTCAATAAAACAAGTTCAAGAATTAATTTATCTAGGAACTAATAACGTCCAAATTGTCAACATGATACTTCTTTGTAGAGTAAAATTCAAGAATGCTCAGAAGAATATTTCCATGAAAATATACTGGATGAAGCGCAAATATCAAGGATATTCCACTAATTTCATGGAGTATAGAAGTCAAAACTTAAACTAACTGAGTATAATAGAATATATGAAACTGCAAATGGATTTTCGCCCGCCATGCGGTAATTCACGTAGACATATCATTTCCACAATTTAATAAGGAATGAATACGAAGGATCATTCACCGTGCATGTGATAATCCACATGTAGGCGGAGTTATTCCAGCGAATAATAAAGAATGGAATAACATAAGGATTCACCGTGCGATGCGATAGACTGCATGAACAAGTTATTCCCAATGAATAATAAATAATGGAACCGGTAAAGCGTAATAAACGACGCAGGATATTAAAAGCGAATAATAAAGAATGGAATAACAACGAAATCACCATGCATGCGATAGGCCTTGCAGACGAGTTATTCAACGGAATAATAAATAGTGGAACCGGTCTTGCGTAAGCGCATGAGATGAGGATATTCTAACGAGAATAATAAAGAAGCGGAATATTAGAAGAATTTCACCATGTATGCGGTACTTCGCATAAACAGGTTATTCCAACATAATAATAAAGAATGGAAAAACAGAAGTTCTCTTCATGAATACAAAAGAATAATACCCCTTACAGGTACAATGAATAATATCCCTTACCTTAAGAAGAAGAAAATCTTTGGATATATGAGTAGTGAAGTAGCAGAATACTTTTCTTCTTTCTCTCTATAGTTTATCTCTACAGAGTTTCGATGAATTAAGTAAGAAATAATGAATGAATGAGCTTCTATTTATAGAAAAATGAATTTGCATAAGTAACTAACTCTCATGAATGGTCAGATTGATTTACTTTAATCGACGGTCCATATTTAAAGCAAAATCTTTTAAATAAAATATAATATATTCTATTTATAATATAATAAAAAGCGAATAACTTTATAAAAGATTTTACTTATGCAAACACTATATCGAGCATTTATGCAAACACTATGCATAATAAAATATAATATATTCTATTTATAGAATAACTTTATAAAAGTATTTTGTTTTATATAAAAGATTTTACTATGCAGAATATTTATGCATAATAGAATATAATATATTCTATTTATAGAATAACTTTATAAAAGTATTACATTTTATTACATTAATAATACCAATAAAACAAAAGCTGGTGACTTATCACGTAAACATCGATAATCAATCTGGTGTGCTACTATCTTATCCAACGCGCAGTATTACTATACTTTTACTCTAGGAGAGTAGTTCAACAGTTTTAACGGTAAAACTTCCGTAGTTATTCTCATAAAAATATTTTGTCATTTTTCCATCAAGAAAATAATTAGTTCTTGCGGGGTTCACCAATGATTGTCTTGCGAGTAAATGCGGATATTCTCAAAAAAAAAAGAATATTCCCCGACCAATCGAATATTATACAACAACTTGCATACTTTTCAAAATTTATAAATACTAAGCACAACTATAACATTATGTCAAATCCACACCATAATATTCAAAAAATTATTTCGAGAAAATTAAATATTTATTTATAAAATCTGGGGTCTCACATCAATTATTGTTGAACCTTGTAAGACTAGCGAACCCTTATTGATTCGATTAGTCCATAGTTGATGAACGTTCTAAATTTGAGAACCATTGTTGAGCTGATCCAAACCAAACTTCCTTTGGTGTGGACTCTAATGTCAAACTGAGATGAACAACCCTGTTATAGGGGATTAATTACGATTTAGCGTTAAGATATTGTGCACAGAATGGTACTAAGGGCTGATCCCCCTAAGTACGAGAAGAAGAGTCCATAGTCTTATGACTGTTAAAGGTTTCAAGTATAAACACTTGACAACCTAGGACATATGTAAGATCCCCAAATTTTATGAATAAAGAATAATTTTCTCGAAATATATTTTTGAATATTATGGTGTGGATTTGATATAATGTTATAGTTGTGGGTAATATTTACAAATTTTGCAAATTAAGCAAGTGGTTATATAATATTCGATTGGTCGGGAATATTCATTTTTAACGAAATATTAAATGCGGCGGCCTGACAATCATTGGTGGACCCCATTAAAAAAAGTATTAGTAGTTAGAAAAGCAGCGTAATTATCTTTTATAAAAATAACGGCGAAAGTGTTCTTGTTAAAGCTGATGAACTACCCGGTAATAAAAGTACAAGAATCTGGCGATGGTTGATAATAAGACAACACCGTATTGATTATTGATGCTTACGTGAGAAGTCACTTAGTTATACTCAATTATTCAATTACAAAGAATTCACGCATTTATATCTCCATATTATTGATTCAATTATTGTCACGTGATATCATGCATAATATTTTATATTATTAAATCAATAATTGAGACAACAAAGTTATTCATATTATTATTTACAATATTGATATGTCAGAAGTTACGTCGAGGAGAGGTTTGGTCACTAATTGGCGCCAATAAGGAGAAATCCTTCCTTATCTGAAAGCCCTCTTTTTCTGAAGCGACACGGTTATTAAATATTGTGAGTTATAATATTAATGATGAATAAGTTCGTGTTGATTAAAGATGAAATTGATAGTTCCATTGTGTGGGAATTATTAGTGTTAGTAGAAATCGACATCTATTTCGATAATAATGGATGTCTGAAGGTTATATTGATCAATCGGGTAATTAATCGGATAAATGAGCAATTAATTGCTATTAATTCACATGCTTATAACTATGTGTTCACATGTGTGTACTATTAATTCACATGATTTACTATTAGGAGAATTGGTGCAAGATTGATAATATTTGCATGACTAAATTAAAAATAGAGGTATAGATGAAGGTCTTATCTTGTAATTAGTTTTTTCATATGATTATCTTATTAAGTCACATGAATGAACTATTAATTCACATTATTTCTTATTAGGGGAGGTGGTGCGAGTTTGATAATCTTAACTAAATTAAAAATGAAAAAAAGAGGAAGGTATTATATTGTAATATTTGATTTTCAAAAGCGTGCGATTAATCTAGCTATATATTTCCTATAAATAGAAGCTCATTCTACTAGAAATTTGACATATAGCGACGAGGTATAGCGACGAGCTATAGCAAAAGCCGGCACGGAACCGTCGCTATATAAAATGCTCCCATTTTCCCCCAAATCATTTGAGTATCTTCACTCTTTCTCTCTCCTTACAGACGAACGGTGCAATAGTTAGGGTTTTAGTGCAAAATTGAACTCTCGCCGAAACTCTACATCCCGATCGAGGTAGGAAACGACGTCGCCCCCATCCGATTAATTTGCTGCTGAATCATTCGATGATCGGTCGAGTCCCAATCAAAAACCCCATCGTTCTTGGCCTTGTTCTTCTCGCCCGAGTCGGAGGAGGCCCCAACGGATAGCTTGGGCGGAGGAGGCTGGTGATGGTCGTCGGGAATTTGACTTAGCAGAGTGTAATTGGATCTCCTACCACCAATCAATTCCAATGACAAATTCCAAGTATCACAAAACCCTACGAACCGCCATTGCCATAGGTCGGTGGTGTGAGGTTAGTTGTTTTTTCTCTCTCCTCTCCTCTCTAGAATTTCTCACACTAAAAATTCGATTGTTCTTGTTGTACTAGTCCAGATGAAAGGGGGAAGTATCGGTTATTAGAGGGAATTTATTTAACTAAGGATAATAATATCCTATCCTATCACCTCACAGAACAGGTAGGAAAGAGTCAAAATTGCGGGCAACAAATTCTGATTTTAAAAAAAAAATGCAAAATGACTATTTTGAAAAGTTTTCAAGTGAAGGTTTTGTTTCAAAATTATCTTGACATATCCACCAGTACAGTTTAATTTATGAAGTCCTTTTCTGCATTTACATACTCTCTTTACAAAATGATTTCAATTGCAGGAGCGTGTGTGCTAAAGAAAACCATGATGTAGACATTGTGTAAAAGAGCATTGATGTTGTGCAAAATGTACATGAAATTGAGATGTTTTTGATTGATGTAATTGAGTATATATGTTTGTTGAATGTGTGATTTTTGGTAAGTGGAAATTTTTAACTTGTTTAATTGGCTAATTGAAATGGAATGTTGATGCTATTTTTGATTATGAAGGTGTGTTTATGAAGGTGTGTTTACTGAATTTTGCAGTAAACGTTATACTCTAGTAATTGAAATGGAATGTTGATGTTTTTTTTTCTCAACTGCTTGAGTTCAGTAGATCTTTTGGTCTTAAAACCCAAGATTTATTTATTAAATCTTAGGAGGACACTGTGACAGCTGTTGGGTCAAAGGTGTGGGAAGATGGGATAACTGAAACATTTCATAATGATGATGAAGCATTAGATGCAGCTGACAAAGGCATTACGGTGGGTACCTAGTGTTGTAGCTTTCTTTTACTTTCTCAGTCTGATGTTTCTTGTGGATAAGTTCATCTACGTAGTTGATTGCTTCTATTTTCTTTTCTTGAACGTTTCTCCTTATGGTTTAATGTGGATGTATTTTCAAATGTGTGCCTTTTCTATTTTGTTAACCTTTTTTCATATGCTAAGCGGACCCCCATTTTAAGTGTATGATTAGTAGTAAATGCAAATTTTCCTTGTGAGGTAGGTAGTCTATGATTAGTAGTACATGCAAATTTTCCTTGTGAGTGAAATTATAATTCAAGTTTTGAACAATATACATTTGTTTGTTGTTCATTTTCTGCTAAGGTTTAGATAAATAATAAATGAAGTGATTATCTGATTGATAAAGTATGGGAGTTGTATGATCTGTTTGCAGTTGAGAATGGAGATTGGTTATTCCGTAAATCAATTTATTGATATTGTTGTTGAATAACTTATATAGTATTTGATATGAAAATTACATGTGTTCTTATGAAGTGTAACCTAGCTTGTGTATCACTATTATGCACTATTATGAGGTAACTCTGCCCTCTTGCTCTTCTATATTGGTAAAAGTCTGTTGCATTTCTTTGTAAATAAATTTAACTAGAGATTTTTATTTTGTATCCCAAAAATAGTAGTGAAGCATATAACTTGTACTGTTGTATAATAGACAGATTAATTAACATTGATTTGGAATGAATGTTGGCTTGGAATTGTAATGCAGAGGCTGCTGAGGTTGCATAAATACTGGCGGATTATGGGATAGAGCCTCATGAATATAGGCCAGTGGTTGATGCTCTCAGGAAGAACCCACAAGCATGGCTTGATTTTATGATGAAGTAAGTACTGGAATCTGTTTCCTCAATTTTATTTTCAGTGTTCAAAAATACAAATGCCATTTGTTTGTTTTAATAAAGCACTTCATTTCATTTTTACAAAAATCACTGATGCACATAATAGGTAATGATAGTTGGCAGAAGAAGAATTTGGAACTAATAATGTGAAGTTGTTGTGTTAGTGCACTTTTTTTGAATATCAGTTTCACAAGGGAAAATTATTTGCATTTCAGCTTTTGTAATGAAATTAAGTGTAACCCTTTGGTCCCTCCTTGTCTTTTCTTTTGACTCAAGAAAAAGCGCACAATATATTTTTTATACAATTTACAGTACTGGAAGTGGCAGTGCCTCACGCGTGGTGTTGACATGTTTCTGTTACCTTTTTAATATTCTAGAATCCCAGAAAAGGACTTCACAAATAGTTCAAATGTGCCTTCTTAAAAACAGCATCAGTTTCAGATTTTTATTTTCAAGACCTTGGATGATCCTGTGTCCGTACAAAATGTATTATTTGTATGTGGTGATACATTTACTACGCTTAAATAGAACTTTAATGTGCAGGGCATGAGATACAAATTCTGATGTTTTAACAACTTTTTCTTTAGCAGTGTCCTGAACTAAAAGTATTTATTGCTTGTAGATTCCTCACTTGAGTCCTGAACTTTAATGTACTGGGCATGATAATGTATTATGTATTGCTGTTTGCATGTATTATTTTAAATAATATAGTTAGGTATTATATTATATTATTATTATTATAAGTACACCTTAGGCACATTTTGATCTCTTTTCCCATGTTTTCAATTTCAATAATTATATTGCAGGTGCACAACAGAATGCCAACTGAAGGAAATGGGCTACAAGTAACTGGGCAGAAAATATCCCAAGAAACTGAAGCTACAAATTCATAATAACAACTAATAGCCTAAAAGAAACTTAGGCGAGATACAGAAGATCACAGTAGTACATAAGAAACTTAGGCGAGAATATTGTATTGTAATGATAGATTGTAAAAGTTATTAGTTTAGTAGTTTGGTATAATAATGATCATCATATTTGAGGAGATGAATTATTCAACTATTATATTGTAATGCTGTAATGTGAATGATTTTAAATGATGTATATAATATTTTTTATATTTTATTTTATTTTATATTTGTGTTTGTTCAATAAATGTGTATTATTAATTATTACTACCTCCGTCCTACAATAAGTGCTTTTTAGGCTTAATAGTTTTTTGTCAAAATAAGTGATGTGTTAGAACTCCAATACAATTTTTGCAATATTTCTCATATATGCCCTTATGCATTCAATGGTATTTATTGCATCTTACCATCACTACAATTAAATGACACTCATTAACTTTTCAACTTCAAAGAAAATATATTAAGGGTATTTTTGTCATTTTAGCTTATGTATTGATATGTGTAATTTTAGCTAAAAAGGCACTTATTATGGGATGGAGGTAGTATTTTTTTTTAAATATAAAAAGGCTATAGCGACGGTCATCGACCGTAGCTATAGTGTTCTATAAAACAGTGCCTATAGCGACGGCCGCGTCAATAGTAGCAATAACTTTCGATGTTAGTTGGTAAAGAGAAAATACACGATTTTGTCATGCGACTATATGACGATTCTTAGGCCAATCGCTATAGGCCAAAAGATCGTCGCTAAAACCTTTAGTGATGGCTTACATATACCGTCGCTAAAACCTTTAGCGACGATCTTTTTAACCTATAGCGCGATCGTGCGCCCGTAGTCGCTATAGGTCGGTTTTCTAGTAGATCACCAATTCACTAAGTCTCACAAGAGCAATTATTATAGAGAGAAATTATAGAGAGAAAGAAGAAGAGAAGTGCAGTACCTCACTATTCCAAAGTATCAGGTTTTTTTCTAAGGTAAGGGTATTATTTCTTTTCGTATTCATGATGAAGAGAGTTATTTTCTTTCGATACTCGTAAGGGTTATTATTCCATTCTTTATTATTACATTGGAATAACACATGCATGCGATCTATCGCATGCACAGTGAATTCTTCTATTATTCCATTCTTTATTACTCTGTTGGAATAACTCATGCATATGATCTATCGCGTGCACGATGAATTCTGTTGTTATTCCATTCTTTATTATTCTGTTGGAATAACACATGCATGCGATCTATCGCATGCCTGGTGAATTCTTTTGTTATTCCATTCTTTATTATTCTGTTGGAATAACCTGTCTACGCGGGTTACCGCATGCATGATGAATTCTTCTGTTATTCCATTCTTTATTATTTTGTTGAATAACATGTCTATGTGGACTACCGTATGCATGGTGAATGATCATTCGTATTCATTCCTTATTAAATTGTGGAAATGATCTATCTACGTGGATTACCGCATAGCGGGCAAAAATCCATTTGTAGTTTCATATATTCTATTATACTCAGTTGGTTAAAGTTTTGGCTTCTATACTCCATGAACTTAGTAGAATATCCTAAATATTTGCGCTTCATCCAGTATCTTTTCATGGAAATATTCTTTTGAGCATTCTTGAATTTTACTCCACAAAGCAGTATCATGTTGACAATTTGGACGTTATTGATTTATGGATAAATTAAATTATAAATCTTTAAAATTTATCTTGAACTTGTTTTATTGAATTATTATGTCATTGTCATCATCCTCATGCTTATATTGTGATGAAAGTCATCTTTGGCTTACGTGCATAGATGGACTTGGTATGATTATGACCAGAGATTATTCGGTATAATCATGACCATAATGTGACGAATGATGTGGTGAAAGTCCTCATTGGCCTATAGTTCATTGATGGACAATTGTTGGTATTATTATGACCAGGGATTATTCGGTATAATCATGACCGTTGATGGTTACATGAATATCCTTGGCCATGATGCAGGGATGATTCGATTTTATTTATTAAGCTGAGTCTCAGCGATAAAGTTGATAAAAAACTACTTGACTTTTCTAATGGATTGCTTATTCCGCTGCAGTTGTTGATCTAAAACTTGTTGTCTATTATATTCTGTCAGTTGTTATACTGTTGAAGGCTAAGGATAATTTATTCTGCATTATCTTAGTCATAATATTTCTTACTTGGCTAGTTGAGCTCACCCTTTCTTTCACTGTTCTCTTCAGGAAATGAGAATGTAGTTGGGATGAGTCGGGGAACGGATTGACGGTCCAGATGGTTATTTTAGTAGTCCTCACTATTCTATAAAATAGTGTGACAATAAATGTAATGAGGACTCCATTGAGTGTGGATATTGTCTAGATGACAATATTCTTATTAAAAACTCTTAGATTATGTTTTGTTGTATTTTACATGACTGTTGTATAATTAAGTTGTATTTGAATTTTTTACCATGTATTTGGCGACTCAAGATGGGTGATGTATACCTATTTTGGGGGCGTCACAGTTGGTATAAAAGCTTAGGGATATGATCACTGGCTGAGATGTGAGACAAGAACTAGGAGGGGAGAAACGGGGAATTCCTTCGCTAGTATGACCTACCTAAGTTTATTTAGTATTTATTTGGTCGGTCAGAGTATAGGGATAATATGTGACATATCAATTAACCCTTGTTTTGTGGCAGAATTTGAAAATGACATCCGAAAATGTTGAGATAAGCAATGAAGCACATGAGACCGTTGAGTCACCAACGATCAATACCCAGGATAATGTGCATTAGGATGGCAATAATCCTCAAGAAAACAACAACGCTGACCAAACGATGAACGATGGGATGTTCAGAGACTTTATGCAATTCATGCAACATCAGGCGAGAGCGGCTCCTGTTCAAAATGCAGGTGGAAACACTGGCAACTCTCGGACGGTCACCGCTAAACAGTTTAAGGAGTTGGAACCACAAGAGTTTATTGGAGAGCCAAAACCACTTAAGGCTGAGACATGGATAAAACAGATCACCAAGATATTTGATGTCTTGGGATGCTCCGAGGAGCAAAAGATTCCCTTTGCCACCTTTATGTTGCGAGGAAAGGCAGATTACTGGTGGGAATCGGTAAAGCGTACTCAACCTGCCGCACTGAAGATGTCTTGGGAAAAGTTCCAAGAACTGTTCAATGACAAGTACTTTCCTGAAAGTATTCGTCACATGAAGGAGGTGGAGTTTATAAAGCTTGAGCAGAACAATATGACCGTGTCACAGTACAAGGATAAGTTTGCCGAGTTGTCCCGGTTTGCGTCCCACTTGGTTGATAATGAGGAGAGAATGACGCGGATGTTTCTAAGAGGTTTGAAACCCGAGATACGTTAATACTTAATTTCTCTTAAACTGTGTTTGTATTCAGATGTTGTAAATAGGGCTCAGTTATTGGAGCGTGATAACGAGTCAATCCAACCGAGAGAGATCAGCCGAAAAGTCGATAATACCAGTGGTACCAGTCATCAAAGCGGTGACAACAAGCGTGGAGGGAATCAACATGCCAGAAATGGTAATCACTTCGGCAGTAATCATGGTCATGACAATAAGAGTGGAAATTTCAAGAAGAGTAGATTCAACAATGTTGGAAAAGCCGTCGACCAAAGACCTTTTGTTGTTAAGGAAGGAGAACGACCACCGGTCGTATGTTACAAATGTGGAGGGGAGGGACATATCAGTCCAAACTGCGTGATGCAGTCCAAAGCATGTTACAATTATGGAAGAGAAGGTCACCTAGCCCGATTTTGTTGTGCACCAAAGTCAAGTCCAGCTGGGATGGAGGCATCAAAGGCCATCCCAGACAAGACAAAACCGGTAGTTCAAGGGAGAGCGTTTGTCGTAACCTCCCAAAAAATGAGGAATCCGAACGAGGTGATCACGGGTAAGCTAATCATAAACTCTAGTGAAGTATATACCTTATTTGATACCGGTTCTACCCATTCTTTTATTTCTCCTACTTACGCTCAATGTTTAAATTTGAATCCAGAGAAATTAGACTTTGAATTATCGGTTGAAACTCCGTTGGGAGAAACCTTCATTACATCTACTGTTTATAAGTCTTGTTTGATTCAAATCGGTAACCGCACGTTACCTGTCTATCTTATTTCTTTGAAAATACTTGCATTTGATGTGATTTTAGGGATTGATTGGTTAACTACTCATCATGCTAAAATTGATTATTTTTGTAAGGTTGTTAGCTTTCATATTCCTAACCAACCTATTATGCAAATTCAAGCAACCAAACCACTAAAATCAATCACTGTCATATCAAGCCATAAAGCTATTCGTTTATTGAAAAAGCGGATGTCAAGCTTTCTTAGCCCATATCGCGGATTTAAATAAAAATACGTCGATTTGAATGATATTTCTATTGTTAATAAATTTCCTGACGTATTCCCTGAAGAACTTCCTAGCCTACCCCGAGCGTGAAATTAAATTTTGTATCGACCTTGAATCCCGGTATAAAACCCATTTCCAAATCCCATATCGAATGACTCTATTGAACTTGGGAGTTAAAACCCAACTCTGAGGAATTGTTAGACATCGGTTTCATTCATCCTAAAGACGTCTCCTTGGGGTGCTCACATTACTATTCGTGAAGAAGAAAGATGGAAGTATGCGACTTTGTATTGATTATCGGGAGTTAAATCATGTCACCATCAAAATTGGTACGAATTACCTCGTATTGATGATCTGTTTGACCGATTGCAAGGCGAAAATTCTTTTCAAAGATTGATCTTCGCTCGGATATCATCGTTGAAGATTAAAATTGATGACATTCAAAGCGCTTTGAACTCGATGCGGGCATTACGAATTCCTAGTAATGTCTTTTGGATTGACTAATTCTCCTGCTGCCTTCATGGATATGATGAACCGAGTATTCAAGGACTATTTGGATCACTTTTTGGTCGTCTTTATTGATGACTTCCTCATTTACTCCAAAAGCCGTGAAGATCATGAGCAACACCTGAGGCTGATACTCCAAAAGCTTCGTGAAAACAAGTTATATGCCAAGTTGAAGAAATGCGAGTTCTGGCTTGAGGAAGTAGCATTCCTTGGGCACGTAATATAAAAATCACGGAATATGTTTTGACCCGGCAAAGATTGAAGCAATTCAAAGCTGGGAGCAACCTAAGTCAGTGACCGAAGTACGTAGCTTTCTCGGCTTAGCTGGTTATTATCGGAGGTTCGTGGAAGGATTTTCTCGAATCGCTACTCTATTAACTCAGCTGACTCGGAAAGATACAAAATTCGGTTGGAGCGAGGAATGTGAGAAGAGTTTTCAAGAACTCAAGAGGAGGCTCAATTCAGCACCTGTTTTGACAATACTAGCTAGTTCGGAGGAATTTATCATATACAGCGATGCTTCAGGCAAAGGTTTAGGGTGTGTTCTCATGCAACATGGGAAAGTCATGCTTTATACCTCACGACAACTCAAAGAATATGAGATGAATTATCTACTCATGATCTAGAGTTGGCGGTGATCGTTTTAACGCTTAAGATTTGGAGGCATTGCACGTATGGAGAGAAGGTGGAGATCTATACGGATCATAAAAAGCCTCAAATATTTCTTCACTCAAAAGGAACTTAACATGCAAGAACGACGATGGCTTGAAATTTGTTGAAAGATTATGATCATACCATCCAATACCATCCTGGAAAAGCGAACGTAGTAGCTGACACATTGAGTAGAAAATCATATGCGGGTACGAGTTCAATATTTTCAATGCAAAGACCAATTTTGTATGACTTACGAAGGATGAAGATAGTGTTAAAGACTCCAGGGACCCATGTGATGATGGCGAATATACGAGTAGAACCGACTTTAATCGATAAAGTTAAAGCTGCTCAAGCTCTGAGACACGGAGGCGATCGTATGAGGAGAAAGTGCAAGAAGGTGCTATTCTAGAAGCATGAATGTAAGACCCCAACTTTTATGAATAAAGATGAATTTTCTATAAATATCATTTTTGATTATTATGGAATGAATTTGTTATAATATTATAGTTGTGGGTAATATTTATAAATTCTGCAAAGTACGTAAGTTGTTATATAATATTCGATTGGTCGGGGAATATTCGTTTTAACGAGAGAATATTAAATACGATTTACACAATCATTAGTGGACCCCACAACGGAATTATTGTCGAATTGAGAAAAACAACAAAAATATCTTTTTATAAAATAACGGCGAAAGTTTCTGAATTAACCTTTGTTGGAATACACGGTGGTTAAAATACGATGTCGCGCTACATTGCACATTAGCACCGACATTGCACAAGTATTTTTGAATTATTGATTCTTACGTAAGAAGCACTACTCAATAATTATTACGATAATTCTTATTCGATATTTTATTTTATTGGTTCAATAATTGATGCGTTGATATTTTTATATTATTGTTGTTTCAATAATTTTCCTTTGCGGTATTTCCATTATCGGATCAATAATTCATATTATTTGAATAATATTATTAAATAGCATTATTGGCAATGTCTAGAAACTTACATCGATGAGTGGTTTGGTCACTAATTACTGGCCAATAAGGAGAAATCCTTATTGGAAGCCCCTCTTTCACAGGAGAACTGGTTGTCATTATTGTGATTCTGTAATATTATTTGTGAATAATTAATTATTAATTTATATGATAAGGAAATATTTATTTTATGTGGACACAAATGATAGATAAGAAAATATTTATTAGAAGTGGATTTGAATTGAGGAATTTTTAGCATGTGACATTTATTGAAAGTTGGTATTTTATCTTTTCCGATAAAATAATTTATTTAAATATATTATTATAATATTATATTATAGTAGTATGATGTGATTATATAATAGTACGTTTTTTATAATTTGAATGGTAGCATTATTATAGTAAATTTATGGTATAAAAGTAAAAGGAGCTGGAAGAGATCAAATTGAATTTGAATTCCTGTGATGCAAGCGATGATGTCATCGGACGATGAGGTAAGCGATGATGTCATCAGACGATGAGGTATGCAATGATGTATTATGATCGATGACGTCAACGGTGATGACATAAATTATGGCGAAAAGACTATTTTACCCTTACTCTGCGAAGCCTATAAATAGAAGCTCATTTCTTCATTATTTTTCACCAATTTATTCAAGCTATAGAGAGAGAAAGTATAGAGAGAATAAGAGAGAAAGAAGAAGAGTATTCTATTACTACACTATTGCAGTATCCAATCTCCTACTAAGGTAAGGGGTATTATTCTTTCGTATTCATGAAGAGAGTTATTTTCTTTCAATACTCGTAAGGGTTGTTATTCCATTCTTTATTATTCTGTTGGAATTGTTAGGTTTGTAATATTCTAGAACGCAATCAAATTTCAAAAATTAAGCGGAAGCGTGTAAAATCAGAGTTTAAAAATTATTTACAAACCATAAACCCGGATCACCCTTTATGCATAATTATTAATTAAACGAAAAGATAAAGAATAAATCATACCCTTGAAGATCGAGCTTCCTCAGGTACAAGTTCACCTCCAAATCCTTTCGCGTTCAATCTTGAATCCACCGGGTTTGGTTCCTTCCTTTGATCAACGTTAGCCACCCAAATGTTTGGCCTCTAGAGGTGATCCACCAAGGAAGAAGAAAATTCAAGAAGAAGGGGTATTGGCTCAAACCCTAGTTTTTCCTATCTCTATAGAAAAAGGGCGTACTCTCCAACAAATTGGAATTATTACGTAGTTAGTAAAAGTCAACAACCCCCATCACCCATAATAAGACTCCTCTTATTTATAGATGTGGGCAACCCACCTTAACAATTAAGGAATTGGGTTTTAATTAATTAAATTCTTTTAATTAATTAAGCTCCCTAATCTTATTAGGGATAATTAATTAAACTCCTTTAACTAATTTTCCTTCCTAATCCAATTAGGAATAAATGAGAGTACTTATATTAAATTAATTTCTAAACTCTTTTTGAAATTAAAATAATAATAATTGTAATAATATTAATAAGACTCCTCTTATTAATTTATATTTAATATTTCTAAAATATTAAATAATAAATATTAAGCTATTTAATTTATTCTATCACCATAGATTAAATTAAATATACATAACATATATTATTACGATTATGCCATTAACTTCTTAAATAATTATTCTTCCTTTTATGGTGTGACCCTTTAGGTTCTCCATATTAAACCAGGTTGTGAATAAATCAATTAGAACAATTCTAATCTTATTTAAATAAATAAATTAAACAATTAATTTATTTAAATAAATAATATTTATTCTCTGATAGGGATAAGTCTCCCAGCGATCAACGACTTTCCGGATAATATAGATTTCAACATTAATCATTAAAGAACCTTTGAGTAAATAGTTCCGGTACTAATTCAATCCTTCCACCATCTGATGTCCCAATTAAATATAAGACATGGAATTCTTTGTCAAGTCTTATTTTATTTAATTATATGTATTTCGACTCTTAAATGCACAACTCAAATAATGCAAATTAGAAACTCCTTTCTAATTTCATTACATTGCCAAGGACTACTTGGGTTGTCATTTATCGAATCACATAGGACATTCTCTTCTTTTTATTAAGTGGTAGATTCTTTATTGATCATACATTATCTCCATGTATAACTTATTATACCCAAGCATACCCTTTGATATACCCTAAGGGTCTTAAGGAATAAGTCAAAGTATAATTCATCATACACAAGATACTATGATGATCTCAAGTCCAAGGATCACTTGTACTACTATCACTACAGAATTCCTATTGACGAAGTAAATAAAACTCCATTAGGTATTCCTCAAGCGAGCCAATGCGTTCGATGAACTTATTCTCTAATAAACACCTACATACTTGCTTTAGTGTCTCCACACGTAGATGATCATGAGATCAATCATCCTCATCCAATGAGCGAAAGCAACGTATGTACCAATCTATCCGGATTCACTAATCCCCAATTTAGTAATCCAATGATTGGGAACTATTTTAGTTTTAAGCTTTCTAAGAATTTAGATCTCATTAGAATGATCATCATCATTATTCTAAAAGTATTGCTTAAAACTATGGGTTTATCACATATTATAAAAGCGAGATCATGTAGATAATTAAAAGCCTTTAATAAATTAATACTTTTTATTAATAAATGAATAAGATTGTTACAAAGTATATGCTTTATCATCAAACATGATTGGCTTGTGTGCATACTACTTTCAGGAATAACCTGTTTGTGCGGTCTATCGCATGCCTGGTGAATTTTGTTGTTATTCCATTCTTTATTATTCTGTTGGAACATCCTGTCTGTGCGGATTACGCATGACCTGGTTCCATTCTTTATTAGTCTATCGAAATGATCTATCTACGTGGATTACCGCATGGCGGGCAAAAATCTATTTGCGGTTTCATATATTCTATTATACCTAGTTGGTTAAAGTTTTGGCTTCTATACTCTATTAAATAAGTGGAATATCCTTGATATTTGTGCTTCATCCAGTATCTTTTCATGGAAATATTCTTCGGAGCATTCTTGAATTTTACTCCACAAAACAATATCATGTTGAAAATTTGGACGTTATTGATTTCTGGATAAATTAAATTATAAATCTTTAAAAATTTATCCTTGAACTTGTTTTATTGAATTCTTATATCATTGTCATCATCCTCATGTTTATAATATGTTGAAAGTCATCTGTGGCCTGTAGTGCATAGATGGACTTGGTATGATTATGACCAGGGATTATTCGGTATAATCATGACCATAATGTTACAAATGATGTGGTAAAAATCCTCATTGGTCATAGTGCATTGATGGACAGTTGTTGGCATGATCATGACCATTGATGAATACACGAATATCCTTGGCCCGTATTGCATGGATAATTTGTAGTCGTGATACTAATGAATATCCTTGGCCGTAGTGCAGGGATGATGTGGATTATTTATTAAGGTGAGTCTCAGCGATAAAAGTAATGAAAAACCTTTTAAATCCTAGAAGATAGTAAATTTTATTCTCTACTTGACTCTTTTAATGGATTGCTTGTTCCGCTGCAGTTAAACTTGATGTTTATTATATTTTATCAGTTTAACACTATTAAAGGCTAATGATAATTTATTCTGCATTATCTTAGTCATAATTTTTCTTACTAGGCTAGTTGAGCTCACCCTTTTGCTTTCATTGTTCTCTTCAGGAAATGAGAGCGTAGCGAGGACCTAGTCGGGGAATGGAGTAGCGGTCGGATGATAGCATTAGTAGTCCTCACTATTCTATGAAATAGTGTGATAATAAATGTATTGAGGACTTATTTTGAGTTTGAATACTATCTAGAAGACAATATTTGTATTAAAACTCACAGCTCATCTTGTATATTTAAGGTTGTATTTGTATTCTGTACCATGTATTTGGCGACTCAAAATAGGTGATGTATACCTATTTTGGGGCGCCATGATTAGTATCAAAGCTTAAGGATATGATCCTGGCTAAGATGTGAGACTAGAACTAGGAGGGAGGCAGGGGAATTCCTTCGCTAGTATGACCTACCTATGTTTATTTGGTATTTAATTGTTCGGTCAGAGTATAGGGATAATATGTTACATGTCAATTAACCCTTGTTTTCTGGCAGTATCTGAAAATTACATCCGAGAATGTTGAGAATAGCAATGGAGCACAGGAGACCGTTGAGTCTCCACATATCAATAATCAGGATAATGTGCATCAGGAAGGCGACAATCCTCATGCAAACAACAACACTGACCAAATGATGAATAATGGAATGTTCAGAGGTTTTATGCAATTCATGCAACATCAGGCGAGAGCGGCTTCTGTCCAAAATGTAGGTGGAAACACTGGAAACTCTTGGACGGTCACCACTTAACAGTTCAAGGAGCTGGGACCACCATAGTTTATTGGAGAGCCAAAACCACTTAAGGCGAAAGCGTGTATAAAGCAGATCACTAAGATATTTGATGTCTTGGGATGCTCCGAGGAGCAAAAGGTTCCCTTTGCCACCTTTATGTTGCGACGAGAGGTAGATTACTGGTGGGAATCAGTAAAGCATACTCAACCTGCCGCACTTAAGATATCTTGGGAGAAGTTCCAAGAACTATTCAACGACAAGTACTTTCCCTAAAGTATTCGTCACATGAAAGAGGTAGAGTTCATCAAGTTGGAGCAGAACAATATGATCGTGTGTCGCGATCTGAAGCTAAGTTTGCCGAGTTGTCCGGTTTTGCGTCTCACTTGGTTGATAATGAGGAGAGAATGACGCGGATGTTTCTAAGAGGTTTGAAACCTGAGATACGTCAATATCTAATTTCTCATAAACTGTGTTTGTATTCAGATGTTGTAAATAGGGCTTAGTTATTGGAGCGCGATAACGAGTCAACGCAACTAAGAGAAAGTAGCCGGTAAAATGATATTACCAGTGGTAGCAGTCATCGAAGCGGTGACAACAAACGTGGAGGGAATCAACATGCCAGAAATGGTAACCACTTCTGTGGTAATCATGGCCAAGACAATAAGAATGGACATTTCAAGAAGAGGAGATTCAACAATGATGGAAAGACGTCAGCACCAACACCCGTTGGGAAGGAGAACGACCACCTATCATATGCGTCAAATGCGGAGGGGAGGGACATATCAGTCCAAACTGCGCGATGCCATCCAAAGTGTGTTATAATTGTGGAAGAGAAGGTCACCTAGCCCGATTTTGTCATGAACCGAAGACAAGTCCAGTTGGAACAGTGACACAAAATACCGTCCCAAACAAGTCAAAACCAGTAGTTCAAGGGAAAGCTTTTGTTGTGACCTCCCAGAAAGTAAGGAACCCAAACGAGGTCATCACAGGTAAGCTTATCATAAACTTTAGCGAAGTCTATATCTTATTTGATACCGGTTCTACCCATTCTTTTATTTCTCCTACTTGCGCTCAACGATTAAATTTGACTCCAGAGAAATTAGACTTTGACTTATCTGTGGAAACTCCGTTGGGAGAAACCTTCATTACATCCACTGTTTATAAGTCTTGTTTGGTTCAAATCGGTACCCTCACATTACTTGTCGATCTTATTTCATTGAAAATACTTGCATTTGATGTGATTCTAGGGATTGATTGGTTAACTACTCATCATGCAAAAATTCATTATTTTCGTAAGGTTGTTAGCTTTCATATTCCTAACCAACCTATTATGCGAATTCAAGCAACCAAACCATTAAAATCAATCATTGTCATCTCAAGCTATAAAGCTATTCGCTTATTGAAAAACTGATGTCAAGCTTTCTTAGCTCATGTCACAGATTTAAACAAAGATACATCAGATTTGAATGATATTCTTATTGTTAATAAATTTCCTGACGTATTCCCTGAAGAACTTCTTGGCCTACCCCCAGAGCGTGAAATTGAATTTTGTATCGACTTTGAACCCGGTACAAAACCCATTTCCAAAGCCACATATCGAATGGCTCCTATTGAACTTCAGGAGTTAAAGACCCAATTGCAGGAATTGTTAGACATTGGTTTTATTCGTCCTAGTCTCCTTGGGGTGCTCCTGTTCTATTCGTGAAGAAGAAAGATGGGAGTATGCGACTTTGTATTAACTACCGGGAATTGAACCATGTCACCATCAAGAATAGGTATTCGTTACCTCGCATTGATGACTGTTTGACCGATTGCAAGAGAACACAATTCTTTTCAAAGATCGATCTTCGATTACGGATATCATCAATTTGAAGGTTAAAAGCGAGGATATTCAAAGACTACCTTCGGAACTTCGATGCGGGCATTATGAATTCTTAGTCATGTCTTTTGGATTGACTAATGCTCCTGCTTGCCTTCATTGATATGATGAACCAGAGTATTCAAGGAATATTTGGATCACTTTGTGGTCATCTTTATTGATGACATCCTCATATATTCCAAAAGCCGTGAAAATCATGAGCAACACTTGTGGTCGATACTCCAAAAGCCGTGAAAATAAGCTTTATGCCGAGTTAAAGAAATGTGAGTTACGGCTTGAGGAAGTAGCATTCCTTGGGCATGTAGTATCAAGTCATGGAATATCATTGACCCGTGCAAAGATTGAAGCTATTCAAAGTGGGAGCAACCTAAATTAGTGGAAAGTACGTAGCTTTCTCGGATTAATTTGGTTATTATCGGAGATTCGTGGAAGGGTTTTCTCGAATCGCTACTCCATTAACTCAGCTGACTCGAAAAGATATAAAATTCTGTAGGAGCGTGGAATGTGAAAAGAGATTTCAAGAACTCAAGAGGAGACTCATTTCAGCACCTGTGCTGACAATACCATCTGGCTCGGAGGGATTTGTCATCTACAGTGATGCATCGGGCAAAGGGTTAGGATGTGTTCTGATGCAACATGGGAAAGTCATAGCATATGCCTCTCGGCAACTCAAAGAATATGAGAGGAATTATCCTACTCATGATCTAGAGTTGGCAGCTGTTGTCTTCGCACTTAAAATTTGGAGGCATTACTTGTATGGGGAGAAAGTGGAGATTTTTACGGATCATAAAATCCTCAAATATTTCTTCACCCGAAAGGAACTCAATATGCGGCAACGACGTTGGCATGAATTGTTAAAAGATTATGATCATACCATTCAATACCATCCTGGTAAAGCGAACGTAGTAGTTAACGCATTGAGTAGAAGATCATATGCGGGTACGAGTGCGATATTGTCAACGAAAGGTCCATTTTATATGACTTGCAAAGGATGGAGATAGAGTTAAAGACTCCAGGGACCAACGTGATGATGGAAAATATACGAGTAGAATCGACTTTAATCGATAAAGTTAAAATTTGCTCAAGCTACGGACACAGAACCGATCGCGTATGAGGAAGAAAGTGCAAGAAGGTGCTATGCCGAAAGCAAGAATCGATGAGGAAGGAATACTTTGAGTCAACTCCAGACTTTTTGTTCCTAACGACCCTAATTTAAAGTATAAAATCATGATGCAGGCGCACAATACACCGTTTGCAATCCATCCCGGGAGTACCAAAATGTATCATGTTTTTCGACATACATTTTGGTGGAGCAATATGAAGAGAAAGATCGCGGAGTTTATCTCAAGGTATCTAACTTGTCAACGAGTCAAGGCGGAGCATCAAGTACCAAAAGGTCCATTACAACCACTTGAAATTCCAGAATGGAAGTGGGAGTACATTACCATGGATTTCGTTACCGGTCTTCCCAAGGTTTCTCAAGGAATATATGCGATTTGGGTCATTGTTGATAGATTGACAGAGTCGGCTCATTTCTTACCTATACGAGAAACTTATACACTTGAACGTCTTACTCGTATGTACATAAATGAGATTGTAAGATGCGCATGGTATGCGGTATCCATAGTTTCGATCGAGACCCAAGATTCACTTCACGATTTTGGGTTAGTTTGCAGAAAAGCTATGGAGCGCGATTCTGAGTTAGCTCGACATATCATCCTCAGACGGACGGGCAGTCGGAGAGGACTATTCAAACTCTTAAAGATTTATTAAGACTCTGTGTCCTTGACTTCAAGAGAAGTTGGGATAAGTTCTTACCATTGGTGGAGTTTTCCTACAATAACAGTTATCAAACAAGTATTGGCATGGCTCCATTTGAGGCGTTGTATGGAAGAAAATGTCGTTCTCCAGTATGCTGGGATGAGGTGGGTGAAGCAACGTTATTGGGATCGAAGTTGGTACGTATGACTACGGAAAAGATTTAAACGATCCGACAACGTATAAAAACCTCACAAGATCGACAAAAGAGTTATGCTGATCTTCATCGAAAGGACGTGGAATTCGATATTGGAGATCATGTGTTGTTACGTGTTGTTCCATGGAAAGGAGTTACGAGATTTGGAAAGAGACGAAAGTTCAATCCTTGATTCATTGGCCCATTTTTAATCCTCGATCGAGTAGGGCGTGGGCTATAGATTCGCTTTACTGCTTGATTATGTCTCGTGTTCATGCGTTTTTCACATATCCATATTACTTAAATATGTGGAAGACCCAAACCACATTATTGAGTTAGAACCGGGACGAAATAGCGGAAGATTTAACGTATGAAGAGGTTCATGTTAAAATCTTGGATAAAAGGAACATGTTCTACGCTCCGAGGTTATACCTCAAGTCAAAGTTTTGTGGAGAAACCACGATGTTGAGGAAATGACACGGGAGTTAGAAATGAAATGAAATCAAGGTATCCTTACCTCTCTTGACATACCAGTAATGCATACCCTAATTTGAGGTGAAATTTTATAAGAAGGGGGAGGTTGTAAGACCCCAACTTTTATGAATAAAGATGAATTTTCTATAAATATCATTTTTTATTATTATGGAATGAATTTGTTATAATATTATAGTTGTGGGTAATATTTATAAATTTTACAAAGTACTGCAAGTTGTTATATAATATTTGATTAATTGGGGAATATTCGTTTTAACGGGGAATATTCGTATGGCGGCACAATCATTAGTGGACCCTAATGTAATTATTATCGGATTGAGAAAGCGACAAAAATATCTTTTATAAAATAACGGTGAAAAGTTTTAGATGTTAACATCGTTGGAATACACGGTAGTTAAAATACGATGTCTGGCGCGTTGTTGCACAAAGATGCATTACGCAGTATTTATTGCAGTATTTTTGGATTATTGATTCTTACGTAAGAAGTCCTTACTCGATAATTGTTATAGTAATTACTATTTGATATTTTATTTTATTGGTTCGATAATTCTTTGCGTTGATATTTTATATTATTGTTGTTTCAATAATTATCCGCATGATATTTTCCATTATCAAATCAATAATTCATATTATTTGAATAATATTATTAGATAACATTATTGGCAATGTCTAGAAAGTTACATCGAGGAGAGGTTTGGTCACCTAATCACTTGTATTTAGTAAGGAGAAATCTTTATTGGAATGCCCCCTCTTTCCTGGGAACGGCTTGGTTGTCATTATTGTGATTCTGTAATATTATTTGTGAATAATTAATTATTGATTTATATGATAAGGAAATATTTATTTTATGTGGACACAAATGATAGATAAGAAAATATTTATTCGAAGTGGATTTAAACTGAGGAATTTTTAGCATTTGACATTTGTTGAAAGTTGGTATTTTATCTTTTCCGATAAAATAATTCATTCAAATATATTATTATAATATTACATTATAGTAGTATGATGTGATTATATAATAGTACGTTTTTTATAATTTGAATGGTAGCATTATTATAGTAAATTCATGGTATAAAAGTAAAAGGAGGTGGAAGAGAACAAATTGAATTTGAATTCCTGTGATGCAAGCGATGATGTCATCAGACGATGAGGTTAACGATGATGTCATCGAACGATGAGGTATGCAATGATGTATTATGATCGATGACGTCAGCGGCGATGTCATAAATTATGGCGAAAAGACTATTTTACCTTACTACTGCTGGAAGCTATAAATAGAAGCTCATTTCTTCATTATTTTTCACCAATTCATTCAAGCTATAGAGAGAAAGTATAGAGAGAATAAGAGAGAAAGAAGAAGAGTATACTGTTACTTACACTATTGCGTTATCAATCTCCTACTAAGGTAAGGGTATTATTCTTTTCAGTATTCATGAAGAGAGTTATTTTCTTTCAATACTCGTAAGGGTTGTTATTCAATTCTTTATTATTCTGTTGGAATAACCTGTCTGTGCGGTCTATCGCATTCCTTGTGAATTCTGTTGTTATTCCATTCTTTATTATTACATTTGGAACATCACATGCATGCGGATTACGCATTACCTAGTTCCATTCTTTATTATTACGTTGGAACATCACATGCATGCGGATTACGCATGACTGGTTCCATTCTTTATTATACATTGTAATATCATATGCATGCGGATTCTGCATGACACTGGTTCCATTCTTTATTACTCTATCGAAATGATGCATCACGTGGATTCTGGCATGGCGACAAAAATCCATTTGCGGTTTCATATATTCTATTATACTCAGTTGGTTAAAATTTTGGCTTCTATACTCCATGAAATTAGTGGAATATCCTTGATATTTTCACTTCATCCAGTATCTTTTCATGGAAATATTCTTCTGAGCATTCTTGAATTTTACTCCACAAAATAGTATCATGTTGACAATTTGGACGTTATTGATTTCTGGATAAATTAAATTATAAATCTTTAAAAATTTATCCTTGAACTTGTTTTATTGAATTCTTATATCATTGTCATCATCCTCATGTTTATAATATGTTGAAAGTCATCTGTGGCCTGTAGTGCATATATGGACTTGGTATGATTATGACCAGAGATTATTCAGTATAATCATGACCGTAATGTTATAAATTATGTGGTAAAAATCCTCATTGGTCGTAGTGCATTGATGGATAGTTGTTGGCATGATCATGACCATTGATGAATACACGAATATCATTGGCCCGTAGTGCATGGATAAATTGTTGTCATGATGCTAATGAATATCCTTGGCCGTAGTGCAAGGATGATGTGGATTATTTATTAAGCTGAGTCTCAACAATAAAAGTAATGAAAAACCTTTTAAATCATAGAAGATAGTAGATTTTATTCTCTACTTGACTCTTCTAATGGATTGCTTGTTCCACTGCAGTTAAACTTGACGTTTGTTATATTTTATCAGTTTAACACTATTAAAGGCTAATGATAATTTATTCTGCATTATCTTAGTCATAATATTTCTTATTAGGCTAGTTGAGCTCACCCTTTTGCTTTCATTGTTCTCTTTGAAATGAGAGCGTAGCGAGGACTAGTCTGGGGGAGTGATGGGTCGAGATGATAGCATTAGTAGTCCTCACTATTCTATGAAATAGTGTGATAATAAATGTATTGATGACTTATTTTGAGTTTGAATACTGTCTAGAAGATAATATTTGTATTAAAATTCACAGCTCATGTTGTATATTTAAGGTTGTATTTATATTCTATACCATGTATTTGGCGACTCAGAATAGGTGATGTATACCTATTTTGGGGTGTCACAAAGAATCGATGAAGAAGGAATACTTCAAGTCAACTCTAGACTTTTAGTTTCTAACGATTCTGACTTGAAGTATAAAATCATGATGGAGGCGCACTGAAAGTAGTATGCACACAAGCCAATCATGTTTGATGATAAAGCATATACTTTGTAACAATCTTATTCATTTATTAATAATATATATTAATTTATTAAAGGCTTTTTAATTATCTACATGATGCTGTTTTATAATATGTGATAAACCCATAGTTTTAAGCAATGCTTTTAGAATAATGATGATGATCATTCTAATGAGATCTAAATTCTTAGAAAGCTTAAAACTAAAATAGTTCCCAATCATTGGATTACTAAATTGGGGATTAGTGAATCCGGATAGATTGGTACATACGTTGCTTGCTCATTGGATGAGGATGATTGATCTCATGATCATTTTGTGTGGAGACACTAAAGCAAGTATGTAGGTGCTTATTACGAATAAGTTCATCGAGCGTGGCTCACTAAGGAATACCTAATGGAGTTTTATTTGCTGTCGATATAGGAATTCTGTAGTGATAGTAGTACAAGTGATCCTTGGACTTGAGATCATCATAGTATCTTGTGTATGATGAGTTATACTTTGACTTATTCCTTAAGACCCTTAGGGTATATCAAAGGGTATGCTTGGGTATAATAAGTTGTACATGGAGATAATGTATGATCGATAAAGAATCTACCACTTCTAATAAAAAGAGAAATGTCTATGTGATTCGATAAATGACAACCCAGAAGAGTCCTTGGCGGCGAGAATGAAATTAGAAAGGAGTTTCTAATTTGCATTATTTGAGTTGTGCATTTAAGGATCGAAATACATATAATTAAATAAAATAAGACTTGTGAAGTAATTCCATGTCTTATATTTAATTGGGACATTGTATGGTGGAAGGATTGAATTATCAGTAACTATTTACTCAAAGGTTCTTTAATGATTAATGTTGAAATCTATATTATCGGAAAGTCGTTGATCATTAGGAGGCTTATCCCTATTGTAGAATAAATATTATTTAAATAAATTAATTGTTTAATTTATTTATTTAAATAAGATTAGAATTGTTCTAATTGATTTATTCACAATAGGTTTAATATGGAGAACCTAAAGGGTCACACCATAAAAGGAAGAATAATTATTTAAGAAGTTAATGGCATAATCGTAATAATATGTTATGTATATTTAATTTAATCTATGGTGATAGAATAAATTAAATAGCTTAATATTATTATTTAATATTTTAGAAATATTAAATATAAATTAATAAGAGGAGTCTTATTAATATTATTACAATTATTATTATTTTAATTTCTAAAAGAGTTTAGGAATTAATTTAATATAAGTACTCTCATTTATTCCTAATTGAATTAGGAAGGAAAATTAGTTAAAGGAGTTTAATTAATTATCCCTAATAAGATTAGGGAGCTTAATTAATTAAAAGAATTAATTAATTAAAACCCAATTCCTTAATTGTTAAGGTGGGTTGCCCACATCTATAAATAAGAGGAGTCTTATTATGGGTGATATGGGTTGTTGATTTTTACAACGTAATAATTCCAATTGTTGGGAGAGTATCCTTTTCTATAGAGATAGAAAAACTAGGGTTTAGCCAACCACCCTTCTTCTTGAATTTTCTTCTTCCTTGGTGGATCACCTCTAGAGGCCAAACACTTGGATGGCTAACGTTGATCAAAGGAAGGAACCAAACCCGGTGGATTCAAGATTGAACGCGAAAGGATTTGGAGGTGAACTTGTACCTGAGGAAGCTCGATCTTCAAGGGTATGATTTATTCTTTATCTTTTCGTTTAATTAATAATTATGCATAAAGGGTGATCCGAGTATATGGTTTGTAAATATTTAATTTTAAAACTCTGATTTTACACGCTTCCGCTTAATTTGTGCAATTTGATTGCGCCCATGAATATTACAAACCTAACAGTGGTATCAAAGCCAAACCTTTATGCGAATTATTAATTGTTTTAATTTATATATTGATATGTGTTTAGAACAATTTAATTGGGCATAATTTTATTGTATAAAATTTAAATAAAAAAAAAAACCGAAAGCTATTTTTTTTATGGGTTCACGTTGCCAGCAAAATTCTTTTTTTTTTAATCCGAGTGGATTCTCTTCGTACGAACTCATCTCAGCCGCCATTGTAGCATGCATCACGGCAATTAAAAAAAAAAAAGCAAAGCATGCATGTGGTTTTTTCGGCAGTTTTTTTTTTTGATGCAAAGGCCGGCTAAATTAAAGGGACTCGAAAGGAATTAACGGTAATGAAGCTACAGGATTCACATAACAGTACACGGAAATCCAAGCAGCAAAGGCACGGTTTTGGTATATATATATATATATATAATATTCGGATATATATATATATATTATTCTTAATAATTTTATAATTAAAATAATATTTATTTTAATTTTAAAATAAAAGGTTTATTTTAAATATTAAAATAAAAGAGTTTATTTTAATTTTAAAATTGAATATTATATATATATATAATTATTTTAATCTTAAAATAAAAGTTTATTTTAATTTTAAAATAAAAGGTTTATTTTAATCTTAAAATAAAAGGTTTATTTTAATTTTAAAATTAGAATTTCATGCTAACTAATTAGAGTTGGAATTGGATTCCATGATAACTAATTGGAGTTGAAATTGTATTCCATCTTTCCTTAAATAAAGGAGTTTATTTAGATATGAAATAGATTTCATATTATTCAAAATAAAAGAGTTTATTTGTGAATAGAAAGAGAATCCGTGTTTCCTTAAATAAAGGAGTTTATTTAGATATGAAATTAGATTTCATATTATTCAAAATAAAGGAGTTTATTTATGAATAGGAAAGAGAATCCATGTTTCCTTAAATAAAAGAGTTTATTTAAATATGAAATAAGATTTCATATTATTCAAAATAAAGGAGTTTATTTGTGAATAGGAAAGAATATTCGTGTTTCCTTTAATAAATTTTTTTTTACATGGAATTGGATTCCATAATTAATTAAAATAAAAGAGTTTATTTTAATTAAAGATTTTTTTATTACATGGAATTGGATTCCATAATTAATTAAAATAAAGGAGTTTATTTTGATTAAAGATTTTGATTAAAATAAAATAGTTTATTTTTTCAAAATTAGATAAATTAAAATAAAATAGTTTTATTTTGATTTAAATTTGGATTAAAATAAAGGAGTTTATTTTGATTCAAAAATTAGATTTTATACTAACTAAATTTGCCCATTAAATGATATCAATATATATATTAAATGTTTATCATTCATAAGATGAATGTTATTTATTGATGCATATGGTGATGTGTATGATAATAAATGGGATTGATTATGGACTATTGACCAACGCGATTGGATTTTATTTTAGTTGGATGCTTGAATGTATGGGTTTTATTAAATGGGGTCTGCGATTACCTCGTCTTCTCTAATTTTTACGAATGTAAATTCTATCTCCTCTATGTACTTTCCCTTATTTCACGATCAAGGTTTCTATTTATTTTAAATAGTTTTGTAATAGGAATAGTTAGAATTAATTTTGAAAAATTGGAGATCAAGAAAAGCGAGGAGCGATTGAAGACCCGTTTGTAATAGAGCCCCGGGGTTTAAATGTAATAGTTATATTTAAATATTATTTCTTGCACCCACAAGGGTTTGACCTTTTGGTTCACTTGGTGGCTCTAGTGAACCAAACTAGAATAAAAGTCCATAATCAATCCGGGTAGAATATAGTATTCTATATATGCATGCTTATACTATATATATATATTATATATTATGCAAATATGCTTCGCATGTTCATTAATATGACGCGTATTTTTATATATATATAAATGCAGCGCTAAACAAGATGAGACAAATTAATAACAAACCCCTCAATTTTTATATTAAGTCCTAAGCGTTCAAAGATATTTGGAATATCGAGCGTCGCGCTTCTAGCATGATAAAATTAATAGAGTATTAAATATTTAATATGAGTTTGTTGTGTCACCACAAGGCAAGTATTAAGTATTTAAGATGTTAATTTATCACATTTGATGCTTATAAAGAAAATTGAACAATATTGTTTTGTTGTGTCACCACAAGGATGATATTTTTTTTTTGAATATATGGAGTGCTAGGTCGGACTTAACTTGGATAATTTTGATTGGATGTGCCACCACTTGATCAAAATAATCTAAGAGGCAAAATACAAGGAGTTGCATAGTTGATGTAATTGACAAAAGTTGCCTACCTATTTATTTATATATAGTTTGTTGTGTCACCACAAGGCTATATACATTTGAAATGGGATCCTTATTCTCACTAGCAAATCTTTAATTAGATTTTTGCCGAACTATATAAGTGAGAGTAATATAGTTTGAAGAAAATAGTGGGAGATACCAATTTAAAACAAGACCTAAATTATTTTGGTAATTAATAAAAGAATGTATGTTAAAATGTTGTTAATTACAAATTCATTTCTGAAATTTTACAATGTCTAAAATTACTATCACTGCGAAGCATATTAGATGCTAAATTAACGAATAGAATTAAATGGATTGGTTAAGGAATTTGAGAATAGTTCTCATAAATTTGAAAAAGCTATCTTATGTCCTTAATACGCCTTTATCCTGCAATGGTTGCGAACAATGCCTCGAGGAAAGATTGCTACTTTTAGAAAGTGGCAAGATGATGCTGATTGGCTCAATGCATCATGCTCGCATCCATGAGTGCTTGAGCTTCAGCGTCGGCATGAAACTATGGATGCTCTCTACTATATTCCCGCACATCAAGTAGTTGATGGTGAGGAAAGTGGGACCGATAGATATCGAGATATCTAAGGAGCTCTTAGATCTAGAATGACCAATGACACTACTATAATGCAGATAAAAGTCCTAAACATTATCAATTTGATTGATCAATTAGGATAATGAGTTTTGTCATGGATGGAGAGTTGAGCTAAGATTTGATCTTGCACTCAACTCCAGGACTCCTTTCACAATTATTGTGAATTTTTCATATGAACAAGTTAGATATCAGCCTCGCTGATTTGCTTAACTTGTTGAAAAATGTTGAGAGTCACTTTCCAACCAAGAAAGACCATGTCTTACTGGTAGGGGCCAAATGATCTTACGAAAAGAAGAGCGATTCAAAAGAAGGTAAATAGAAAGGCAAAAACAAAGGATAATAAGAACAAAACCGTCACGGATAGCAAATGAGTTTGCTTCCCACCGCAATAAGCCCGGACCTTTGGAAAGAAACTGCGAGAAGCATCTTGCAGAGGCTAACCAAAGAAGCTTAGTGAAGTTTCGGTTACAATACAGATTTTGTTCAAGATTTAAAATAAATTTTTCTTTAAGTCAAGGTTCTACTTGGGTATTGGATACCAGATTTGGTTATCATAAATATAGATTTATGAAGGGACCAAGCAGAAGTAGAAAGCTAAACAAAGATAAGTAATCCTATGTGCGGAAAATGTAGCAAAGGTTGCAATATTAGCCATAGAAACTTATAGTTTAGCAATGCCTACGGGCAAATCTATTAAGTCAATAAGTTGTTATTGTATTCCAATTCTTGTTAGAAAATTATTTCCATTTTATTGTTGGACAATAAAATTTTTGGTATTATAATTAAGAACAATTGTTGTTCTATTTATAATGATAATGTTTTGTATAGAACTGGAATATTACTTAATAAATTTTGTATACTTGACTTACATGAAAATAATTTTGCATATTGAACAAATTAGTATAAGAAAAGGAGATGATCATTCAAAGAGTTGAATGTATGTATTTGTTGAAATACAAGTGTGAATTATTTGAAAGGTTCAAAGAATTCAGAAGTGAAACAAATTGGCAATGTATTAAGATTCTTTGATTGGATCAAGGAATAAATACTTGTGCAATAAGTTTCTAGATCATCTCAAATGGTTTTCTCATAATGGACACATCGATCTGTGATAATTGATTGATGTATCTGAATGAAAAATCGTACCTTGTTGGACATGTAGTACGATCCATAATTATTTTACCGACATTCCCAAAGTATCCTTCAGGTCATGTCCTAGAAATGGTCGCATATCTACGAAAAGGTAACCTCTAAATCCATTTCAAGACTCCATAAAAGTTATGGATGGGGAGGATTCTAATCTTAAGTATGTTAAGATAAGGGTTTGTCAACTTATGTGAAAAGGTTTGAAGGATAAGCTTGGGACAAGATTTGATAAATCTGATTTGTGGGACATCCTAAAGTAAGTTTAGGGTAAATGTTCTATAATCCTACTTAGCAAAAGGTGTTTATTATGAAACACGCTTCCTTCTAAGATAAAGGTGTTTATCATTAAAAGGGGCTAGTGGGAGGATAATAGATCTTGAAGAGTTCAAGAACCACAAAACACTATAAGTCAAATAAGAGGAACTGTAGATAGATCTATATTGTACCCAACCGAATCGTAAATCGGAATAGTCACAGAAGATACCTAGGAGGTATGGATTCATCATAGATGATGATGATGAGGTACGCATCATAAAAGATGATGATCCAGAGTTACATATGATGAGGTAAGAGTTCTAGTGTGTACAAAAGGGTCAGTGGGAGCGTTGTGACATTCCTAATATTATATGTTGATATACTACGGATGAGGAATAACATACCAATGCTACAATCAGTAAAGATAAAGTTGTCTAAACATTCCTCCATGAAGGATTTGGAAGAGTATCTTAATTGGGGATATAAATCAATATAGATAGATTTAAAAGGATGCTCAACTTAACCCAAGGAACGTATATTCATTTGATGCTAAAGTCGTTTAGCATGGCAAACTCCAAGAGATGTCTCATGTTGATGAGCCATGGAGTGTATCTCTCTTAATAGTCCCCATAGACTCCAAAGAAGAGAGATCGCATGAGTGACAATCATGTATGCAATGAAATATACTGAGACCGATGTTGATCGGTCATAATTCGAGAAGATCACCGTAAGGCGGTGAAAAACATCTTAAAGTTCTTAAGCAAGCACTAAGGATGTGAGCATACATGGTGGGTCCGAATTAAAACTAAAGGGCTTTCTGAGACTCAAGTTTTTCAGATGGACCAAGACGACGAAAATCCACTTTAAGGTAAAGTGTTACCTTGAGCAGTGGTGTAGTGAATTGGAAAGGTTCCAAGCAATGAAAAGAGTTCTTTGGTTTAGTAATAAAGACAAAGTATATAGCTATAAATGAAGTCGCAAGTTGATTGTTTGGATTAAAAGTTCATTACGGAACTAGGAATAGTTCTAAATCTCATCTTGGATCTAAACATGTGTTGTGGCACTTTCATTTGATTATTATAATCATTGAAAGATGGGAAATCACTATAGAGATAGTGGACTCTCATGAACAACATTACATATCCATTAACTAAAGCTTATCCAGCAGCGGGATAATCGTCACTTAGAGAGAAGAAGAGTATGAGATACCATGACGATTGGCTTTAGTGCAAGTGGGAGATTGAAAGTAGTATGCACAAAAAGCCCAATCATGTTTGATGATAAAGCATATACTTTGTAACAATCTTATTCATTTATTAATAATATATATTAATTTATTAAAGGCTTTTAATTATCTACATGATCTTTGTTTTATAATATGTGATAAACCCATAGTTTTAAGCAATGCTTTTAGAATAATGATGATGATCATTCTAATGAGATCTAAATTCTTAGAAAGCTTAAAACTAAAATAGTTCCCAATCATTGGATTACTAAATTGGGGATTAGTGAATCCGGATAGATTGGTACATACGTTGCTTGCTCATTGGATGAGGATGATTGATCTCATGATCATTTGTGTGGAGACACTAAAGCAAGTATGTAGGTGCTTATTACGAGAATAAGTTCATCGAGCGTGGCTCACTAAGGAATACCTAATGGAGTTTTATTTGCTGTCGATAGGAATTCTGTAGTGATAGTAGTAGACAAGTGATCCTTGGACTTGAGATCATCATAGTATCTTGTGTATGATGAGTTATACTTTGACTTATTCCTTAAGACCCTTAGGGTATATCAAAGGGTATGCTTGGGTATAATAAGTTGTACATGGAGATAATGTATGATCAATAAAGAATCTACCACTTCTAATAAAAAAGAGAAATGTCCTATGTGATTCGATAAATGACAACCCAAAGAGTCCTTGGTTAAAGGCAGAATGAAATTAGAAAGGAGTTTCTAATTTGCATTATTTGGAGTTGTGCATTTAAGGATCGAAATACATATAATTAAATAAAATAAGACTTGACAGTAATTCCATGTCTTATATTTAATTGGGACATTGTATGGTGGAAGGATTGAATTGTCACGGTAACTATTTACTCAAAGGTTCTTTAATGATTAATGTTGAAATCTATATTATCCGGAAAGTCGTTGATCATTAGGGGAGGCTTATCCCTATTGTAGAATAAATATTATTTAAATAAATTAATTGTTTAATTTATTTATTTAAATAAGATTAGAATTGTTCTAATTGATTTATTCACAAGGTTTAATATGGAGAACCTAAAGGGTCACACCATAAAAGGAAGAATAATTATTTAAGAAGTTAATGGCATAATCGTAATAATATAGTTATGTATATTTAATTTAATCTATGGTGATAGAATAAATTAAATAGCTTAATATTTATTATTTAATATTTTAGAAATATTAAATATAAATTAATAAGAGGAGTCTTATTAATATTATTACAATTATTATTATTTTAATTTCTAAAAGAGTTTAGGAATTAATTTAATATAAGTACTCTCATTTATTCCTAATTGAATTAGGAAGGAAAATTAGTTAAAGGAGTTTAATTAATTATCCCTAATAAGATTAGGGAGCTTAATTAATTAAAAGAATTAATTAATTAAAACCCAATTCCTTAATTGTTAAGGTGGGTTGCTTGCACATCTATAAATAAAGAGAGTCTTATTATGGGTGATATGGGTTGTTGACTTTTACAACGTAATAATTCCAATTGTTGGGAGAGTACCCTTTTCTATAGAGATAGAAAAACTAGGGTTTAGCCAACCACCCTTCTTCTTGAATTTTCTTCTTCCTTGGTGGATCACCTCTAGAGGCCAAACACTTGGATGGCTAACGTTGATCAAAGGAAGGAACCAAACCCGGTGGATTCAAGATTGAACGCGAAAGGATTTGGAGGTGAACTTGTACCTGAGGAAGCTCGATCTTCAAGGGTATGATTTATTCTTTATCTTTTCGTTTAATTAATAATTATGCATAAAGGGTGATCCGGGTATATGGTTTATAAATATTTAATTTTAAAACTCTGATTTTACACGCTTCCGCTTAATTTGTGCAATTTGATTGCGCCCATGAATATTACAAACCTAACACGCACAACACACCGTTTGCAATCCATCCCGGGAGTACCAAAATGTATCGTGATCTTCGACATACATTTTGGTGGAGCAATATGAAAAGAGATATAGCGGGGTTTATCTCAAGGTGTCTAACTTGTCAACGAGTTAAGGCGGAGCATCAAGTGCCAAAAGGTCCATTGCAATCACTTGAAATTCCAGAATGAAAGTGGGAGCACATTACCATGGATTTCGTTACTGGTCTTCCCAAGGTTTCAAAAAGGCGTAGATGCGATTTGGGTCATTGTTGATAGATTGACCAAGTCTGCTCATTTCTTACAGATACGAGAAACTTATACACTTGAACGTCTTGCTCGTATGTACATAAACGAGATTGTAAGATTGCATAGTATGCCAGTTGTGAGACCCGAGATTTTATCAATAAAGATTTAAATTTTGTCAAAATAATTTTTTAATATTATGGTGTGAATTTAAGATAATATTATAGTTGTGGGTAGTATTTATAAATTTTGCAAAGTATGCAAGTGGTTATATTATATTCGATTGGTCGGAGAATATTCGGTTTAGCAGGGAATATTCGTACAACGGCTCAATCATTGGTGGACCCCACAACAGAATTATTGTCGAATTGAGAAAACGACAAAAATATTTTATTGAAATAACGGCGGAAGTTTTACCGTTGGTTACTGTTGAACTACTCGGTAGTAAAAAAGTACAAGAATACGTGTGGTTGCATAGTACACCAGTATTGATTATTGATGCTTATGTGAGAAGTCACTCAGTTTGATTCCATTATTGTCGATTAATAATATGAATTATTATAGCGATAATGACGTTTTGTTTTATTCGTATTATTAACGTAATAAAACAGAAACATCTTTTTATATAAAATAGAATACTTTATTAAAGTTATTCTATAAATAGAATATATTATATTTTATTATGCATAGTGTTGCATAGTGTTTTGCATAGTATTGCATAGTGTTTGCATAGTAAAATATTTTTATATAAATAGAATATATTATATTTTATTTAAAAGATTTTTCTTTAAATATGGACCGTCAGATTAAAGTAAATCAATCTGGACCGTTCATGGATTAGTTACTATGCATTCCATTTTCCTATAAATAAGCTCATTCCTTCATTATTTTCTTACGAATTCATTGAAACTCAGAGAGAGAAATTATAGAGAGAAGCTATAGAGAGAAAATTATAGAAAGAAGAAGAGTATTCTCGCTACTTCACTACTTCTATATTCAGGTTCTTTTTACGGTGAAGGGTGTTATTCTTTCTTCTTGAAGAGAACTTACATTATTCCATTCATTATCATTCATTGGAATAACTTTGTAAAAGTGGCATACCCTATACATAACTTTTACGTCTGTGAAATACCCTATACTTGGTGAAATCCTTATGTTATTCCATTGCTTATTATTCATTGAATAACCTCAGATAATGCAGATTTACCCTATACTTGGTGACATTCTTCTATTATTCGTTGGAACATCACGTGCATGTGTTTTACAGGACTGGTTAAAATCTTTATCATTCATTGGAATATCCTATCCGTGTGTGTTTTACACCGGATCCGGTTCCATCTTTATTATTCTGTTGGAACATCCCGCTTGCGTGTGAATTTCACCGACTGGTTCCGTTATTATTATTCATTTGAATAACTCCGTACATCTGCAAATACCGCATGCGTGGTGATTTCTTTTGTTATTCCATTTTTATTATACCCAGTAAGTTAAAACTTTGACTTCTATACTCCATGAAATTAGTAGAATATCCTTGATATTTGCGTTTCATCCAAAGATCTTTTCATGGAAATATTCTTCCGATCATTCTTGAATTTTACTCTCATTTAAACGAAGATCGTGTTGACAATTTGGGACGTTAATAATTCATGGATTAAATAATTCTTGAACTTGTTTTATTGAATTATTATGTCATTATCATCATCCTCATGTTATATTATGTTATCTTTCGCTTACGATGCATAGATGAACTTAGTATGATTATGACCGAGGATCATTTCGGTATAATCACGACTTGATATAAATGATGTGACAAAAGTCCTCAAATGGCTTCGTAATGCGTTGATGGATAGTTTTTGGTATGATTATGACCGAGGGGTGATTCGGTATAGTCATGACCATTGATAATTTGATGAAAATCCTTGACTGTGGGTGGTGCATGGATGATTAAATGTGGTGGTTTATTTATTGTCGTGAGTCTCAATGATAAAAATTAATGAAAACCTTTTAAAACCTAAAAGATAGTAGACTTTATTCTCTACTTGACTCTTTTAATGGATTGCTTATTCATTGCAGCTTAAACCGGTTTCTATTGTATTTTATCGGTTTAACATCGTTGAAGGCTAATGATAATTTATTACGCATTATCTTAGTCATAATATTTCTTCTTGGGCTAGTTGAGCTCACCTTTTTTTTCTTTTTTCTTCTTGAAATGAGAACATATTTGGGACGAAGTCGGGAACGAAGTAATGGTCCAGAGGATAACATTAGTAGTCCTCACTATTCGTGATATAGTGTGATAATAGTTGTAATGAGGACTCCTTTTGAGTTTGTATAATATCTAGTAGACAATATTTGTATTCAAACTCACGGCTTTATGTCGTATTGTACTTGACGAGTTATATTAGTAAGTTGTATTTGAATTTATGTACCATGTAAGTGGCGACCCAAGATGGGTGACGTATACCTAATTTTGGGGCGCCACACCAGTATCCATAGTTTCTGATCGAGACCCAAGATTCACTTCACGATTTTGGGTTAGTTTGCAAAAAGCTATGGGCACGGATTTACGATTTAGTTCGGCATATCATCCTCAAACGGACGGGCAGTCGGAGAGGACTATTCAAACTCTTGAAGATTTATTAAGACTCTGTGTCCTTGACTTCAAGGGAAGCTGGGACAAGTTCTTACCATTGGTGGAGTTTTTCTACAACAATTTTTATCAAGCAAGTATTGGCATGACTCCATTTGAGGCGTTGTATGGAAGAAAGTGTCGTTCTCCAGTATGCTAGGATGAGGTGGGTGAAGCAACGTTGTTGGGACCGGATTTGGTACGTATGACTACGAAAAAGATTCAAACAATCCGACAACGTATAAAAACCTCACAAGATCGACAAAAGAGTTGTGCTGATCTTCATCGAAAGGACGCGGAATTTAATATTGGAGATCATGTGTTGTTACGTGTTACTCCATGGAAAGAAGTTATGAGATTTGGAAAGAGAGGAAAGCTCAATCCTCGATTCATTGGCCCATTTATAATCCTCGATCGAGTAGGAACTGTTGCCTATAGACTCGCCTTACCGCCAAGTATGTCTCGTGTTCATAACGTTTTTCATATGTGAAAGACCTGAACCACATTATTGAATTAAAACCGGACGAGATAATGGAAGAATTTAACATATGAGGAGGTACCTATTAAAATCTTGGATAAGAAGGATCATATTCTACGCTCCAAGGTTATACCTCAAGTCAAAGTTTTGTGGAAAAACCACGATGTTGAGGAAATGACCTGGGAGTTAGAATATGAAATGAAGTCAAGGTATCCTCACCTCTTCGACATACCAGGTACGCACCCTAATTTCGAGGACGAAATTTCATAAGAAGGGGAGGTTGTAAGATCCCCAACTTTTATGAATAAAGAATAATTTTTTCGAAATATATTTTTGAATATTATGGTGTGGATTTGATATAATGTTATAGTTGTGGGTAATATTTATAAATTTTGCAAAGTAAACAAGTGGTTATATAATATTCAATTGGTCGGGGAATATTCGTTTTAACAGGGAATATTAAAGACGACCAAGACAATCATTAGTGGACCCTACAACGGAAGTATTATGTCGTAGTTAGAAAACAATGAACCATCTTTTTTATAAAAAAACTATGAAAGTGTTACTGAGTTAAACTGTTGAACTATCCCGTTAGTAAAAGTACGAGAATACGCATGGTTTCATAGTAGCACACGGTATTGATTATTGATGCTTACGTGAGAAGTCACTTAGTTATACTCAATTATTGCTACAGTAATTGTTGCATCATATCTCTCATATTATTGATTCAATTATTGTCACAGTATCATCTGCATAATATTTTATATTACTAAATCAATAATTGAGACGACAAAGTTATTCATATTATTATTTGCAATATTGACAATATCTAGAAGTTCTGTCAAGGAGAGGTTTGGACACCTAATTGCGCGCCAATAAGGAGAAATCTTTATCGGAAAGCCCCCTCTTTCCTTAGAACGACCTGGTTGTTAAATATTGTGAGTTATAATATTAATGATGAATAAGTTCATGTCGATTAAAGATGAAATTGATAGTTCCATTGTGTGGGAATTATTAGTGTTAGTAGAAATCGACATCTATTTCGATAATAATGGATGTCTTGAGGTTATATTGATCAATCGGGTAATTAATCGGATAAATGAGCAATTAATTGCTATTAATTCACATGTTTATAACTATGTGTTCACATGTGTGTACTATTGATTCACATGATTTACTATTAGGGGAATTGGTGCAAGATTGATAATACTTGTATGACTAAATTAAAAATGGAGATATAGATGAAGGTACTATACTGTAATTAGTTTTTTCACATGATTATACTATTAAGTCACATGAATGAACTATTAATTCACATTATTTACTATTAGGGGAGATAGTGCAAGTTTGATAATACTTGCAGGACTAAATTAAAAATGAAAAAAAAGAGGAAGGTATTATACTGTAATATTTCGAGCCCCAAAACGTGCAATTAACGAAACTATATTTTCCTATAAATAGAATATCATTCTTCTTTCATTCTCACCAATTCACTAAGTCTCACAAGAGCAATTATTATAGAGAGTAATTATAGAGAGAAAGAATAAGAGAAGTCTGCTACCTCACTATTCCAGTATCTAGTTTTTTTCTAAGGTAAAGGGTATTATTTCTTTCATATTAATGAAGAGAGTTATTTTCTTTCAATACTCGTAAGGGTTGTTATTCCATTCTTTATTATTCATTGGAATAACTTATGTCTGCTTGATCTATCGCATGCACTGGTGAATTCTTCCGTTATTCCATTTTTTATTATTCGTTGTAATAACACATGCGTGCGATTCTATCGCATGCACGGTGAATTCTTACGTTATTCCATTCTTTATTATTCATTGGAAAAAACATGCATGTGCGGTCTATCGCATGCCTGGTGAATTCTTTTGTTATTCCATTCTTTATTTTTCTGTTGGAATAACCTATCTACGCGGGTTACTGCATACATGATGAATTCTTCTGTTATTCCATTCTTTATTATTCTGTTAGAATAACCTGTCTATGTGGACTACCGCATGCATGGTGAATGATCATTCGTATTCATTCCTTATTAAATTATGGAAATGATCTGTCTACGTGGATTACTGCATGGCGGACAAAAATCCATTTGCAGTTCATATATTCTATTATACTCAGTTGGTTAAAGTTTTGGCTTCTATACTCCATGAAATTAGTAGAATATCCTGTATATTTGTGCTTCATCTAGTATCTTTTCATGGAAATATTCTTCTGAGCATTCTTGAATTTTACTCCACAAAGCAGTATCATGTTTACAATTTGGACGTTATTGATTTCTGGATAAATTAAATTATAAATCTTTAAAATTTATCTTGAACTTGTTTTATTGAATTATTATGTCATTGTCATCATCCTCATGCTTATATTGTGATAAAAGTCATCTTTGGCTTACGTGCATAGATGGACTTGGTATGAGTATGACCAGGAATTATTCGGTATAATCATGACCGTAATGTGACGAATGATGTGGTGAAAGTCCTCATTGGCCTGTAGTTCATTGATGGACAATTGTTGGTATGATTATGACCAGGGATTATTCGGTATAATCATAACCATTGATGATTACATGAATATCATTGGCCGTGATGCAGGGATGATTCGATTTTATTTATTAAGCCGAGTCTCAGCGATAAAGTTGATGAAAAACTTTTTAAATCATAGAAGATAGTAGATTTTATGCTCTACTTGACTCTTTTCATGTATTGCTTATTCCATTGCAGTTGTTGATCTAAAACTTGTTGTCTATTATATTATGTCAGTTGTTATACTGTTGAAGGCTAAGGATAATTTATTCTGCATTATCTTAGTCATAATATTTCTTACTGGGCTAGTTGAGCTCACCCTTTCTTTCACTGTTCTCTTGAAATGAGAATATAAATTGAGACGACGAGTCGAGAACGGATTGATGATCCGGATGGTTGTTTTAGTAGTCCTCACTATTCTATAAAATAGTGTGACAATAAATGTAATGAGGACTCCATTGAGTGTGGATATTGTCTAGATGACAATATTCTTATTAAAAACTCTTAGATTATGATTTGTCGTATTTTACACGACTGTTGTATAATTAAGTTGTATTTGAATTTTTTACCATGTATTTGGCGACTCAAGATGAGTGATGTATACCTATTTTGGGGGTGTCACAACATAGTTCAAGGTCTTATGACCCTCAGAATTTCTTTTGATTCTTGTTATTCATTCTTGATTCAAAAGTTGAGCTCTTATTTCAGAAGTTGTTAATTCACTCGAATGTTATTATTTTATTGTTGTACTATTATACTTGTGGGCAATCGTGCTCACTCTTGCATAATAATAACATTGCAGTTAAGAACGAAAGGTCCGACGAGCCTTCTACTAGCAAAGGCAAGGGCAAGCTTAACAAGTGATGAAGACTTGTTGTTTATGAGTTTATGTATTTATGTTTCAGACTTGATGTTGTTTAAGACTTGTTATTTGTTTATATTTTCGCACAGATGTTTAAGGTTAGATTGACCTGGGATTGTATTTATTATGCAGGTGATGTAACCCCATACGGGAAAGAGTTATTTTCTATCAATTGCATGGTTTGCATTTATTATGGGTAGATAGATAGATGATATTTGTATAGTGAACACCAAATCCCGCGGAATTAAAGTACCGGATTTGGGGGTGTCACAAGGGGTGCGTAGATTTGGAACTCTCTACTTGATGCTCGCCCCTATCTCTAAAGGCCGATATGTGCCTTGATCTCCGACCATGAATCAAAACATCATGTCATGGGAGCTTCAAAGCCGGTTACATTCTTTCTCCGAGTAGTCAGTTATTAAAATAATAATTATTTTTAAAACTTTTTAAAAATATTATTTTATTTTAAATATAAAAATAATTATTATTTTGAAAGGAATATTTTATTTTAAAATATTAAAAATACTTATTATTTTCAAATTATTTTTAAAAAATATTTTATTTTAAAATATTAAATTTAATTATTATTTGAATTTTTAAAAATAATATTTTCTTATAGAATATTAAATATAATAATTATAAAAATATTTTATTTTAAAATATTAATATAATTATTATTTTAAAAATAATTATTTCCTTTAAAATATTAAAATTAAGTATTTTAAAAATAAAAATTTATTTAAAATATTAAATATAATTATTATTTTAAAATTATTATTTTATTTTTAAAATATTTATTTTATTTTAAAATATTAAAAATTTGGGTTGGATTAAATTGGGTCAGGTTGAGTCAAAATTTAGTCAAAATGGGTCTGAATGAGTCAAATTGGGCAAAAGGAATAAAAAAGTCAAAAAAAATATCATTTTAAGGACCTAATTAATGAAAAATAAAGTTTAAGGACGATTTTAAAAGTGAATATAAATTTCGAGGGACATAACTCATAAGTTCAATTTATCCGATTACTATTATTTCGCGCACTGCTCGATCTTCTTTTCGCGCGGACGTAGCCATGTCATCGATCCAAACCAAACTTACCAAACTTCTTTCCGCCGTTGGATTAAATTAATCAAAGGCCAGCAAAACCATAAATACCTCTATCCCCCAAAATTTAAAATTCAAATCCTGTAAAAAATGAGCCTAAAACTCCTCTTCCTCGTTTGTTTCTTGTTGACCGCCTCCACCGCCACTGCCACCACCACCGCAACTGCCACCACCGCCGCAGCTGCCACCACCACTCCACTGGCCAGTGAGTTGGTTATCGCCGCCGGCCACACCACCGCCGCCAACACACCACAACTTTACTGTGGCGTCACCGCCATCCCCTGCGTGGATGAAATATCTTTGGCTCGGCTGACGGCCACGGGTTATGTTGCAACTGCCACGACCAGTGAGTTGGTTGATCTTTCCCCCCCTAACCGAGCAACCACTCCACCGCCGCCCACTCCACCGCCGCCCACTCCACCGCCGCCAACACCAACTCAACAACTTCACTGCGACGTCACCGACATCCCCTGCGTGGATGAAATATCTTTGGCTCGGCTGACGGCGATGGAGCATGGTTATGTTGGGAGCCCCTTCTGGATCTGGGGTATAGTTTTTCTTCTGGTTCTTCTCCTCGTGTTTGGTATATTTGATTTCTTTTTTAAACCCAAACCCAATCCGGCTGAGAAACTCAAAAAAGCAAAAGAAGAACAAGAGTCTAGCGTTAGAAATGTGCCCTTCTCACGGTTCAAAAACTTCAAAACCAAAGCACTGAAGCTACTTTATAGGAAGGCTGAGCCCGTTGAAAAACAAAAAACAAATGACCCCTACTACCCGTTTGAAGAAGAAAATGAATGACCAATGAAAATTACATATTGATCAATGAAAATTACATATTATGAATGTTCCTCTTGTAAGTTCGTCTATGTAAATTCTGGAAAATTACATATTGATCAATGAAAATTATGAATGTTCAGTATTTGTGAGATTAATGATTTTTATGTTACATACTTTAAATAACTAATTCACTCTAAATATTATATATGAAATATTAGGAATATTGTAAATATATTGTAATTATATTTATTTTCACAGTCTAGCATAAGTAAACAACTTGCTAGCTGAACTATGTTGAATATCTAAAGACAATTTCATCATCGAATAAAACAATGCACCAGCACAATACTCTATTACATTGAAAACAGCGGATACATATTTTTATGTATACGCACTCCATACACAAAAATAAGGAAGCAACAAAATAAAATGTAATTCAGGAAGCAACTTTTAAAGGGAAAAATCTACAGAGATCAAGATATCAATATATAAAAATTTGTTAATACAACTTTTAAGATAAATAATGGCCTAACAATGAACTTATCAATCCAGATATTGTTAGCTTGTATAATTTTATTAAATAATATTTTATGCAACATCAATATGGGTACGTGACGAGGATACAACACGAAATGCGATATGACTTTTTCAGGAAAAAAAGGATACAATACCCTAAGGATGCATTGAAATTTAGCTTATTTACTAGCAACTAATTTATCATTACATAATGAAAGATAGGAGTCAAACATTACATCAAAAAGACGGTATCATCTCCAAGTCTTATGACGCAAAGCAACTTGTAATCTAAAAATTAGATTAAGCAAGCTAATCCTATCACTGGACAAGCCATAAGATGGCATCCGACTCCCCTTGCTATCTGGAAGTATTCCTAGAGTATCCAGAAGTATCATTAGAGTATCCAAAAATATCCAAATTTAAAAAGTTCAACAATAATAGAGTTGAACTATCCACGGAGTATCAATGTCCACACGTATCCGACACGGATATGTCAACCTCTAAGAAGTGTTCCTTCATAGATAATATTCATATATTCTGAATATTTGTTCCTGGGCCATACATTACATCAGATAATAGCTATCCACCGGCTTTAAGGCTTAAAATAAATGACTTGAATCACAGATGAAATCAGGGCATGATAAAGGAGCTTGCAAATGTGTAAATGAGAAGAATTTAAAACATGGTGATGAGTTTCTGATCCATTTTGCAAGCAGTAGCGCACATCTCGAAAGATATCAATATTCCACCAGGGTAAAAACACAGGGCTGATATGGTAGGTTCCTAAACTGTGTCACTAGAGCCCTTAACACAATTTTTCTTATGACTACATGTGTAGGAGTTTCAGGGCATGTGTCGCAACCCCATTGTCTTGAAAGCTCATGCCATCCATTAGTTCTGATTCCAAGGTTAAAACAGATTCTGGATCAGTATAAATTGCATCCTTCTCTTCAAATCTCATAACAATTTTCTTGAGCTCTTGCTGTCCCTCTTGTTCAAAGAAGGAAAGATGCCTCTTCAGAGCATCCAATTATAGAGCAAGCATTAGAATGGAGGTCTGCCTAAACAGCCCCTTCAAAAAGTAGGATTTCAATGGCTAGGTCAGATTTGGCTACCCAAGGGTCTGGTATTGTAGTCCATACCCTTTTGGACAATATTGGATGGTAAACAACACCTTGAATGCCTCTCACTTTCTCAAGAAGATCTGTATAGAGCTTGTGGCCTTGTAGAATTGGAATTATAGTGTTGTGTGATCATTTTCTGGTCCGATTTGCAGCATGTGAGGCTGCTTTAACAGCAAGTTCTCTTCTGTAGTTCAGGAAGTTCCAACACTTCCTCCTCCTTCATGAATCCTTGCTTCACTTCAGATTTGATCCTCTTGACTTATTTTCTTGACTGAGCTTCATTACTAAAGGAGGTAACAATCCCTCCTTTGTTGTTTAAATATTTTGTTGCAGCCCTTGAGGTTCACTAACTTCTTGGTCATCATCATATGCAGCGGCTGCATGATACCAGAAATCATTTTCATGTTCAGCCTCTTCAAACTTGGTACAATTGTAACATGCCTCAAGGAAGTATTCTGGAACAATAAATATCCCAATATTGAGAAGCTACTTGAATAATGGAAAGAATGCTGTCCACCACAAGGATTGTAAACCTCCCTTTCTTTGCTCTTTTTTCCTTGGATCATAATCAGTTTTCTTGAAACTGCTATGGAAACAATTGTAGTTTGAGGTTTAACTTAATCAATCATGGTAGTAGGGGTGAAAAACAGTCCGGACTACTTGGTACCCGACTCAGATTCAACCCGAAAATATGATCTGAGACTCGGATTCGGTAGGCATCCGAGCCGAATATGGGCCAAGCTCGTTTTGGGGGTTATAGTACTGAACTCGAACGTGAGCAACACACTGTTCGCTCGTTTTAGGGTTCGAGTACGCTGCCTTCATCTGATCCATGCTCGATTGTTACTCGCTCGTTTAGGGGTTCGATACATACTCGATTCTTAGTCTCTGATTCTAATTTTCATAAAGAAGTGGAAAGGTTCTATTCATCTCTATCATCTTTGCTCGCCTCGCCTCGCCTCGCCTCGCCTCGCCTCGCCTTTTCGTTTACTGTAATTTGTAGACTCGAGATTTCAGATTTGTTGGGACTTATGACTGAATCATCTCACAAAAGAGGCTAATACATGAAAAATTATTGATTCAAACTCAGAATCTCAAATTTCTGATTTCCCAAAAGACGAACTGCGATGACGAAGCTTAAATGTGTAAGTTTTCTGTGTTTTAGTTCGCTCATGTTTCTTCTTCAGTTCTTCTCTTTCAGACTTTCACTTAAGTAATTTGTATATATGTATAGCTTTCAGACTCAATTTCAAACAACCTTTACTACACCAAAAATTCCCAATCAAAAAAATTAAAGTCCTAATTTCTTGCTTTCAATTTGATCTTATTAAATGGAACACCTTGATGCTTCTGGTATAGTATATATTAATTATTTTATATATGCATAACTATAATATTTTATTATGCATGCATATGTTATATCCTTCGTCTCTAATTCGGATAATTTTTTTGTTTACTTGTTTGAAGTAACAATGAGGTCATAAGCTTGATTGAAGACCCATCTGGACCATCTCAAGTTCCAATACTCAAACTGAAAACCAGCCTCAACTTACTAGTGATTCTCAGCCTGAAAATGCTACCGAGGTTGATGCTGAAGTTGAGTATAGGAAAAAAAGAAAAAAAAAGACCTCATAAACATGGGACGAGTTTACTGTTGTGACATTAAGAGATGGAACCAAGAAGGTTGACTGCAAGCATTGCCATTCAAGGCTTGCTCTTCAGAATATGAGGTCTACCAGTCATTTAAATAAGCACATGAACTCCTGGTCTATTCTGTTGGCTTCAATTTCTGGTTCTGGAAAACCCAAATAGTAGGTATTATCTTATCCTACTTTAGAAGTTGAAGGTAAATCTGGTAACTTGAATTTATTCAAGTATGATAAAGAAAAAGTAAGTGATCTTTTTGCTAAGATGATATGTGTGCATGAATACCCTTTTCGTATGATTGAACATGAATTTTTCATACTATTTTTGAAAACTGTGAATCCAAGATTTGATCCCATTTTTAGGATGACAGTAAGGAATGACTGTATGAAGCTTTATGCTTTATAGAAGAAAAAAAAATTAAGTCTATGTTTGATGGTATTAGTAGAATTAGTTTAACATTTGATTTGTGGACTTCTAATCAAACTATTGGTTATATGTGCCTCACTGCTCATTTTTTGGATTCGGATTGGAACTTGCATAAAAGGGTTTTCAATTTTTGTGGCATGGCACCTCCACATTGGTCTTATGATTTCTGATTCTATTTTGCATTGTATAACTGAGTGGGGAATTGAAAATAAAATATCGACTGTGACTCTTGATATTGCATCTGCAAATGATTCTGATGTAAGACATCTTAGGGATAATTTTACATTGAAAGGTGGCCATTATTTTAGTGGTAAAATATTTCATGTTAGATGTTGTGGCCACATTCTTAACTTGATGGTGCAAGATGGTTTGAGGATTATCCAAAATGTTATTCAAAACGTTCGTGAGACTGTCAAGTACTTGAAAATGTCTCCATCTCGTCTTCATAAATTTGGTGAGATTATGAAAAATTTACAATTACCATCTTCAAAAAGATTGACCTTAGATGTCCCCACTAGGTGGAACTCCACATATGCCATGTTAGACTTTACAAATGTGTTTTTTGGCTGTGAATATCCTCCTTTCAATTTGTTTTTACCTGAGATTTGAAAAATCAAAGTTGTTTAATGAAACTATTGTTGATGATTGTGAATATATGAAAGAAATGGCTTACAAGATGAAAGAGAAGTTTGATAAATATTGGGGACAATGCAACTTACTTATGGCTATTGCATCTATCTTAGATCCAAGATATAAGATGCAATTAGTTATATTTTATTTCCTAAAGATGTATGTCAATGAGTTTGAAGCAAAGAGGAACTTAACACTTGTTCAAAATGCTTTGCAAGAACTGTTTGATGAATATGTGGCACTTTACAATGCAGAACAAGTTGTTAATAGTCAATTTGAAACTTCAAATGCTAGAAATAGTGTTAAACCAGTGGTTTCTGTTGGTGGATCTAATAAGAGTAAGACCAAGAGTAGAGCAGAGTTTGATAGTTGGGCTCAAAACATGGACATTGCATCTCTATGTTTTAAGTCTGATTTGGAAATTTACTTGGAAGAAGGGAGATTGGTTTGTAATGTTGATGATAATTTTGATGTTTTAAAATGGTGGAAGGCAAACACTTTAAAATTTAAGGTTTTGTTTAGGATGACAAGAGATATATTGTCCATACTTGTAACTACTGTGACCTCCGAATCAACATTTAGTGCTGGGGGAAGGGTTCTTGACAAGTTCAGGAGCTCTTTAAAGCCTGACATGGGTCAGACTTTGATTTGCACAGGTGATTGGTTGCGGGCTGAGTATAGGATTCAGAAAAGCATGATTGTAAGTATTAATTTGTTTAATTTTTTTTGACATAAATAAATACATATGCAAATAATATCATGGATTAATATTAATTGTTTGACAATGTAGGCTGATGAAGATTCAATGCAGGAGGTGAGATTGGAGACTGAAGTACTGATGTAGTGAAGAAATTGATGATATATTGTTGATATTGTGATGCATTGCTGTTTACATTTTAGTTTTTAAATTGAACTGTTGAACTGTTTACTTTGTTTACTATTGAACTGTTGAACTTGGACTGCTGGACTTTGGTTATTTTGTTTGGAACTTTGGATTTTCTTTTTGATCATTTTGGAATTTGATTTATGAAATGGTGCCAAACTACTAGCTTTAGTGCTTGAGTTTGGAATTTGGAGTTTAAATATTTGGCTTGTAGCCTTAAGTTGATAATGCACAACCAGCAAGGAAACTAGTTTGGTGTAAAGTCTGAAAAAAGATTAGTTTCTTATCTTTTTTATTTTGACATTTTCTTTTATTTATTACAAGTTAATTTTTTACTTGTTTCTAACCCATCTTCTATATTTGCAGGATTTAAGCTTGGACTTTAGGCCTTAGATAATTGATTTGCAGAAATACAGATTTGCAGTCATTACTCATGAAAACTAGCTTGGTATAAAGTCTGAAAAAAAGACAAGTTTCTTATCTTTTATATTTTGACATTTTCTTTCATCATTCAAATGTCTGCAAGCTATCTGTAATTGATCATACTAATCCATCACATCTAGAAGACTGCTGGTAGTTAGTGAGGATTTTGAACTTGATTTACCCATTTGATGATTTTCTTTATCAATCTTGATTTTATTGTATATATGTATATGCGGTTTAGCTTCTTTTTTGCAAAAGTAATGCCTTGTTATGAGATTTCCTGAATTCTTTAACAAGGCATAGAAAATATTGAACATCTTTAGTCATTTTCTAAATTATATTTGATCTTGGGTCCATATATTGCAACTTTGATATTGTTTTCTTGCTACAGGATAACTTTGTCATGCTATGCCCTCTTCATGCCTCTTTGAAACTGCCAAATGAAGTATCTGGATCTCATAAAAAAACAGAAAGTGAGATGCCTTCCAAGAAGATATATGAACTTGCTCAACTAATTGGTCCTTAAATTTATGGTGAACAGAAAGCAAGAAATTTGGTGCTGCTGGTCATGCTTACATGACCTGGCCTGCTAACATGGCGCTTGAATTGGGCACTGGGGTCCCTTGGGTTATGTGCAAGGAAGATGATGCTCCGGATTCGGTGGTTTGAAAATTTGTACTACTTTGCTGTAAACTAGTTTTAGCTAGAGCTACATCCATACTTTATCAGTACTTGTTATTTAGTAGATGCTATTTGCTTTAAGAGTTTGGAGCTTTCCATGAATTATGGAAGTCTCACTAAATTTGTAGATTGGAAAATAAGATAACATCGACTTTAAATTGCTCTAATTTTGGATGCAGATAGACACATGCAATGGTTTTTATTGCAATTATTTCTCTCCAAACAAGCCTTACAAACTTACAATGTGGACTGAGGTGTTTGGTAAGGTAAGCCTCTATTGTCACTCTTGAAACCATACTAATTACTACATATGGTGTGTAAATATAAATTTATACATGATAGTTGTCACTTTTAAAGGTTTACAAATTTTGGTGGCCCAACTCACCAGCAGCCTGTTGAGGATTTAGCCTTTGCAGTTGCTCGAACCCAGAACAGTTCATATGAGCTTCCAAAATTATTGCTCTGATGTTGAGAAATTATAATTGTTATTAGGAAGTCTTCAATAACCCATTTGATTGATTAGAAAATTATCATCTAACTTCCGAGTTTGCAGTTGCTATAACCCAGAACAGTTCATATACTCATAGAACTTAATTTTTTGAGAATTTGGTTTAGCTAAATAATGCTTCACTGAAGCTTACTTGGCTCATGCTATTCTTTGCTTCAGTAGTAATAACTGTTCTTATAAAGTTGGAAGCTTTACTCAACAATCAAACTCATGTTCCGTTAATTCTCAACAGTATCATGGAGGAACCATCTTTGGGAGAACAGATGGTGGTCCTTTTATTACTACCAGCTATGATTATGATGCTCCCATTGATGAATATGGTAAAACAACTATGGGCATACTTATTTTCCAGTATTTGAGAACCCAAAATTCTGACTTGTCATTTTATTTGTTTATTATTTATCATGGGCAGTGGCGGAACCAGAACGTTTTTAGAGGGGGGTCAAAATACATAAGTAAAAAAAATTATTTATTGACGCTTGGAGTGCTTCTTTCGGTTGTACGACTGAGAGGAGACAATTGTATCCTGCGATTCTGCATAGTTTGAAAACGTCTCAAAATTTTAATCAATATCAAAATTTATGTAGAAATATTATTTTTTATTTCATGTAGAAATACGTGAGAGCGATTCATGTAGAAATATTATTTTTTATATGAAAATATCAATTTTTTATATAGAACAAAGAAAATAAATTCAAAAAGAAATCAACAAAGGGGAGAGTCTCTGAAGTAAATTCATGATGTTTAAAAATATAAAATGTTTGTAAAAAATAATTTAGTAAATAAAGAACTTAGTTTTTGTGATAATTCTTCAACCTCAAGTAGCGACCTAGATTTGATTGTGTTTTAAGTTCTTTCATTTGAATTTCATTGTAAAATAAAATTTATTCTATTTTTTAATTTATAGAGCGCATGTAGAAAATTTTGGACTGCTATTATAAACTATTATTAGTATATATATATATGTGTGTGTGTGTGTGTGTGTGTATATATAAATATATGTATATATTGACTTAATATATGTATTAATATATAGCTTGTGCAGAATTTTGGTGGGGGTCATATGCCCCCCTCGCCCCCCTTGGTTCCGCCCATGATCATGGGGGATTTGCCAACTAATTGATTCGCCATGCAAAATGGATAGGTTTGATTAGGCAACCCAAGTATGATCACTCGAAGGAGCTTCATAAGGCTGTTAATTCATGTGAGCAAGCTTTAATTTCTGCAGATCTGACTTCGACATCTTTGGGAAACTATGAACAAGTTTGTTTTCATATTCAACTATATAAGGATACTGAATTGAATCCACATAATTAACTACCAGATGTGTTGTCAAAAAATAATAATAATAAAAATCTTCTTGCATCGCTACATAGATTTTTCCCATCCTTTCAAAATGACCACTTGTACTAAGTTATTGCAAATCATTTTATTGTCCTGTACATAGAACTCATCCTTGCAGTTATGGCTAATTCTGATGTCTTAGCATGCCTTATTTGCTTCTTTGAGGCCATATTGACTTGTTACTTTACATATTCTAGGAACATATATTTTCTTCCTCAACTGGCTGTGCAGCTTTTCTCTCAAACTACAATTTAAATTCAGCTGCGACGGTGACATTTAATAACAGGCGCTATGATATGCCTTCTTGGTCCATCAATATTCTTCCAGATTGCAAAAATGTTGTCTTCAACACTGCAAAGGTAAGTAGAGTGGATAATACTAATTGTTCAAGGTGACATCTTGTTATGCAGAATAGAGTCGCTTCATTTCTCTTCTATAGGAAGTAAATATCTGGAAATAGTTTCATGAAATTGTATTATTGAATCTGTCGATAATATTGCAACTTACTTTTTTTTTCCAATTTTTTCCAATACTTTTTATATCATCCATATTTGTGGGGTAACTGTTCAGAACCATCTAAATTGAAGCTATTTTTCTTGGTTGGCAGGACTTGACAACATTTGTCTGTGTCTGCATTCCGGAATTCCTCTCTCTGTATGAAACAGAAAGACTGGTGCAGGAACTCAGTAAATTTGAGATACACACATAATATTATTATTAATCAAGTGTTTTTTGATGAAGAAGGTATACTTCCCTTGTTCTTTAGAAGGTGTTTAGTTTAGAATCATTTAATCCTTGCCTAGTACAGAAGCTAACTTCTATCAGGTTTCGGTTATAATTTTAACTTTTGAACCGAAGTTGCTCAAAGCTAGAATGAAGATGCAACAAAAATACCTTGATCAGTTCCACATGTTATATGATGACTTTCATATAATCAAGTTGCCTTTGCTGCCAGAAGAGGTAAATCATACAGCTCACGTTCTCTAGCTACTTTTTGTTTGTTTTTTTTTTTATGAAAAGTAGCTTACGTTCTCTAGCCACGTTCAAAATTCCTGATATATCTGAACTTTTTAGCGCATGCAGTGTGAATAACTTTCATGTTATTGCAAAACAAAAGTATGCTAGAACCATTTTTGTTCTTGCCTCCAAAAGGGATGGGGATTACCAATTCAATTGCAAGAGAATTGGTAAATTTCCACTGTGGTATTTTGTTTTATAAGCATAAATCTTGAAGAGTTTGCTGACTAGATATGCAGTTTCAGTTAAACTCCATATATAGCATGTTCTTTACTAGCAAATAAGTGGGTTTTACAATTTCTTAGCAGTAATCACATGAACTTGATGGTTTCCTTTATGTATTCGAGGGCTGCAAATAATGTTAGAAGTTAGGCTGCTTTGGCCACAATTTTAGGTTAAATGCAGTATAACACTTTTGCAGGATCCATTGTGGAGCAGCATTTACAGACATTAATTGTATATGGCTTTCTTTCGACTTGCCCTATACTGCAAATGGAATACATCTTCAAAAATTGGAGAAGAAGAAGGAATTAGACTTGTTAAAAGATATGTTCATCCTGGTAAATCACTTCTACTCTTCTGTCTTCATTCTTTGTTTTCGGCTTTTTGGTTGAACCTCCACTCAACTAGTCACTTTCTGTAGATACACAAAGATTGGATAAATGTATAAAGTATAAATAGCTCTTGTAAATATCGTTGGAAATAAAGAGGGGGATATGTATGTACGAGATTGGATAAATGTAATTATGTTACTAGAAATTGTATCATAGTATAATTAATATTGTAAATTTATTATTGTAATATTTGTAACATATGTATTTTTATATATAAATGAAATTGAAGTTTTTCTAATTTTTCACTTTATTTTTTATTTTGGTGTGATCCATCTTAGACTCGAGCTCGAATAGAAAGATTCGCGAATTACTCATGAAAACGAGTCGAGAAATTCTGAGCCGAGTAATATCGAGTAATTTATGGAGTCGAACTTGAGTCGAACTTGAACACAAATTTTCTGATCCGACTCGAGCTTGAGTATTAGGGTGTTTGGATCGACTCGGACTTATTTTCACCCCTACATGGTAGTTTTGGTTTGGAGAGGGTAGAACAATAACTATTTCTGTTGTTGGAGGGTTATATGGATTGGATATGTGGGTCAGGTTTTTTAAGGTTTGTAGCATCTTCAATAAGCTTAAGAGTATTTCGTTGAAGTCAAATCTGCCATTTCTCCTATATCATGTATCGACTCTTCATTGTATAATGGAGGCTCATTGTACCATGATTCTGCATCATTTTATGGATCACTTTCATACACTGAGGCAGGGGTGGATTTAAGATCCGTTCTTAGCAGGGACGATTTTTTTAAGCCAGAGTTTGAATACATTATATATATGTGTTTAGTTTTTTTAAGGTAATAGTAGTTTAAGTTTTTTATTTCCCTCTATAAATTTAAGTTTATCAAGTTTAATTTTTGCCCTAATCCCTATACCTATAATTTTTTTAAAAAAATTCCAACATAAGCATTGCCTACTCTTCCCTCTTAATAGATTCACCACTGGCCTCATTCCACTTTGAGTTTCGTTTGGTTTATGTACAAATATGGTTTTACAACTTTTTGTCTTAAATCTATTTTTTATAAAAAAAAAAATTAGTGGCTTATTTTGATGTAGAAACAAACATTGCAATTGATTTGCATTAGCATGTACTTGGTAACATCAATTCATATAGCAATGTGAATTATTTAGTCACAAAATTTTAATATGAATAAAAATCTACAGTTAATTAAATAAACGGAGGTAATATATACACTATAAAATTGAGAACTCAATGGGTTTAAAAACTAATCATAACAAACATGCATAAATAATTTAATTAACTTAAAAGATGCAACTTGCATGACATTAATTTCAAATCACTCTATTGCCATGAATCTTTAACAAGAATTTGTTAACGATTTATGACTAGTCCTTAATTTCCAGTTGGTTACTTATACACGACAACTTTTAATCCACGCAATTTATCACGGGGGAGCCAACAAGCCAAGTTAATTGTCGAAAAATTAATCAATTTAAAGGAACCTCTATATTGCCATAATCTTCTTCTTTTCTTAATCCTTTTAAACAAATTAATAAAAAAGTTTTTTTTTTTTAAAAAAGGTCAATCACAAAAATAACTAATGAATAACATAAATAATCTTCAAAACAATGATTGAAGTGAAAAAAGTCCCAAAAATGTCTAAACTAAATATATCAAAGTTATAAACTACTCCATCCGTCCCGAAAAAGATAAACAAAATACAATTTGCACACATATTAAGAAAAATAAAAATAGAGGAAAGAGAATAAAAAAATTCTAAATTTATCCTTAGTGGTCCCACAAGATTACTCATCAATTTTAACTTTTTGAAGTCAACTTAAAATATTTTAATATAAAATATATGTGTGATTATCTCCTACCTACTTCTTCATCAGCAGGCTTTTAAAATTAAGAATAATTTTTTTCCCCCTTCTCTAAGTATAACTCTTTCATTAATTTCTGCACCCTTTAATGTTAATTAAATTATATATCTGCCCCTCCCTTATACCTATAAAAAAAATCTCAGCATAGGCAGGTGCCTATGCTGCCCAAACATAGGTCCGCCCCTGTACACAGGTTTCTCATCAAATATTAGTGTGTTCAAGGGGGAGGTGGTTGTGTCTTCAACCTTTAGGTTTATTTTGACGATAACAATAAATAATAATTAGGATAAGAAAAATATTAGAATTCTCTCCATATGATTTATATTATAATTATTTTAACTATCTTATTTACTTTAACCTAAAATATTTTCTAAATCTTATTGAATTGATTTTCTTGACCTTAATTTAATATCAAGTGTTAAAGAAATTAGTTTATAAAGTAACATTTTCTAAGGTTAAGAGAACTCCTATTCTTAAATGATTTTTATTCACTAAAGTTTTTCAAAAAAATATTATTATATATTATTTATTTTCTCAAAAGAACGAAAAGGAAAATGCAAAAGATTTTTACCACTTTCCTTCATCCGAAAATAAAATGAAACATGGATATTAATTAAAGCCATGTGAGTATTATATGAGCATTTGATTATTAAATGACTAAAGGCTTATAGCCTTGACCAAAGCTTGCATAAGGGAGAATTTGAAAGTTAATGAACACGTGCTTGTATTTAATAAGAAGTTGGGAAATGAAGAAGGCTAAAGCCTTTGCTTGTGTTGACCGAACATACTGGGAATTTAATTAACTAAGGCCATGTTTGATTAAAAAGATTATAATTACAGAATTATAATTTATGAAATTATATGAATTATAATTTTAAAATTATTAATTCTAGGATTAAATAGTCACGTATTTTTTTTATAGGATTATTCATGAGATAATTTAAAATAATCTCATGTTATGTTTATTTTTTTCAAGATTAATTAAAGTATTGGATTAAAAAAATATTGTTTGAACTACTATATCCTTATCGATAATAACATATTTTAAACTTATTTATACATCAAAAAAAAAATAATTTACGGATTATATATACACCCCACCGCCCCTCACCCACCCCACCCCACCCCACCCCACCCCTACTGCCACCCTACCCCCAAAAATAATATTTACTGATTATGCATACACTCCCACCCCGCCCCCCCCCCTCACCTCACCCCCACCCCCACCCCACCCCCCCACCCCCACCCCCACCCCACCCCCACCCCATACCCCGCACCCTTACCTCCAAAAATAATATTTATTGATTATATATACACTCACACCCCACACCCCACCACCCACCCACCCAAAAATAATATTTCTTGATTATGTATACACCCCACTCCACCCCACCCCCATACCCCACACAAAAATAATATTTCTTGATTATGTATACTCACTCACGCCCACGCCCACGCCCACGCCCACGCCCACGCCCCGCCCACCCCACCCCACTCCCACTCCAACCCCCCTTGGCCTTGCCCACCCACCCACCCACCCACCCCACCCCCCAAAAAAAAAAAAATATTTGGATTATGTGTACACCCTCCCACCCCCACCCCACCCCCCACCCCCACTCCCACTCCCACCTAAAAAAATAATATTCAAGGTGATTACACCCCCACCACCACTAACATTCCCTCAAAAGAGTAATATTTACTGATTATGTATATAACCCCACCCTCCCCGCCCACCCTCAAACTCCAACCCCAAAAATGATATTTACTTATTATGTATGCACCTACCCCGCCCAACCCCTAGCCCCCACTCTCCCGCCCCAAAAAAAAAAAAAAAATAATAATTAGTATTTACTGATTATGTATACACCCTCACTCACCCATCCCGCACCCCCCACCCTTCACCCTTCTCAAAAAAATAATATTCAGTTATTATATATACACCTCACCCATCCATCACCCCCCACCCCTCGCCTCCCCAAAAAAAAAAAAAATAATAATATTTAGTTTTGTATTAGTAAGTTTTAAGTTGCCAGTAATAATAACAAAAATTGCTGGATATTATGGTCATTTTAGAAAAAAATTGAGGTTAATTTTATCCAGTAATTTTTAATCCCAAATGGTAGGGATTATAATACCAAATAGAACATGGTATTAAATAATCCCACATCTTAAGCTATTTTATAATCTCAGGACTAATAGTCCTAAGCTCAAACAAGACACTTAGGATTATTAGTCCTATCTCAAGTGTAATCCTTGCAAACAAACATAGCCTAAGAGACAATTTATTTATCTCATCCGAAGCCTGCATAAAAGATTGGAAGGTTGAAAAGTTTTGAATTGAACATGTGCTAAAAGAAAGAAAAAGTAAGTAATTTTTTCAATGGACTGACATATTGGCAATCCGTGTGCTTAATAAAGTCACTCGAGCCTTTCATTTTAAACAATCAAATCTCATCCCTTGATTTTTAAAATAACCTTCCACATTACCTTTTTATCCCAAACTTCAAAAATCTATAAATATGAGGTTTTTCTTCTCATTTCAATTTGCCAATTCAGAAACAAAGAAAAGCGTATACTCTCCTTGCCTACACAATATCTCTCTAAAAAGTTTTCTCTCTTCTACTCAAAAGTTTTGATCATTTGAAAATAGAAAATTGGTCAAAATTATTTGAGATAAGTTATTTGATTGATTTAATTGAACTATCTCTTGCTTGTTTACATTTATAGATATACAAATACAAATTGTTATACACAATTATATATATATATAGGGGTTCCATCCACATCAACCGTTTGCTGTGGAGCAACCCTTTTTTGGTCTGTTTAAATTTATTTTATATATTTTTTTGCTCCAGTCGAAATTTCAACAGGCCAAAAAAGGGGTTGCTCCACAGCAATCAGTTGCTGTGGATGGAACCCCCCCATATATATATATATATTAATAAAAAGTCAGTACTTAGACACCGATGCTATAGCGGAGATATTCCTCTTAAGTGAGGGAATTAGTCGAATGAATGTTCAAAGTCCTAAGTGGCATTTTATTGATAGTATTTATATAAATATCGTAAAACAGATCAACACTTGATCATCAAAACAACCCCCGAGATATTCCTCTTGAGTGAATGATAGAGTGAATTATTCGAACCGTATTTGAAGTTATAAGTGATCTATCAAAAATATTTATATAAATATTAATTGTGAAACTATAAATTTGGTCAGTACTTAGATACCGATACAATTTGGATTTATTCCTTTTGAGCGAATGATAAAGTGAATTATCCAAACGGTCTTTAAAATCCTAAGTGGCCTTATTTATAATTATTCACATAATAGATAATATATTATTATATATTTTTCTGAGTTGAACAAATATATTTGTTATATTAAGTATTGCTCAACTGATTTATTCATTGTACTTGATAACTGTTAATCACAAGTATTTGAACATAAATTCATTCATAGAATACTTGTTGGATAATATCTAAAATTAAAGTTATACTTTTAAATCCAAAGAAACACACTCTTTATTATAAAGAATAAATAATTCTTTATAAACTTGTATTAAACTATATATACGCTTATCTGAAGCATTTTTGACTTACGCTTAAACTAATATATTTACTTAATCAAGAAACATATTTACACAAGTATAAAAGTTACAAACTTTTATAACCGGACATAAATTAATATTTGCTTACACAAAAGCACATTTCACATATATAAAGGTCATTGAACCTCTATGTAATTACTTGATCTTTAATCGCTATCTGCTCAATTTAGTGTCTATATATATATACACACTAAATTTTATCTGTTTATCTTAGAAGAATTTCTTTGTCAAAAACTTTTATAAAAAGGAAAAACGGTAGAGTTAGTGTATTTTATGTACATTTGAGAAAGACGAGTAATTCTTCGACCAAGACCTGAGTCTTAGAGAGGTCAGCTGAGAGTTGGGTCGTTAGTGTACTTGTGAGGTGAGGAAGAGGCTGTTGTTTCAAGACCATATCATAGAATAGAACTAAACTCAAAAGATGGTACAAACTAAGTTTGAGAAGGGAGCTGAGAGTTTTCTGTCCAAAATAGTTAGTTGAGAATAATTGTAAGTTTGTCTATAAAACTTTGTAAAGACTTTTCCGCATGTTGAAGGAGTATTTATTACTAGGGATAGGAGCTTGAGACTGGACGTAGCAACATACCCGAGATGTATGTTGTGAACCAGACAAAGCATTGTGTGATTGAATTTTTAATTGTCTTGCATATTAATTTTAACACTGCAAATTAATTAACTAAAAATTCAAAAGGGCCTAAGATAAATTTTTAAACGGTAATAATCTATTTAACCCCCTTTAGATTATTATTGAACTTTCACAGATTCTTCCTTATTTTCTGATTCCTCCTCTTCATCTTCTTGCCTTCTTCTTTCTTTAGCAGCGTGGAGAAGATCTCAATAAATCCCCATCCTTGTTCAGTTATCCATCCTCTTCTTCCTTAGGTTAAAAGGTAGGCAAAATCTTCAGTAGGGCTTTATTGACTTTGCCTATTAGGCCATTGAGTTCAACCACGAAATTTTCCATCCTATCATACATTTTCTAAAACCTCGTATTGATAAATTCTCTAAAACTTAAGAAATTGTGTTGCAATAGGTTGTAAGGGTGGTTTTGGAATTATCCAGCCATGACTTATTACACACTTTAGTACAATAGATGATTGTATAGTACAAGTAGAAGCTTATAAAAATAGAAGGTAAAAATAGATAAAGTGGAGCTTTTAGTGTACTCTTTGGATTGAGGACATCTCGCTTACTTATCATGAGGGGACCCTTGGTGGGAATCCTTGTTCTATCTCGTTGTGAGTCCTAATAGTTGAGAGAGTTGCTGACAATTAGATAGGTGAAAAGGCGTGTACTTTTCCAAATGAGGTAGGTTACTTCAATTCTAACTTGTTTATCTAGTATACCCATGTATTATTTATCTTTGTTTGGAATTCTTTAGTGTTGATGACTCACTAAGAAGTAAAAAGGGACTTTCTTTGGTCGGGAGACGAGAGGAATGATTATTTGGTCGGGCTTTATTTTTAAGGAGGGACTTTTTGGGTTGAGTAATTTGGTCCTTAATAGTGTTGATTTGATGGGTAACCCGCTTTGGGGATTTCCTTTAGAACTTCATTCCTTTTAACACAAGGATATTATGAGCAAGTTCGTATGCAATCGAATTGTAGGATGCTATGCATGAGACTTTTACTAACATGCCACAAGTCCTTCCAAATTCATTTCCCAAGGTTATTCTTTCTCTCTTTTTTTGGTTAGACATCTGATATACGGTCTTGAAGATAGTCATCAAACTCAATTTTGGGAGGATTCTTGATTAGGATATTACCAATTCTAATTAGATTTCAATTGTCACTATCCCATTTCTTCGTTGCATGATGCTCCCATGTATTTATAAACCTTGATGGAAAATCTTTTTCATGGGATTTTTCCATTTCTCAGGAATCTCAAAAAATTAGAGTCCAATGAATTGGTATCTTTGCTTATATAATTTATATTGCTTCGTTCTTTTCAATTATGCTCCTCCAATAAGTGCATATGAAATTCAACGGATACCTATTTTTGTAAGTGTTAGTCCTCACTTTAGATTCACTGTGTATTCATGGGTCATACTCCTTTTCCATTAGCTTCATACATTTAGAAAGCCAAGGTCCCTCCCAAAGTCGATGCGGCTTTTGTTTGAATTCTGGTTTTACAAAGATTCAAAACTACTAATTTTAACCTATAAGCCAAGGTCACTCTCAAAGTCGAAGCTTTTGTTTGCTCTGCTTCAGTGAAAGGTATGTTCTTAATTTGCTTGAGAGAATTTAAATGAAATATGGATGCAAATTTTTTGAGGAAGTGAGCTTTCTCAATTTCATGTCAAATTTGAAATAGGAGTGTAATGACAGACTGCTTAGAGAGTGTCCCTTACTTTTAGGTTATTAAAGGAACAAACAGATAACATAATCGTCTACATAAATAGATGTTTGGAACCCACCCAATAGCACAAAATCATATATTCACAAATCATGTATAATGAAACTCAAACGAACCTACTAATAACCATTGGGAGAAGGTTCAAAAATGCCCCTGACTTTTACCCTGATGTCTACCGAGCACCCTATACTTTTTTTTTCCAAAAATACCTTTAACGTTACATTTTTTGGGACGACTATGCCCCTGGACCGAACGGAGTTGCCACATAGACTAACGTTGCTCAGACGTGGCCTTATTTTGCTGACGAGGCTTCAAACAAAGTCAGAACAAAGCCTTTCTCAAACTAAGACAAAACATCTGTTCCTTTTTCAAAAGGGTCAAAAGTCCAAAAGGTGCATAAAGCCCTAATCGACATCTTTTTCGGTAGAGAAGAAGAGAGGAGAAATTGGAGAGAAGAAGAGGCGAAGACGAATGTGACACCCCCAAATCTAGGTACTTCATTCCCATAAGATTTGGTGCTCACTATCCATACATTCATACTATCTACCCAAATAAAATAATATTTAAACCATAATCCTCCCTTTAAATAGGGTTACATCAATAAAAAAAATCTTCCCAGGTTGTCTAACCTTTAAACATCGTTCAAGTGCGGAAATAAAATTATTACATTACATCATTATTAAAAAGTCTATGACCATCATAATAAATAAAATTGCAAGTTTGCATCACTTGTACATTTTTCCCTTTCCTTTGCTAGTTGAAGGCTCATCTACCTTCTCAACTTTAGCTGCAATGAGTATGTAAATATGCAAGAGTGAGCAAAACAATTGCTCACTAGATATAGCAATGAATCAACATAAATGAAAAACTGCCAATAAATAGGCTCATCAATACTGAGTAGTACTCTATCAATAATAATCAACGACTGGAATCAAAATATGAAGTATATAAAACTTAGGGTCATGAGACCACGAACTATGTCCACAGTTGCGAGTAATCTTTCAACTCCAACTTTAACAGTCATAAGACTATAAGGACTCCTAGTACTTAGGGGGATCAGCCCTTCGTACAATGTATTGTGCACAAACATTTCAACGCTAAGCGTAAATTATCCCCTAATAACAATAGGGTTGTTCATCTCAGTATTTAGAGTACAGATCCGCACCAAAGAAAGTTTGGTTTGAATAAGCTTTCAAGGGTAATTTGAAGTTTAACGAACATCAACTAGAGGACTAGTTGAATCAATAGTATTTGATAACACAATCGTTGATCAATAATAACATAATATGAAACAATGAATATGTGTAAGTGAACCAACTATATCTTAAACTCATGCTTAGAAACAACTACAAAGCATAAGTATTGAATGACAATAAACCTTGCTTGGATAAAATTAAGCTAGGACTATGAATTATTGAATATACATTGAGTAATAACAAGCTGAAAATAAAGCTTGCTCATTATGAGAATAGCTTGTGTTAAGTAAATGAGATAAGATAGTTCAACATTAGAAATTAACATTCAAGAAAACTGTGTTCATAATATCCGAATGACAATAAAGAAACTTGTCTAACAATAAACAAGTTAGAATGCATCAATAAATATTGGAATTCAAAACTTGATCGAATAAAGTTTAAGTCATAGCTAGTTTGCTCAAATAATGACTAGGAATACAAAAGTTCGCTTAATGAAAGTTTAAAGTAAGAAACTTGCTGAATATAAAAAGAGAAGTTTAGAAACTTGCTCAATCAAAAGAATAAAGTTACACAATGTAACAATAGAACTAGCTCAACGAAAGTGTAGAGTTAGAAAACTTACCTCGAGCGTAAGCTATAATATTAAAACTCACGTTCACCTATACACAGTATTAAAACCACAACATCTATTGGACATACTAATATTCACTTTTCAATATAAAACGCATTACTAGCTAAACTTGTTATTTTAGCACAAGTCATATGCTACTATATATATATATATATATATATATATATCAGAATTCCCAAGTGTTAACATCACAACACTTAACTAACCTTCATTGTATAAACTAAGTTATAACATAACACGTTCATGACTTATAAATCACTTTACAACTTTGAATTTACAATCCACATAACATGACTCTATTTAACCTTGTTGTTACATGTTGGACACATTACCATAACCTTAACCTAAGCTACATTAAACGACCAAAGTCTGCAGAATTAGCAGACTTCATTGTCTGAAAATGGGCCTTTGGCCTTGACCGCGATAATTTTATCTTTGGGTTGCTTGGCGGCATGCGCAAGCATTCTTGGCGCTGCTGCTTGCCGAAATTGTCATGAGGCCTTACATCTGATTCGATTTGAGAACATGTTTACGACAGTTTTCTTAAGCACACTAACACGAATTTCACCCACCAAACATTAATAATAACATGTAAAAATGGTATAGAACTATCACAAACATATTTGTGAATATATTCCACCAATTAAAACAATTTAAGCTAGGTTAATTTCTCAAATTCCATGTTTTTCATATAAAACCCAATTTTTTTGATATTCATCCCAAAATCATCACTGTGAATTCAATACTTGACCAAATTACTTCATTCAAATTACGTTATACTCGTTTCTTAATAAACTAACATATACATTACCGTTTAACATACGAATTGACCATCAACATTGTTACTTACATAAGCCACATGGAAAATATATAAACTGTCAAAATTTTCTACTGTTAGAACAAAAATTAGCATGCAATCTCTTGTTTTAAATATAACTCTAGCATCATAAGCATGCATCATCACAGTTACCAAGTATATATCCACAATTCATCAAATTTGATTTCACAGAACACAAACAACTATGCCGTGAATTCATATATGCATATATATATATATGAAATATCAAGGTTAGATAAATTACCTTAAAATAGCTTGTAATCCTTGCTAACTCTTGTAATCTTTGCTAAAATCTCTAGAATTGCTTAAGTTTCCTCACAACTCTCTCAACTCTCTGTAATCTCTAGGCTAGCAAATAGAATGCGTAAAACCAACTGATAAACAACGTAAGAAATAAAATTGATAACCCTTAATAATACTAATTGCTATTTCAGTTACTAATGTATATAACATAAATATATTATATTTATTATTTTATTTATTTTATTTAAATTCAAAAATTAGAAATTCAAAAGCCATAAGGCTTTGTTTGGCAAAACCCTTTAATTTTTAAAGAATTAATATATTAAGCCTTATTTGGAAAAAACTAAATTAAACCCTTTTTATTTATTTTAATAAACACTTTAGTTTGTAATTATAATCACATATTATTTATTTGGATCTCCATATCCAACATTAACCAATTAAATCAATCACATACTATATTCTAAATAAATTTACCATTTAAACAAATAACCCCAATTTATAATTGCATTATAATTTTATTTAATAATTTAATATACCATCTAAATTATTAAATCAACACATAACATCTCATGTCATATTACAACTCTCTCAAATTATAAATTAATTTAATTTAGAATATTATTTAATAGATTTAGATTCATAAATATTTACAAGTAGCCATTACGTCAATAAAATATTTATTTCATCAATAAACACATCAAATAATAAACACATCAAATAAATATTTATTTTATTCAATAAATATTTAATATTATAATTTGAAATTCCGGATCGTTACATCCTTCCCTCCTTACAAGGATTATGTCCCCAGAATCACAATTCAAACAATCAAATCGTCACATTCTCTCCTACTTACAAAGATTCTGTCCCCAGAATCGAAGACACAGACTAAACAAATAACTCAGGATAATTCTTCATTATTTTCGCTTTGAGTTCCCATGTAGCCTCTTCGACGTTGTGGTTCCTCCATAACACCTTCACAGAAGGTATCACTTTATTCCTGAGCACTTGCTCTTTCCTGTCGACTATCTGGATAGGAATCTCTTCATAATATAAATCTTTACTAAAGCCGAATAGCGATTCATACTCGATCACATGCTTGTAATCGGGTTTATATAAATAAACAACAAACACATGAAAAACGTTGTGCACATGCTCTAATTGCGGAGGTAAAGCTACCGTAAGCCACCTCTCCCACTCTTCGATATTTTGAAAGGTCCAATAAATCTTTGGTTTGAGCTTTCCTTTCTTGCCAAAATGAATTTTCCCTTGAGGAGAAACTTTCAGAACACGAAACTTCACGCTTCAAACTCACGACTCTGCTGTGTTGATCAACATACTTTTTACATCGATCTTGGCGGCTACTTAGTCTTCTTTCTCGATGAGTTTGACAACTTGATGATCATTGCATGCGATTCTGGGCCTAACAGTTGTCGTTCTCAACTTCATCCCAAAGATAATGGAGTTCGCACTTCTGCCTGTAGTATAACGCCTAAATGACGGTGGCATACCAATACTTGCGTGGTAACTGTTGTTGTATGAAAATTCCACCAACGGTAGATTATCATCCCAATTTCCTTTGAAATCCATTATGCATACTCTTAGCATATCTTCTAGCGTCTGGATTGTTCGTTCGCTTTGCCCATCGATTTGCAGATGATATGCTGTACTCATCTTCAGTTGCATTCCCATGCATTCTTGTAGTCTTTTCCAAAAATTTGATGTGAATCTCGGATCTCTGTTTGATACAATTGACACCGGAACCCCATGTCTTGAGACGATCTCCTTAACGTATAGCTTCGCAAGCTGATCAAGATTAAATCTAATCTTTGTTGGCAAAAAGTGTGCAAATTTCGTCAATCTGTCCACTATCACCCATATCGCATCGTATCCATTCTGAGTCGTTGGAAGACCTACCATAAAATCCATTGTGATATGCTCCCACTTCTATTCCGGTATTTCCAATGGTTGAAGTAATCCGCTTGGTTGTTGATGCTCGACCTTCACTTTCTGACATGTCAAACACTTTGCAACGCATTCTGCCACATCTCTTTTCATATTTGGCCACCAGAAATGACGCCACAAATCTTGATACATTTTCGTACTTCCTGGATGAATCAAGTATCTTGAGCTATGAGATTCCGTCAAGATGTCTTCTTTAATATCTTGTACTGCTGGAACCTAAATTCGTCCCACGAATCTTAGCATTCCCTCAGTATCGACCTTGTACTTCACTTCTATACCCTCAACCACACTTTCCTTTATTTTTTTGCATTCTTCATCCTGTAGTTGTGCGTTCTTCACTTTGTCCACCAAAGTTGGACTAGCTTCTATCTGGAATAACTTTTCACCGGATTCTTCTGGAAATTTGATTTCTAGCTCTAGCCTTGCCATTGCTGAAATTAGCTCCTCCTTATCAGTTAACAACATCAACTTTTCTCTGCCTTTCCTACTCAAGGCATCTGCAACAACGTTAGCTTTGCCCAGATGATAAAAGATCTCACAATCGTAATCCTTTATCAATTCCATCCATCTCCTTTCCCGCATGTTCAGGTCTTTCTATGTGAAAATATACTTCAGACTTTTATGGTCTGTGTAGATCTCACATTCTTTCCGTAGAGATAGTGTTTCCATATCTTCAATGCAAACACAATCGCCGCCAACTCTAAATCATGAGTCGGATACCCTTTTTCGTAGTCTTTCAGTTGCCTTGATGCATAAATAATAACCTTGTCGTTCTGCATAAGGACACAACCTAATCCTTTGTGTGAAGCATTACTATACACCACAAAGTTTTCTGTATTATCTGGTAATGATAACACAGGTGCCACACTTAACTTCTTTTTCAGTTCTTGAAAACTTTCTTCATATTTCTCCGTCCAAACAAATTTTACTGATTTTCTCGTCAAATTTGTCAACGGAGTGGCAATCATGGAAAAATCCTGGATAAACCGTCTATAATAACCTGCCAATCCCAAGAAACTTCTCACTTCTGATGGAGTTTTTGGTTGTTCCCAATTTATCACAGTTTCGACTTTTGATGGATCCACCGAAATCCCATCCTTATCAATTACATGCCCAAGAAATTGTACACGTTCCAACCGAAATTCACATTTAGAGAATTTCGCGTACAACTTCTATTTTCTTAACGTCTCTAGCGTTAGACGTAAGTGTTCCACGTGTTCCTCTTGAGTTTTAGAGTACACCAGAATATCATCGATAAATACCACCACAAACTTGTCTAAAAATGGTTTAAACACCCTGTTCATCAAATCCATGAATGCTGCAGGGGCGTTTGTCAAACCAAATGACATCACTAAAAATTCGTAATGTCCATAGCGAGTTTGGAATGCTGTCTTCGGTACATCCTCCTTCCTTACTTTCAGTTGGTGATACCCACTTCTCAAATCTATTTTCGAGAAATATCTAGCAACCTTCAATTGATCAAACAAGTCATCTATTCTTGGCAATGGATATTTGTTCTTAATAGTGACTTTGGTCAATTCTCTATAATCAATGCAAAGACGCATTAACCCATCCTTCTTCTTCATGAAAAACACCGGTGCTCCCCACGGTGACACACTTGGCTGAATGTACTTCTTATCCAACAGCTCTTGTAGTTGCACCATTAATTCTTTCATCTCTACCGGAGCCATTCTGTACGGGGCCTTCGATATCGGAGCAGTTCCTGGAAAATCTTCTGGAAACACATCCACGAATTCCCTAACCACTGGTATTTCCTCCAATTTCACACCCTTCTCCTTTTGAGTATCGACTATGTAGGCTAAGTACCCTACACATCCTTTACTCAATAACTTCTTGGCCTGCATCATCGTCAGACATTTCATTTGTCTAGGCGATTTGCTACCATGAAAAACTACCTTTGACGGAGTCATAAGGTTTACACACTTCTTTTGGCAATCAATTATCGCTCCATAATTGAATAACCAATCCATTCCCAATATAACATCAAACTCTCCAAGTTTTATCGGAATTAAATCTACTTTCATGACATTCCCATTAATGTTCACCCTATAGTTCTTGTGTACGGACCTAACAGAAATCACTTCCCTATTCACAATTTCTATGTTCAAAGGGAAATTCAGCTCTTCTCTAGGTATTTCTAAATTCTTAGCAGAATCCTCAGATATAAACGAGCAAGTAGGACCCGAATCAAATAATACATATGCATTTTATATCATTGATTGGGATAATACCTGACACGACATCTTTTGATTGCACCGCTTCCTGCACCATCATGTTGAAGGTTCTTGTTGTGGGCTTATTTGTTGATGTTGGCCCAACAATAGTCAGCGCACCTCAACTAGCATTTCCCTTGCTTCCATTTGCCTCACCAGATCTCTTCTTAGGGCATTCACGAGCTAAGTGATCCTTGGACCCTTGCGTGAAGCAAGCGTTCTTCTTAGGTTGAGTCTGATTTGGGCGATGTGACCCTCATCGCCCAATTGAAGCATCGTTCCCCATCAAGCACACCCTTGTGAAACTTCCGCATGTAGCACGTGCTTGAACTTCTTATTTCTTGGTTTATTCTTGATTTCCGGCTCCCCATTTGCATTCCACTTCCTCTTATTTGTTGTTGCCATTTCCACCGTTACCACCACCACCATTCTTAGCTTCACCTTCATTCTTCTTCTTCCTCTGCTCTTGGTTGTGTTTTGTTACAACCTCCCCTCCACTCTCAGCGAGAATTGCTTTCTCCATTACCGCTGCAAACGTTTTCAACTGGAGCAAAGTGACCCTACTGTACAACCAGGGCTTTAGTCCTTGTTCAAAACTCTTCGCCTTGCGTTTGTCTATGCTGACTTGATATGGCACAAATCTCGCCAACTCGTTGAATCTTGCGGCATACTCAGATACCGACATCGTTCCCTGCTTTAGTTCCAAAAACTTCACTTCTAGCTGACTCTTCGAACTCTCTGGAAAATAGGTCTCAAAGAATATTTCTTTGAACCTTTCCCAAGTCATAATCCCTTGACCTCTTTTATTGGTTTGTCACCAATAACTCGCCTCTACTTTCAACATAAATGTTGCAAAAGAAGTCTTCTGGTTATTTTCTACCCTAGCAACATCGAAAACCTTCTCAATTTCCATGATCCAGGTCTGAGCCTCAACTGGATTCATGGTTCCACGGAATTCTGGTGGTCCAACCGCCTTAAAATCCTTAAATGTTATACCTTGGTTCTGAGGTTGATTCTGCAAAGCACCCGTCAGTAACGTCATTAGCTGCTGAACTAGGTTACCTTCCACATGGTTATTGTTGTTTTCCTCGGTGGTTCTCTGTCGTGGTGGCTGACGTCTTGGAGGCATTTTCTATTAAAATACATCCAATAGATTCTATTCAACCTTTTAAGTATTATATACTTAAGTTGCACATAAAAAAAATTATCACGTAACACATAACACTTTGAATAAGATAATAACTTTTATTCATTCATAATCTTTTTTTTATAAAAAAAAATCAAAACAATAGCATCACTGCTATTTACATTACTTTCCTGAACTATAACAGTTGTAGGACAACATCACCGACATCTATCCCATTGGTTATATCATGTCCGGGATTTACTTTTCATTTATTTTCAAATCACATATCAGATACATTCCCTACAATGTCCTACTAAGATACTGTGTAGCCTTACGACGCTCTTCTTCCATAATTTGAGTCATTGTTCGGCGATCTAAAATGTACGATGGCAACGTCTCAAACTGAATAGGATAACACATGACCCTATCTTGAGCTCGATTGATCACGGTGTTGAATACGTTGTTCATCTCTTCCATCTTCATCCTCTTTGCTTGTGCGTCTCTCTCTGCCATTCTGGCTCGTTGATAAGCTTCATTGTACGCGTCTTCAGCTCTTGCCCTCTTGGTAGCTTCTTCTTTCAACTTGTTCTTTAACTCTGAAATCTCTGCTATCATTCGCTCGTTCTCTCCTTCAGCGTGAACCAACTTCTCTTCAACGTTATTCAGACGTTCCTCTCGATCCTGGATCTCGTCGTCTTTATGTGCCATCAAAGTCTGTTGTTCAGCTACTATCTCCTGTAACTCCTCGACGGTATCTTGAAGTTCCACATTGCGGTCATACACCTCGTCATACATACGGGCAGTTATCAAATTAAGTGGAATCTCTTCCTCCTCGTCCTCCTTATCCCCTGACTGTGGCAGCTCAACGGGGTCCTACTCATCTGTCTCTATCTCATCCTCCTCATCAGGTACTCTTTCATGCTCAACTTTTGTGACCAACAAAACTGTTTCCCGTGGCAGTAGTTGTTCCTAAATCACCTGAATATCTCGAGGCTCCTCTTCTGTAGCCTGACTGGATCCTCCTATATTAGCAATCCTGTCAACCAAATTTTAAGTTTTAATTACCAATCATTACTACTCGACACTCACGAGCACATAAGTTGTAATCACATAAGTACATAAGTATTTTATTACTTCTTCCTTAACAACTCGATAAGAGTTTATCATCACTATCTTTTCAAAGGTTACTTCCTAAGGCTTTTTGTGACGCCCCCAAAATAGGTATACATCACCCATCTTGAGTCACCAAATACATGGTACAAAATTCAAATACAACTTAATAATACAACTGTCGTGTAAAATACGATAAAACATATGCTGTGAGTTTTAATAAAAATATTGTCATCTAGACAATATCCACACACAATGGAGTCCTCATTACATTTATTATCACACTATTTTATAGAATAGTGAGGACTACTAAAACAACCATCTGGATCGTCAATCCGTTCCTCGACTCGTCCCAGCTATATTCTCATTTCCTTAAGAGAACATTGAAAGAAAGGGTGAGCTCAACTAGCCCAGTAAGAAATATTATGACTAAGATAATGCAAAATAATTTATCCTTAGCCGTCAACAGTATAACAACTGATAGAATATAATAGACAACAAGTTTTAGATCAAAAACTGCAGCGAAATAAGCAATCCATTAGAAGAGTCAAGTAAAGTATAAAATCTACTATCTTCTATGATTTAAAAAGTTTTTCATCAACTTTATCGGCGATACTCGACTTAATAAATAAAATTGAATCATCCACGCACCACGACCGAGGATATTCATGTAATCATCAATAATGGTCATGACTATCTTAGAATAATCCACGGTCATAATCATACCAACAAGCGTCCACCTTGATGAATTACGGGGCCGATGATGACTTTTACCACATCATTCGTCACATTACGATCATGATTATCTTAGAATAATCACGATCATAATCATACCAAGTCCATCTATGCACGTAAGCCAAAGATGACTTTCAACATAATATAAGCATGAGGATGATGACAATTCAATAAAACAAGTTCAAGAATAAATTTTAAAGATTTATAAGTTAATTTATCACGAACTCAATAACGTCCAAATTGTCGACATGATCTTTGCTTTGTGGAGTAAAATTCAAGAATGCTCGAAGAATATTTCCATGAAAAGATCTTTGGATGAAGCGCAAATATCAAGGATATTCCACTAATTTCATGGAGTATAGAAGCCAAAACTTTAACCATCGAGTATAATAAAATATATGAAATCATAAATGGATTTTTTGCGCCATGCGGTAATCACGTAAATGATTATTCCAGCGAGAATAATAAAGAATGGAATAACGAAGAATTCACGGTGATGCGATAGGCCGCATGAGATAGGTTATTCAATAGAATAATAAAGAATGGAACCGGTCATGCGTAATCCACATAGGCGAGTTATTCAAGCAGAATAATAAAGAATGGAACTAGGTCATGCGTAATCCACACAGACAGGATATTCCAATAGAATAATAAAGAATGGAACCAGGTCATGCGTAATCCGCACAGACAGGATATTCCAACAGAATAATAAAGAATGGAATAACAACAGAATTCACCAGGCATGCGATAGACCGCACAGACAGGTTATTCCAACAGAATAATAAAGAATGAAATAATAGAAGAATTTCACCATGTATGCGGTACTTCGCATAGACAGGTTATTCCAACATAATAATAAAGAATGGAATAACAACCCTTACGAGTATTGAAAGAAAATAACTCTCTTCATGAATACGAAAGAATAATACCCCTTAGGAGTACAACAAATAATATCCCTTACCTTAGAAAAGCGAATCTTTGGAGTAGTGAAGTAGCGAATACTTTTCTTCTTTCTCTCTATAGTTTTCTCTCTACAGAGTTTAGGAATTCGTAAGAAATAATGAAGGAATGAACTTCTATTTATAGGAGAATGGACTGAATAGTAACTAATTCATGAATGGTCCAGATTTATTTACTTTTAAACGGACGGTCCATATTGATTTACTATTAAAACTTAAAACAACGGTCCATACTGATTTCCTATTAAAACTTTAAACCCGTGATACATATTGATTTACTATTATAACTTTCCACCAGCGGTCCATATTGATTTACTATTATATCTTCAACCAACGATCCATATTGATTTACTATTATAACTTCAACCAGACCGATGCGAAAAATTATCACATCTCCTCATGGAGTAATATTGTACCCAAAATGATTTGGAATGAAAAGAAATATATTTTTTGGGTGAATAGTACCCAAAGTGAATAGTACTTGAGAATAGTACCCGATGAATAGTACCCGGACACGAAAAGTGTCCCAAATACCCGAGTGAACAATACTAGAGTGAATAGTAACCGGGTGAATAGTAACCCGTAAATAGTATCCCGTGAATAGTACTCCGACACGAAAAGTGTGCCAAATACCCGAGTGAATAATACTAGAGTGAATAATAAATGGGTGAATAGTAACTCATAAATAGTAACCCGTGAATAGTACTTCGATTCGAAAAGTGTCCCAAATACCCGAGTGAACAATACTAGAGTGAATAGTAACCAGGTAAATAATAACTCGTGAATAGTACTCCGACACAAAAAGTGCCCCGAATACCCGATTGATCAATATAACCTCCAGACATCAATTATTATCGAAATAAATATCGATTTCTACTAATACTAATAATTCCCACACAATGGAACTATCAATTTCATCTTTAATCAACACGAACTTATTCATCATTAATATTATAATTCACAATATTTAATAACCAGGTCGTTTCGAGGAAAGTGGGGGCTTTCAGATAAGGATTTCTCCTTATTGGTAGCTTGATTAGGTGACCAAACCTCTCATTGATGAGAACTTCTAGACATTGTCGATATGCAAAAATAATAATATGATTTGTCGTCTCAATTATTGATTTAATAATATAACATATTATACAAATGATCTTTGTGATAATAATTGAATCGATAATATGAGAGATATGATCACGACAATTAATGTAGCAATAATTGAGTATAAGCGAGTGACTTCTCGTGTAAGTATCAATAATGAATACTAGTGTGCTTTCTGATGCAACCACGCCATTCTTCGTACTTTTCACTACCGGGTAGTTCAGCGGTTTTAACGGTAACATCTTCGCCGTTATTTTTTAAAAGATAATTACATCGCTTTTTCTAACTACGACAATACTTCCATTAATAGGGTCCACCAATGATTGTCTTAGTAATACGGATATTCCCAAACAAAAAGAATATTCCCCGACCAAACGAATATTTTATAACAACTTGCTTACTTTGTAAAATTTATAAATATTATCCACAACTATAACATTATATCAAATCCACACCATAATATAAAAAAAATATTTTGAGAAATTTAAATCTTTATTCATAAAATTTGTGGTCTCACAATCTCCCCTCCTTATGAAATTTCGCCCTCAAAATTTACGTACGTACCTGGTATACTGAAGAGATGAGGATACCTTGACTTCATTTCAGATTCTAACTCTTGAGGTATAACCTTTGAGTGTTGAATACGATCCTTCTTATCCAAGATTTTAACACGTATCTCCTCATACGTTAAATCTTCTGCTATCTCGTCTAGTTTTAATTCAATAATGTGGTTCAGGTCATCCACATATTTACGTAACATCGATACGTGAAAAACGTTATGAACACGCGATATATTTGGCGGTAAACGAGTTTATAGGCCACAGTTCCTACTCGATCAAGGATTTCAAATGGGCCAATTAAATCAAGGGTTGAGATAACGTCTTCTTGAACCTTTTCCTCAAATTCATCAGATTCGGGTGTATATCTTGAGCGGCCTTTAACTTTATCGATTAAAGTCGATTCTACTCATATATTTGATATCACCACGTGGGTCTCTAGAGTCTTTAACTCTATCTTTATCATTTGTAAGTTATACGAAATGGGTCTTTGTGTTAACAACATCACACGTAAACGCACACGATCTTCTACAACGCGCCACCACTACCACGTTCATTCTTCCACGATGATATTGAATGATACGATCGTAATTTTCAATGCATTTCAAGCCAGCGTCTTTGGCACATGTTACGTTTGTTTTAGGTGAAGAAAATATTTGAGGGTTTTAGAAATGGGTTTTGTCTTTGAAATTCAATACAAAATTCGATTTCACGCCTCTGGGGTAGGCTAAGAAGTCTTCAAGAATACGTCGGGAAATTTATTCACAATAGAAATATCATCAAAAAGCGTGACCCTCATCCAAGACTTGGATAGTCGTCGTATTGATACCTATCAACTTGCCACCGTTATTCACTGGCGTCCCTACGGAAAGTTAAACGGTGCATTCCACATAAGGAACTCACCAGCGAAAGGCTCAGGGCTCTTTATTTATGGCTTAATATAACAATGATTGACTTTAGTGGTTTGGTTGCTTGAATTCGCATAACAGGTTGGTTAGGAATATGAAAGCTAACAACCTTACAAAAAGCTTGATGAGTAGTTAACCAATCGATTCCTAAAATCACATCAAAGGCAAGTATTTTCAAAGAGATAAGATCGACAAGTAACGTGAAAGTGTCGATTTGAATCAACAAGATTTATAAATAGTGGAGGTAACGAAGGTTTCTACTATCGAAGTTTCAACCAATAAGTCAAAGTCTAATTTCTCCGAAGTCAAATTTAAACGTTGAGCGCAAGCAAGAGAGATAAAAGAATGGGTAGAACCGGCATCTAATAAGGTATAAACTTCACAAGAATTTATAACTAACTAACCCATGCTAACTTCGTTCGGGTCACTCGCTTTTTGAGAAGTCGCAAAAAACGCTCTTCCTGAAACCACCGACTTTGTTTTGTCTGTATCCGCCTTTGGTGCCACCGTCCCAGCTGGACTTGACTTTGGTGCACGACAAAATCGGGCTAAGTGACCTTCTTTTCCACAATTATAACATGCTTTGGACTGCATCGCACAGTTTGGACTGATGTGTCCCTCCCCTCCGCATTTGAAGCATATGATAGGTGGTCGTTCTCCTTCCTTAACAGCGAATTGTTGGTCTTGGCGTCTTTCCATCATTGTTGAATCTCCTCTTCTTGAAATGTCTATTCTTATTGTCTTCGCCATGATTACCACATAGAAGTGGTTACCATTTCGGCATGTTGATTCCTCAAGTTTGTTGTCCGCTTCGATGAATGCTACCACCTTTGGTATTATCATTTTCTTTGGTTGCTTTCTCTTGGTTGGGTTGACTCGTTATCGCGCTCAATAAGCGGAGCCCTATATACAACATCCGAATACAAACACGGTTTATGAGAAATTAGGTATTAGCGTATCTCGGGGTTTCAAACCTCTTAGAAACATCGCGTCATTCTCTCATCATTATCAACCAAGTGGGACGTAAATCGAGACAACTCGACAAACTTAGCTTCGTACTGCGCCACTGTCATATTATTTTGCTCAAACTTGATGAACTCTACCTCTTTCATGTGACGAATACTTTCAGGAAAGTACTTATCGTTGAATAGTTCTTGGAACTTCTCCCAAGACATCTTCGGTCTGGCGAGTTGAGTACGCTTTCTGATTCCCACCGATGTCTGCTCTGCGCCATAACATGAAGGTGGCAAAGGAACCTTTTGTTCCTCGAGCATCCCAAGACATCAAATATCTTGTTGATCTGCTTTATCCACATCTCCGCCTTAAGTGGTTTTGGCTCTTCAAAAAACTTCGGTGGTCCCAGCTCCTTGAACTACTTAGCAGTGACCGTCCAAGAATTATCAGTGTTTCCACCTGCATTTTGGACAGGAGCCGCTCTCGCCTGATGTTGCATGAATTGCATAAATCCTCTGAACATCCCATCGTTCATCATTTGGTCAGTGTTGTTGTTTGCATGAGGATTGTCGCCTTGCTGATGCACATTATCCTGATTATTGATATGTGGAGACTCAACGGTCTCCTGTGCTCCATTGCTGATCTCAACATTTTTAGATACCATTTTTAAACACTGTCACAAAACAAGGGTTAATTAATATATCACATATTATCCCTATACTCTGACCGACCAATTAAATACCAAATAAACTTAGGTAGGTCATACTAGCGAAGGAATTCCCCGTCTCTCCCCTCCTAGTTCTTATCTCACATCTCAGTCAGGGATCATATCCCTAAGCTTTGATACCAACTGTGACTCCCCCAAAATAGGTATACATCACCCATCTTGAGTCGCCAAATACATGGTACAAAATTCAAATTCAACTTAATAATACAACTGTCGTGTAAAATACGACATAACATATGCTATGAGTTTTAATACAAATATTGTCTTCTAGACAATATCCACACTCAATGGAGTCCTCATTACATTTATTATCACACTATTTTATAGAATAGTGGGGACTACTAAAATAACCATATGGACCGTCAATCTATTCCCCGACTCGTCCCATCTATATTCTCATTTCCTGAAGAGAACATTGAAAGAAAGGGTGAGCTCAACTAGCCCAGTAAGAAATATTATGACTAAGATAATGCAGAATAATTTATCCTTAGCCTTCAACAGTATAACAACTGATAGAATATAATAGACAACAAGTTTTAGATCAAAAACTGTAGCGGAATAAGCAATCCATTAGAAGAGTAAAGTAAAGTATAAAATCTACTATCTTCTATGATTTAAAAAGTTTTTCATCAACTTTATCGCTGAGGCTCAGCTTAATAAAAAAAATTGATTCATCCCTGCACCACGGCCAAGGATATTCATGTAATCATCAATGGACATGACTATACTGAATAATCCATGGTCATAATCATACCAACAACTGTCCACCAATGAATTACAGGCCAATGAGGACTTTTACCACATCATTCGTCACATTACGGTCATGATTATACCAATAAATCACGGTCATAATCATACCAAGTCCATCTATGCACGTAAGCCAAAGATGACTTTCAACATAATATAAGCATGAGGATGATGACAATTGATAAAACAAGTTCAAGAATAAATTTTAAAGATTTATAAGTTAATTTATCCACGAACTCGATAACGCCCAAATTGTCGACACGATCTTTGCTTTGTGGAGTAAAATTCAAGAATGCTCGGAAGAATATTTCCATGAAAGATCTTTGGATGAAGCGTAAATATCAAGGATATTCCAATAATTTCATGGAGTATAGAAATCAAAACTTTAACCATCGAGTATAATAGAATATATGAAACCGCTTAAATGGATTTTTGCCGCCATGCGGTAATCCACGTAAATGATTATTCCAATGAGAATAATAAATAATGGAATAATGAAGAATTCACCAGCGTATACGATAGACCGCATGCAGACGGAGTTATTCAATGAGAATAATAAAGAATGGAACAGGCAAATGCGTAATCCGCAGACGAGGATATTCAATGTAATAATAAAGAATGGAACCAGGTCATGCGTAATCCACACAGATAGGATATTCCAACATAATAATAAAGAATGGAATAACAACAGTATTCACCAGGCATGCGATAGACAGCACAGATAGGTTATTCCAGCAGAATAATAAAGAATGGAATAATAGAAGAATTTCACCATGTATGCGGTACTTCGCATAGACATGTTATTCCAACATAATAATAAAGAATGGAATAACAAACCTTACGAATATTGAAAGAAAATAATTCTCTTCATGAATACGAAAGATTAATACCCCTTACAAGTACAACAAATAATATCCCTTACCTTAGAAAAACTGAATACTGCAGTAGTGAAGTAGCAGAATACTTTTCTTCTTTCTCTTTATAGTTTCTCTCTCTAGAATTTTAGTGAATTCGTAAGAAATAATGAAGGAATGAGCTTCTATTTATAGGAGAATGGACTGAATAGTAACTAATTCATGAACGGTCCAGATTGATTTACTTTTAAACGGACGGTCCATATTAATTTACTATTAAAACTTATAGCAACGGTCCATACTGATTTCCTATTAAAACTTTAAACCCGTGATACATATTGATTTACTATTATAACTTTCCACCAGCGGTCCATATTGATTTACTATTATATCTTCAACCAACGATCCATATTGATTTACTATTATAACTTCAACCAACGGTCTGAAAAATTATCACATCTCTTCATGGAATAATATTGTACCCAAAATGATTTGGACCAAAAAGAAATATTTTTTTTGGGTGAATAGTACCCCGTGAATAGTACTTCGGGAATAGTACCCAGTGAATAGTACCCCGACACGAAAAGTGTCCCAAATACCCGAGTGAATAATACTAGTGTAAATAGTAATCGGGTGAATAGTAACCCATAAATAGTAACCCGTGAATAGTACTCCAACACAAAAAGTGTCCTAAATACCCGAGTGAATAATACTAGAGTGAATAGTAATCGAGTGAATAGTAACCCGTAAATAGTAACCCGTGAATAGTACTTCGACACGAAAAGTGTCCCAAATACCAGAGTGAACAATACTAGACTGAATAGTAATCGGGTGAATAGTAACCCGTAAATAGTAACCCATGAATAGTACTCCGACACGAAAAGTGTCCCGAATACCCGATTGGTCAATATAACCTCCAGACATCAATTATTATCGAAATAAATATCAATTTCTACTAACACTAATAATTTCCACACAATGGAACTATCAATTTCATCTTTAATCAACACGAAATTATTCATCATTAATATTATAATTCATAATATTTAACAACCAGGTCGTTCCCAGGAAAGAGGGGGCTTTTCGATAAGGATTTCTCTTTATTGGCTCGCAATTAGGTGACTAAATCTCTCCTTGACAGAACTTCTAGACATTGTCAATATTGCAAATAATAATATGAATAACTTTGTCGTCTTAATTATTGATTTAATAATATAACATATATACGGATGATCTTGTGGCGATAATTGAATCAATAATATGAGAGATATGATGATGCGGCAATTATTGTAGCAATAATTGAGTATAAGCGAGTGACTTGACGTAAGCATCAATAATCAATCTGCGGTGCTACTATGCAACCACGCAGCAGTATTCTTTACTTTACTACCGGGTAGTTCAACAGGTTTTAACGGTAACACCTCATTTGTTATTTTTATAAAAAGATAATTACATCATTTTCTAACTACGATAATACTTGGTTGTGGGGTCCACCAATGATTGTGCCGTCATACAGATATTCCCCGACAAAAAGAATATTCCCCAACTAAACGAATATTTTATAACAACTTGCTTACTTTGCAAAATTTATAAATATTATCCACAACTATAACATTATATCAAATTCACACCATAATATAACAAAAATATTTCGAGAAATTTAAATCTTTATTCATAAAATTTGGGGTCTCACACTTTTTCCCACCTAAGGTTCATAACCTAAGGCTTTGATACCAACCTGTGACACCCCCAAATCTAGGTACTTCATTCCCACAAGATTTGGTGCTCACTATCCATACATTCATACTATCTACCTAAATAAAATAATATTTAAACCATAATCCTCCCTTTAAATAGGGTTACATCAATAAATAAAAATCTTCCCAGGTTGTTTAACCTTTAAAGATCGTTCAAGTGCGGAAATAAAATTATTACATTACATCATTATTAAAAAGTCTATGACCATCACAATAAATAAAATTACAAGTTTGCATCACTTGTACATTTTCCCCTTTCCTTTGCTAGTTGAAGGCTCATCTACCTTCTCAACTTCAGTTGCAATGAGTATGTAAATGTGCAAGAGTGAGCAAAACAATTGCTCACTAGATATAGCAATGAATCAACAGGAATGAATAATCGCTTGATAAATATGTAGCGCCCCAAAATTAGGTATACATCACCCATCTTGGGTAAATCGGTACATGGTACAAAATTCAAATACAACTTACTAATATAACTGTGCGTGTGTACAATACGACAAAACATAACTGTGAGTTTGAATACAATTATTGTCTACTAGAGATTATACAAACTCAAAAGGAGTCCTCATTACAATTATTAACACACTATTTCACAGAATAGTGAGGACTACTAATGCTATCCTCTGGACCGTCACTCCGTTCCCCGATTAGTCCTCGCTAAGTTCTCATTTCAAGAGAATAAACGGTGAAAGAAAAGGTGAGCTCAACTAGCCCAAGAAGAAATATTATGACTAAGATAATGTAGAATAAATTATCGTTAGCTTGAAAGAGTTGTTAAACCGATAAAATATAACAACATCAAGTTTAAGCTGCGGTGGAACAAGCAATCCATTAAAAGAGTTAAGTAGAGAATAAAATCTACTATCTTTTATGATTTAAAAGGTTTTTCATGACTTTTATCATTTGGGACTCGACTTAATAAATAATCCACATCATCGAATCACCCCGCACTACGACCGAGGATATTCGTTAGTATCACGACCACAAATTATCCATGCACTACTGACCCAAGGACATTCGTGTATTCATTAATGGTCATGATCATGCCAACAATCATCCATCAATGCACTACGAGCCAATGATAACTTTTACCACATCATTTGTAACATTACGGTCATGATTACACCTTAGAATAATCCTTGGTCATAATCATACTAAGTCCATCTACATACTACAATGCCACGAGATGACTTTTCAACATAATATAAACATGAAGATGATGACAATGATATAAGAATTCAATAAAACAAGTTCAAGAATTAATTTATCTAGGAACTAATAATGTCCAAATTGTCAACATGATCTTTGCTTTGTAGAGTAAAATTCAAGTATGATCGGAAGAATATTTCCATGAAAGATCTTTGGATGAAGCGCAAATATCAAGGATATTCTACTAATTTCATGGAGTATAGAAGTCAAAACTTTAACTTGTTGAGTATAATAAAGAATGGAATAACAAAAGAAATCACCGTGCATGCGGCACTTGTGATAGACAAAGTTATTCTAACGGAAGAATAATAATAACGGAACCGAGTCAAAGTGAAATTACGCATGCGGCGTGGTGTTCCAACAGAATAATAATAAAAAGCGGAACCAGTCGGTGTAAAACACACAAACAAGATGTTCCAATGAATAATAATAATAAAGCGGAACTAGGTCGGGTGTAAAAACACATGCAGAGGATGTTCCAAACAGAATAATAGAAGAATGTCACCAAGTATAGGTAAATCACAGATATCAAAGTTATTCCAATGAGAATAATAAGCAATGGAATAACAACAGTTCTCTTCATGAATAAGAAAGAATAACACCCTTATCGTAAAAAGAAATCGAATATATGAAAAGAAAGTTAGCAGACTTCTCTTCTTATTTCTCTCTATAACTTTCTCTCTCTAGAGTTCAGTGAATTCGTAAGAAAATAATGAAGGAATGAGCTTCTATTTATAGAAAAATGGAATGCATAGTAACTAACTCCTGAACGGTCTAGATCAATTTACTTTAATCTGACGGTCCATATTTAAAGCAAAATCTTTTAAATAAAATATAATATATATTATATATTATATATATAAACTCACGGGTCATTACCCCCGTGACTACTCCTTTAAACACATACTGACTCTTTGTCATTCTTCCACCAAAAGCAATATTATATCATATATATATATGACATCCACTCACTAATATTATATATATATATATATATATATATATATATATATATATATATAAACAAATAATAGCACTCCTTTATGTGATAAACCAAATCCCTCTCTCCCCACCAAAACTGACTACACGTTTATATACATATAAATATATAATACATACATATATATATAATATACATAATAATACTCCTTTCCAGACCCTTTTTTCCCCCCTAACCCCCCGTGACAAAAATGTCTTCAACAAAGACTTTGCCTAACACATGGGTCCCACTCGTGGGCCCCCACCTTTTATTATATAAAATAACTTTCTACCAATTATTTTAAAAAATGGGTAAATAGGGGTCCATAAAATAAGCAAAATTTACAACAATTACCATAGCAATAATTGAACAAAACTGAATAACTTCTCACGTAAGCATCAATAATCAATACTGGTGTCTTTCTATGCAACCACGCCAGCATCAGATTTTTAACTGCCGGGTGTTTCAACAGTTTTAACGGTAACACCTCCGCCGTTATTTTCATAAAGTATTTTTGTCTTTTTCTCAATCCGACAATAATTTCGTTGTGTGGTCCACCAATGATTGTGCCATCGTACGATTATTCCCCGACAAAAAGAATATTCCCCGACCAAACGAATATTTTATAACAACTTGCTTTCTTTGCAAAATTTATAAATATTACCCACAACTATAATATTATATCAAATTTACTCCATAATATTCAAAAATAATATTTATAGAAAATTCATCTTTATTTATAAAAGTTGGGGTCTTACAAAATAGGCTCATCAATACTGAGTAGTATTCTATCAATAATAATCAACGATTGGAATCAAAATATGAAGTATATAAAACTTAGGGTCATGAGACCACGAACTATGTCCACAGTTGCGAGTAATCTTTCAACTCCAACTTTAACAGTCATAAGATTATAAGGACTCCTCGTACTTAGGGGGATCAGCCCTTCGTACAATGTATTGTGCACAAATATTTCAACGCTAATCGTAAATTATCCCCTAATAACAATAGGGTTGTTCATCTCAGTATTTAGAGTACAAGTCCGCACCAAAGAAAGTTTGGTTTGGATAAGCTTTCAAGGGTAATTTGAAGTTTAACGAACATCAACTAAAGGACTAGTTTAATCAATAGTGTTTGATAACACAATCGTTGATCAATAATAACGTAATATGAAACAATGAATATGTGTAAGTGAACCAACTATATCTTAAACTCATGCTTAGAAACAACTACAAAGCATAAGTATTGAATAACAATAAACCTTGCTTGGATAAAATTAAGCTAGGACTATGAATTATTGAATATACATTGAGTAATAGCAAGATGAAAATAAAGCTTGCTCATTATGAGAATAGCTTGTGTTAAGTAAATGAGATAAGATAGTTCAACATTAGAAATTAGCATTCAAGAAAACTACGTTCATAATATCCGAATGACAATAAAGAAACTTGTCTAACAATAAACAAGTTAGAATGCATCAATAAATATTGGAATTCAAAACTTGTTCGAATAAAGTTTAAGTCATAGCTAGTTTGCTCAAATTAATGACTAGGAATACAAAAGTTCGCTTAATGAAAGTTTAAAGTAAGAAATTTGCTGAATATAAAAAGAGAAGCTTAGAAACTTGCTCAATCAAAAGAATAAAGTTACACAATGTAATAATAGAACTAGCTTAACGAAAGTGTAGAGTTAGAAAACTTGTCTCGAGCGTAAGCTATAATATTAAAACTCACGTTCACCTATACACAGTACTAAAACCACAACATCTATTAGACATACTAATATTCACTTTTCAATATAAAACGCATTACTAGCTAAACTTGTTATTTTAGCACAAGTCATATGCTACTATATATATATATATATATATATATATATATATATCAGAATTCCCAAGTGTTAACATCACAACACTTAACTAACCTTCATTGTATAAACTAAGTTATAACATAACACGTTCATGACTTATAAATCACTTTTACAACTTTGAATTTAAAATCCACATAGCATGACTCTATTTAACCTTGTTGTTACATGTTGGACACATTACCATAACCTTAAGATAAGCTACATTGAACGACTAAAGTCTGCAGAATTAGCAGACTTCATTGTCTAAAATGGGCCTTTGGCGTGGTAGCGCCGATTTTATACCGAGTTCTTGGTCGCCGCCTCTGCATACCACGCCAAGGGGGCATTTGGCCGTTATTATATGCATTCCGATTCTGAGAATGTGATGACCCGGGTATGGGTGTGGTTTTAAGAAATTCCGAGGATGGAATTTTTATGAGGAGGGAAGAATGTGACGACCTGGAAATTCGGGTTGTCCAGAATTGAAGTTTAAAGAATTAGTTTTTAATAAAATAAATTTTATTAATACTATTATGTGCTATGTGTTTGTTAATCGTTCTATAACCTAGGATAATTATAAATTGGGAGGATTCTGGCTACGAGCTAGACTGAACGAATAAGAATTTACAAGACAAAAATAAAATATTTCTGGGAACAAAATATTTTTGGGAAAAAAGACGAAATAGGCACTATTCACCCGACGAAACCCTAAGGGTTAGGGTTTGAATAACCTAGGCTATTCAGAGAGTTCGGTATGTCGAAATGACATTCCGTCGAAAGATTTGACGATAATATGTTGTGAAAAGTTAAGTAAGCCGATAAAAGTTTTTTTCGAAAAATGTGCAAAAATCGGACGAAATAAAAATGACGAAAAGTACTGCTATGTACTTTTCACTCATTTAGCTACGTTAGGGTAAAACGTGAAGGAAAACGCTCAATGTCGAAAAGTGTTTTTCAATTTTTTGAAGATCCGAAGAATATGTAAAAATTGGTCGGTAAAGCAAAGACGAAATATCCAAAAATATTTGAATTCCGAGAATCGCAGTTTTCGAACTGTCGGACGAAAACCGAAAGACGGAAGCACGAAGTTTTCAAGGGAAGCTACGTGAATAGTAAGGAGGTGGGAATAGTAAGGAGGTGTGAATAGTAAGGAGGTTGTGGGCGAAATGACTAAAATACCCATAGCTTGGAAATTCTATAAATAGGAAGCTAAATTCAATTATTTTAGGATTTTGAAAATCCTACAACATAGAGAGAGAGAGGTCGGATGGGAAGGAGAAGGAGGAGGAAGAGCTTGCTCATGTGCAAACTTTGTCCGACGGGAGAAGATTAAAGGAGAATGGTAATCCGAAACCTAATCTCTTATAATTTTTCTTTAAGTTTTTATGTTTAAAAACATAACTTAATGAAGATAAGAAGTAGATAAGGTGAGAGATGAGTTCATATGGTTGAAATCATAAGAAAATGAAGAAATAAGAATTTAAAGTTTAGTAAATAAATTTTTTAAGGAAGTATATGATTCATAATAAATTAGAACGACCCGAGTGGATTATATGAATAAGTAGGTGAAATAAGTAAGGAATGATGTTCTATAACATCAAATTCCAATAAAAAGTGAAATCATAATCCAAAATATCGATTAAAATGAAGAACAAAAACGAAGAACACGAAGAACACGCGAAGAACACGAAGAACGTTGTTGATGGACAAATTTAAAACCATCGTAGGATAATTGTTGTTGATGGACAAGTTTAAAACCATCGCGTATAAGTTAGATGTGTATTGCTTGGTTAGGAATGGTAGAAACGTTCATGAAGAACGGATTAAAACTTAGCTATAACGAAGTTATGACAAAAATTTCATAAAAGACAAACGAGAATTAGAAAGTTAGTAAATGAACCCGAGTGGGTAGGTTTTCATAAGAAAGTAATAGAATATTGGAAACGTGAGTTGTGGACTCAAGAACGAACGAGTTCTGAGTTCGAGTGACCGAATTACGGACGAACGAACGAAGAGCGTTTAAAACGTAAAATGAACAAAGGGTGAAGATGAAGCCAATCGAATAACATGTTAACAGATTTATAATGAATTTCTGCTCGAGGGGTATTAAAGTACGTAAGATAAAGAAGAGAATGGCTTTGGAACAACCTCGTTCCAAGTTATAACAAAGGAGTTATAAGATTGCAAAGTAAGCATCTCAAAATTAATTTAACACTTAGAGAAATTTTCTAGGGTTAGGGCTTGGTGTCGCGGTGTCAGTCATGCCTTGTAGAGTGGCACGACAGCGCCAGATCGGGGGCCGGTTACTTCCAACTCGCGCCGCGGTGTGAGAGATAAAGAAGGGAGTGGCGTCGCAAAGCCAGTGTTGGGAAAAGCCAGAGATGAGCTTTTAAGTGCTCAGCTCTTGGGGGAAATGTAAGTGAAGATAAAGAATATAATATTCAACTAATGTAACACTTAATCAAGTGATGTAAACCTTTATTAAAGGTTGAACGTATAGATTAAACAAGATTAAATGATAAAGAATATAAACGCGGGTTACATAACCGATATCCGGGGACCTTAGTCGCGATGAACGAATGTGATGGATTGCTATGGTTGTGATTCCTAGAGGTTGAGCGACGAGGGTAATGAACCTGAGGTTCATGTTATGGATAATGAAAGTATTAAATTGTATATGAATTATCAAGAAAGCCATAACAAACGGTAATAAGATTAATGAAAGCCGAATGTGAGTCGATAAAGAATGAATCCGGAGGGATGACATTTAGTTGTCAGAAAGCCGTAAGAAATAAGAAATTGACTTAATCGAACATTATAGTTTAATAGTTCGTATAAGTTAAGAGAAGTTAGGTTGTGGTACAATCGTAACTTTGATGGTTGACATATGGGAGTTGGGCTAAACAATTCCTTGAGAGAGAGCGAAGGTATATCTGAAATCGGCAACCGATCTAACTCATTTGTGATGGCGGTGTAGATGAGGCAGGAACTTGTTTGTTGGTTGTTTGTGGGAAACCACTCGAGTACCATATGGACTACTAGCGAGGAGAAGCGGCGTGTCTTTGAGTCCTAGAGAGGTTATAAGAAGAAGATAAGAATATAAATCATCCAAGATGATGAGCGTATGAGTAAGACATCTCAGTATGTCCACAAAGTCGTAAACTCGGTAAAGGAAGTTAGTCGCGTAAACTTATATTGCAAACGCGAACCCTAAGAAGTAAAGTTGAGTAAACCAATACGTAAGTTTAATATATGACTAATTGGTGTTTATGTTTTCTCCTTATGTGTTATATAGGAATTGGAAAAGGCGATTCGATTGTGGTATGGTGAAGGCGTAAGGAAAGTTTCTAACTTCATTCATATTACATGAATGTTAGTTTCTTAAACTTCTCGGATGTTGTACTTGAGAAGTTACATCTCATATCTTGAATGTGCGATATTTGTACAATGTGGTGGTAGAACGTATGAGGCCTTGAGCCACAATTTGAATACTTGGTGTTTCTATGATATCCATTGTTACGTGATTGAAATTTTTCAATACAAGTATGTTACATTTATACATGAACCATTATTATTAAGTCTGTGCTAATGATTCTAGCCAGATAGGATGTGTATGAAAAAGGTAGAAGAATGAAAGTATTTCAAAGTGAAAATGACTGATGTTTTAAGATGATAGGAATCGAGACTATTCCTATTATTCAAGTTGCTTCATAACCTTTGTTCGATTATAGAAGTTCTAAAGAAATGTTTTAATTCTGAAGTTGTTTGTTCAACTGTTATGACTTGCTGGGCTATTGAATGCTCACACTTGTTTTAAATGAAAAACAATTTTCAGCAAACAAGGTTAGAAGAACTTAAAGATCCTGTGAAGATCAAGCTGACGGTATCCAGATGAAGTACCATTTAGAAGGTGAATGAGCGAGAAGATCAAGTGAAGACTTGTAATGTAGAAATATAAAACTGAACAATAGACTAGTCTAATGAACTATTATGTATCCTTGGTGGCGGATAAAAGTCACTCTTGTAAGATGAAATGAATAATGTATTTATTATTATTTGTAATGAATAAGGTTATAAGGTTTCCAGAACCTGGGATTTGAGAGTATATGTCGTTATATTTCAGTATATAATGATGTATGTTGGATGAATGATGTACTCGTGACGTACGGAATCCGGGTGTGAAGATAGACCAGATTTCGGGGAGTTACACAGAACATGTTTACGACAGTTTTTTTAAGCCAACTAACACGAATTTCAACAACCAAACAGTAATAATAACATGTAAAAATGGTATAAAACTATCACAAACATATTTGTGAACATATTCCACCAATTAAAATAATTTAACAACAATTTAAGCTAGGTTAATTTCTCAAATTCCATGTTTTTTCATGTAAAACCCAATTTTTTTGATATTCATCCCAAAATCATCACTGTGAATTCAATACTTGGCCAAATTACTTCATTCAAATTACGTTATACTCGTTTCTAAATAAACTAACATATACAAGACTCAAATTACCGTTTAACATATGAATTGACCATCAACATTGGTACTTACATAAGCCACATGGAAAATATATAAACTGTCAAAATTTTCTACTATTAGAATGAAAATTAGCACGCAATCTCTTATTTTAAACATAACTCTAGCATCATAAGCATGCATCATCACAGTTACCAAGTATATATCCACAATTCATCAAATTTGATTTTACAGAACACAAACAACTATGCCGTGAATTCATATATATATATATATATATATATATATATATGAAATATCAAGGTTAGATAAATTACCTTAAAATAGCTTGAAATCCTTGCTAACTCTTGTAATCTTTGCTAAAATCTCTAGAAATTGCTTAAGTTTCCTCACAACTCTCTCAACTCTCTGTAATCTCTAGGCTAGCAAATATAATGCGTAAAACCAACTGATAAACAATGTAAGAAATAAAACTGATAACCCTTAATAATACTAATTGCTATTTCAGTTACTAACGTATATAACATAAATATATTATATTTATTATTTTATTTTATTTATTTAAATTCAAAATTTAGAAATTCAAAAGCCATAAGGCTTTGTTTGGCAAAACCCTTTAATTTTTAAAGAATTAATATATTAAGCCTTATTTGGCAAAAACTAAATTAAACCCTTTTTTATTTATTTTAATAAACACTTTAGTTTATAATTATAATCACATATTATTTATTTGGATATCCATATCCAACATTAACCAATTAAATCAATTACATACTATATTCTAAATAAATTTACCATTTAAACAAATAACCCCAATTTATAATTGCATTATAATTTTATTTAATAATTTAATATACCATCTAAATTATTAAATCAACACATAACATCTCATGTCATATTACAACTCTCTAAATTATAAATTAATTTAATTTAGAATATTATCTAATCGATTTAGATTCATAAATATTTACCAGTAACCATTACGTCAATAAAATATTTATTTCATCAATAAACACATCAAATAATAGACACATCAAATAAATATTTATTTTATTCAATAAATATTTAATATTACAATTTGAAATTCCGGATCGTTACAACGAAGACGAAGGAGAAGCACTTACTGAGTTGGTCGAAGAAATAGAAAAAGCCCTAACTTTGCTTTATAGTTGCTCTGCAATCAGTTCGTGGTATGAACGTGCGTCTAATCGAAGGCATAAAGTCCAAGTTGGTCGTTTAAGAAGAAGAAAAGGTGTAAGACCCCAACTTTTATGAATAAAGATGAATTTTTCTATAAATATCATTTTTGAATATTAAGGTTTGAATTTGTTATAATGTTATAGTTGTGGGTAATATTTATAAATTTTGCAAAGTAAGCAAGTTGTTTTATAATATTCGATTGGTCGGGGAATATTCGTTTTAACTGTGATAACCCGGGATTTCGAATATTCAAAATTTTACGATAATTTTTTTTTAATAATAATTTTAATATTGATTATTAATTTTGTGACAAGTTTCTGTGATACGAGTCTTGAGAAGGTCAATTTGTGTATTGACTAATAAATTTTAGAGTAGAGTTGTGCTTAACAGCTTTAGAAACCCTAACCCTAATTTATGGATAGGGATTCGATAGAAAATATAATTAAAATAATTATATTAATGAGTACGCGTGTGTATCGTTTATAATTATTGATCAATGATTGATCAGATAAGGTTTGTAATTAATAAACCCTAATAAGGGATTAGAAACTCTAATATCAGATTTAGAAAATCAATTGTACAATTGAAAACCCTAATTGTACGCCGGGAAACTCTAATTTTAAATTCGGGAATCCTAAAACCCTAATTAGGAAACCCTAATCCTAATTAGTAAGCTTAATGTGTTTATTAAACTTTAATATGATTATAAAACCCTACTTATATTTTAGTTATCTTAATTTCTATTTTACAAACCCTAATTATAATTTGGAAATTTTATTTTTTTAATAAAAACCCTAATTTGGAAATTGTAGAAACTAATTATGTAAAACCTAAGGGTTAGGACCTTAGGGTTAAACCCTAAGGGTTTGGACATTATCAAGTTTGCCCTTAAAAATATATGGAGAATGACCAAAATGCCCTTTTTAATTATTTATTTAGTTAACTTGTAAATTGTCCAAGACCTTTAGTGGGTGACCTAACCATTTGACTTGGTGACTTAAAAATATCCAGCAAATCAGTCTATAATGGGCAGCAACCTCAGATCAAGCAACATATAAGTAATATATATAGATTATAAGAGAGAGAAAGTCCAATTTATTAGCCATTTTGCATACAAGCTCTCACCAACTCTCTCTCTCTCTTAGCATCCAAAATTTCTTAGGCAAATCAGTTCCATAAACACCCACTTGATCACCTAGATCAGATTTGGAGAGCAAGAATCAAAGATTGAATTAGAAAGGTATAAACCTAATTTTTATTTTTGATCCAAGTTGCTAAGAAAGATTTTGTGTTTATGTGTTTAGATTAGTGTTATATAACGTTTTTAGTTGATCTATGTTGATCCATGATGGATCCATAGCATCAAATGGTTTTAAAAAGATGTTTTTCAAAATCTGTCCAAGAACAAAAATTGTGGTTTGACAAGCTAATGTCAGGAGCCACAGATTCTTGTTCGTTTGTTGTTTTTGATGTTTTAAAGTTGTAATTAGTAGTCTGGTATGGGGTCTTTGTTCTGCAAAACAAATCAGAGTCATTAGATTTCTGGATTTGGAGTTATTAACGGTCAAAACCCGTTGACCGGGCATGACCGGGCCAAATCTGGGTAACCCAGAAAGGCCATAAACAACGTCTGACAAGCTTTTGTAACGAGCATATCTGACATATTTGATTTCGTTTAATGGTGGTTTTGTAATCGGCTTGTAGCTTGACATATGTTCTTGCATTTCATGGCTTTAGATCGTGTAAATGAACAACTAGTCGATCGTGACAGTTGGTCAAAGTAGACCAATCAGTCTATTTTTGACGTTTCTGGAAAGCCCAGAAATAACTTAAGAAATTTTTCTGACAACGTTTGACCAAGTTGAATATGGAGATTTTGATGTTTTTTAACTAAGTTGTTGTCATGTAAATGTACCTTGACATTCATACTATAGATTTGGATCATAACATAATGGATTTGATGAATAGAACTGGAAGAAAATCGAATCACAAAGTAGACAGTCGAAGCTGTCTGGGTTTCTGGGTAACCCAGAAAGCCCAAAAGCTTCTGACAGCTACTTTGGAGCTTCTGATATTGCATTTGAGATATTTTAATACCATGTTAATGATTGATAATTGTAGTACTACATATTTATTACAATATCAATGCTTGAGATAGCCCAGAACATGTTAAATCTGGGAATTGAGGCTGGTCAAACAAGCAACCTTGCTAAGCCGGCTGTCAGTGTTCTTGAGGCTCAAGAACACCAAAAGCGACGGTTACTGTCACTAAAGCTCTATAGCGACGGTTTAAATAATTTTTATTTTCTGAATATTCCAAAAATTATTTAAAATTAGAAATAAATTATAAATTACTAAAAATGGTTTAAAAATCATTTTAAATTCTGAAAAATAACTTTTAATTATTTGGGACATTTTTCTTTAATAATTATAATTATTTGAATAAAAATGATATTTAATTTATTTAATTAGTATATTAAATAAATTAGAGAAAAATGATTTAATATTATGAAAAATCATTTTAAATAAGAATAATGTATTTAAAATATTTTGAGTTATAAAATGTAACTTTTAATATTTTGGAGAATTTTCATCAATAAATTAATATTAATGATATTAGATTTATTTAATTATTAAATTAAATAAATAAGTTAAAAATGATTTTATTGATTTAAAAATTATTTTAAATAAGAATAAAGTGTTAGAAAATATTTTGAATTATAAAATATAATTTTCAATATTTTTGGAGAATTCTCATTAATAAATGAATATTAATGGTATTAGATTTATTTAATTATTATATTAAATAAATGAATTAAAAATGATTTTATTGATTTAAAAATAAGAAAAATGATTTAAAAATATTTTAAGTTATAATTAATGACTTTTAATATTTTGATAATAATTTCATTAATATTTAAATATTAATGGTGATGGTTTAAAATGATTTTAATTACTTTTAAAATCATTTAAGTAGAATTTTAACGATTTAAAAATATTTTAAGTTATTAATAATAACTTTAATATTTTGACAAGTATGTTATTAATATTTTTATATTATTAAATATTAATAATTATAAGATTATTTGATAATTAAATCATTTAAAAATGATTTAAGTGTTTGAAAAATTATTATAAATTATAATAATTGTTTATAAATTATTAAAAGCTTCCGAAAAATATTATAAACGATATTTGACTTATATAAAATAATATTGAAGCTTAGAGACCAAGTTTAATTGATAATCAATGTGTTAATTGTCGGATAGGGTGACCAGAACATCGAGAATGGACCGAAGTCCAACCAGACCGAACTAGTTAAACTTAATAAGTGTTTATATAGGTTATAAACACTAATGTAGCTATGTGGTAATGTGCCTAGGACAGATTGACTGTGAATTACAGTGTTACGTGTTATGAAATATTGTGCTAATTGTGAGACCGATATTTTTGGTTATAGGTCTTTCAAACGCAGATAAGTTTATTGTGTAGCTGTAATCAGCGGAGAAGGCAAGTTTCCTAACTCAACCTTGAGTTATATTCATTCAATTATTATAATGGTTAATTATTGCTAATTATACCATGTCCAGGGAATTTATTGTTGATTATTCGCAGTTAGTGCATGATTAATAATTCAAATTGAATTACTGATTCGGAGAATATACATTTGTAGAATAACTGTTATTGGATATTCATATTCGTAGAAGATAGAATTGACAGTACAGATAATTCCTATTTATTGTCAAATTATGTTGAGAAATGTCTTAGCTAATTTATTCTGGCTAGACGAACATTTGTTAGAACTTGATAGGTTCGAGAAGAGAATTCAATTGTTATTGATAGATCGATGCCAATTATTTTGGCTAGATCGATAAGTAAATAGAAATTAAAATCATTAAATTTTGTTGTTCAATCAAATCTTGATTCTGAAACTGAGAAGAACAACCTTTTATATAAAGGGAACATTTTTAAGTCGTATATTCGACCATTGCGCGCGTCCTAAGTATTATGCATAATATAGGGTATAAGGAGTTGGCCGGCTCTAAGTACTTGCAGAGGGGTATGATTTAATCTTTATGGTTATCTGATACTCCTGCGTATGTATCAAAGTAAATCTTTGATAGATACCCGAGAAAGTAGAAGTTCTAGATCCAATGGATCGCTCAGCATAAATCTAGAAAACATTTCCACTTTATAATTACGTAGAATTGATTCTTGATTATTCAATAGTATATCGTAGAAACTGTGTAAGCGTTGTACTCTTTCATTATCAAATTATTGCGTTGCCTAGAATACGAGAAGACTTGTTATTGATTAACGATTTGTTCAGCTATTTCAAAGTTCACCGAACTTTGGTTTCATTCTATCAAAATAGATAGTATGTTCTTATTGATTCGTATACATTTATTGTATGTCTTAACTTGCGGGGGAAACTTGTTGCTCACCCTTGCTATAAATAAAATATTTCAGCTAGGAACGAAGAGGCCAGCAGATCGAAGAAGTACAAAGGCAAAGGAAAAATGCTAGAGTAGTTATAATGAACATTATTAATATTATGTTAGGCAAAGGAAAAATGCTGGAGTAGTTATAATGAACATTATTAATATTATGTTGTATTGTAAACCCTTTTTGTATATCTAAGGGGTATTTCTGTAATGTTAAGGTTAGTGGACCTGGGACTTATGTATTAACAACATATGTTAATGAGTTATGTATTCATATTTATATTTAAATGGGTAGTTAGATGTTATTATATTGTGGATCGTGAACACCAAACTCGGGGGTCAGTTAACCTGGATTTGGGGGCGTCACATTAACAGGGAATATTCGTAAGACGACGCAATCATTGGTGGACCCCACAACGTAATTATTGTCGGAATGGGAAAACGACAGAAATATCTTTTTATGAAAATAACGACGGAAGTTTTACCGTTAACTATTAAAATAACCGGTGTTAAAAGTACAGTAATACGTGTGGTTGCATAGTAGAACACAATATTGATTATTGATGCTTACGAGAGAAGTCAGTTAGTTTTATTCAATTATTGCTACAGTAATTGCTGCATCATATCTCTCATATTATTGATTCAATTATTGTCACAGTATCATCTGCATAATATTTTATATTATTAAATTATAATTGAGATGACAAAGTTATTAATATTATTATTTGCAATATTGACGATGTCTCAGAAGTTACGCCAAGTAGAGGTTTGGTCACCTAATTGCGCATGATAGGAGAAATTCTTATTGAAAGCCCCTTTCTCGGAAACGACACAGTTGTTAAATATTGCGAATTATAATAATGATGATAAATGTTGTTAAAAATATTGAGGGGATTTTTATGAGGTATTTGTTGTAAATGTTGATTATTATTTGGACCCCCACTTACATATTTTTTAAAACTGTCGGAAGAAGTTATCTCAGTTTTATATATATATATATATATATATATATATATATATATATATGATAATTGAATGTGTGCGTAGTTGTTTGAATAGAAACATTTGATGGAGGAAATATTGGTAAGCCTTTGCCGTACGGCAAAGGTTATATATATATATATATTTTATAAGTTTTGTTTAATTAGATTATAAATAGAATATATTATATTTTATTTAAAGTTTTTGTTTTATTAGAATATTTTATTGCATAGTGCTGCATAGTAAAATCAGAAAATCAAACGTTTCGGCCGAAGAATTGCACCCGTGAACTTTCCTACTATGCGTTCGTAATTTTTTCTAAATAGTATCCTTTCCATTCTCCTATAAATAGGATGCTTAGTTAGAATTGAAAATCACACCAGAATCAGAGAATTATTCTTCAATAATATTGAGCGTATTTCTTTAGAGTTTTAGAAAGCTTTAAGCGTAGAAAGCAGTGAGTGTTTTCTTCAAGAATATCCCTGCTATACCAGTTGGAATACTCTTCTTTTCAGGGTAAGGGATGTTATTTTTGTTCAATATACGCTTAAAATAATATTTTCTTCCATACTCTGTAGTATATAAGTAATATTATTTCGTTTCAGATTTCGAATTCTATACTCATTTGGTTAAAGTTTTGGCTTCTATACTCCAAGAAATTAGTAGAATATCCTTAAAATTTGCATTTCATCCAGTATCTTTTCATGGAAATATTATTCTGAGCATTCTTGATAAATTTCAACTTTTTTATGCCGGAGTACTATTCACGGGTTACTATTCATGAAGTACTATTCACAGGGTACTATTCACTCGAGTACTTTTCACCCGGGGTACTATTCATGATAAAAATTAATTTGTTTTCGGTCCAAATCATTTCTGGTACAATATTTTTCTTGAATTTTACTCCACAAAGCAGTATCATGTTGACAATTTGGACATTATTGAATTCTGGATAAATTAAATTATAAATCTTTAAAATTTATCCTTGAACTTGTTTTATTGAATTCTTATATCATTGTCATCATCCTCATGCTTATATTATGTTGAAAGTCATCTGTGGCCGTTGTGCATAGATGGACTTGGTATGATTATGACCAGGGATTATTCGATATAATCATGACCATAATGTTGAAAATGATGTGGTAAAAGTCCTCATTGGCCCGTAGTGCATTGATGGACAGTTGTTGGCATGATTATGACCATTGATGAAAACATGAATATTCTTGGCTTGTAGTGCATAGATAATTTATGGTCGTGATACTAATGAATATCCTTGGCCGTAGTGCAGGGATGATGTGGATTATTTATTAAGCCGAGTCTTAGCGATAAAAGTGATAAAAAACCTTTTAAATCATAGAAGATAGTAGATATCATGCTCTAGTTGACTCTTCTAATGGATTGCTTATTCCGCTGTAGTTAAACTTGATGTTTATTATATTTTATCAGTTTAACACTGTTGAAAGCTAACGATAATTTATTCTGCATTATGTTAGTCATAATATTTCTTACTGGGCTAGTTAAGCTCATCCTTTGCTTTCATTGTTCTCTTCAGAAAATGAGAATATAGCTGGGACTAGTCGGGGAACGGAGTGACGGTCCAGATGATAGTATTAGTAGTCCTCACTATTCTGTGAAATAGTGTGATAATAAATGTAGTGAGGACTCCATTTGAGTTTGAATACTGTCTAGAAGACAATATTCGTATTAGAACTCTCAGTTTATGTTTTGTCGTATTTTACACAACAGTTGTATTATTAAGTTGTATTTGAATTTTGTACCATGTATTTGGCGACTCAAGATGAGTGATGTATACCTATTTTGGGGGCGTCACAAAAGGAATCTCTAACATTTTCATAGGTACATTCATATCTACTTTTGATGATCAAATGATGAACGATGGGATTAGACACAGCAAAGATGGCCTGAGCCCCACAGTAGAAGCAGTGCCGCTACAAAAAAACCGGCTTTGGTAGTAGTTTTTTTTCATTAAAACTTCTAGCCTTTTTGGCCCTACTTGATTTTTAGTGGCTACCACCAAGTGGCCCGTGAACTTTTTTTTAAAAAAATAAAATAAAATAAAATGTTACTACTTGTGGGTTGTGAGGCTTGAACACAAGACTTGTAAGTAAATAAATAAGAGTTCAAACCAACTAAGCTACAACAACTATTTGTTTTTAATGCAATCTTCAATATATTTTAACTATAATTGAAAATTATAATTAAGATATGTATTTAATGTAGGTAATTAATTAATAATACTAATTTATAATACTATTAAAATTTTAATTGATTAAGATATGTAGTTAATAATTTCAAAGTATAAAACTATTAAACTAACAAATAACAATTATTAGTTTAAGTTAGATAATATAATTATAAAAATTTAAAATTATCTATATATTAGTATTAATTACAAAGTATTTATTATTTTTAAAAGTTAAATAAATTATATTAATTTTAAAGAATCAAATTTGATTATATACTTTGAATTACTAGCAATATATAATCCTAATCAACCACTAATTTTTTAGATTACAAGTTCTAAAATCATACACAATAATATAGATAATTTTATCCCTTAATTATGCAATACCCTACTTATTGTAGTACATTTGGAAAGTAAATCAATCATTATCCATTAATTATGCATTCCCCCTACTTATTTGGAAAGTAAATCAATCATTATCCCAAATCATGCCTTTAGAATAATATCTAAAATTATAATACTATTAAAATTTTAATTGATTGAGATATGTAGTTAATTTAAGTAATTAGAATTATTGTTTATTATAAATTATTTATTATTTTTAATATTTATTATTATTACTATTTTTGGTGTATCAAGATTTTGTAAAAAAAAATAGGAAAAAGTCTTGTGGTGGTATCTTATTCCATCGGCAAACTGTGCCACGACCTAACAAATCTAATCTAACCAAAAACCTGGGCCTTTTCGACCTTACCGCCATCGTCTTACCGGATCGCCTGCTTTTCAGTCTAGATGGAATGTTCAGAGGCTTTATGCAATTCATGCAACATCAGGCGAGAGCGACCCACATCCAAAATCTGGTGAAAAAAAGCTGCAACTCTCGGACGGTCACCGCTAAAGCAGTTCAAGGAGTGGGACCACCGGAGTTTTGGAGAGGCAAACCACTTAAAAGTGAGCGTGGATAAAATAGATCAAGAAGATATTTGTTGTCTTGGGATGCTCGAGGAGCAAAAGGTTCCCTTGCCACCTTCGTGTTGTGAAGCAGAGATTCAGATTGGTGGGAATCAGAAGCGTACTCAACCGCCACACATTGAAGATGACTTGGGAGAAGTTCCAAGAAGCGTTTCAACGACAAGTACTTTCACGAAAGTATTCGTCACATGAAAGAGGTAGAGTTCATTAAACCGGAGCAAAATAACATGGCCAGGTGTCGCAAAGATCTGAAGCCAAGTTTGTGGAGGTATCCCGGTTTGCGTCCCACTTAGTTGATAATGAGGAGAGAATGACGCGGATGTTTCTAAGAGATTTGAAACCCGAGATACGTCAATACCTTATCTCTCACAAAATGTGTTTGTATTCAGATGTTGTTAATAGGGCTCAGTTATTGGAGCGCGATAATGAGTCAACCCAACCAAGAGAGAGCAGCCGACAAGTCAATAATACTAGTGGTAGCAGTCATCGAAGCGGTGACAATAAATGTGGAGGGAATTAACATGCCAGAAATTGTAACCACTTCGGTGGTCATCATGACCAAGACAATAAGAATGGACATTTCAAGAAGAGGAGATTCAACAATGATGGAAAGACATCAGCATCAACACCCGTTGTTAAAGAAGGAGAACGTGTTACAGCAGCAGTACAAATGCGGAGGGGAGGGGCATATCAGTCCAAACTATGCGCAGCAGTCCAAAACGTGTTACAATTGTGGAAGAGAAGGTCACCTAGCTCGATTTTGTCGTTCAGGGAAGCCAAGTCCAGCTGGGATGGAGGCACCAAAGGCCGTTTTAGAAAAGTCAAAACTAGTAGTTCAAGGGAGAGCATTTATCATAACCTCCCAGAAAGCAAGGAACCCGAACGAGGTCATCACGGGGAAGCTTATCATAAACTCTAGCGAAGTATATACCTTATTTGATATCGGTTCTATCCATTCTTTTATTTCTCCTACTTGCGCTCAACGTTTAAATTTGACTTCGGAGAAATTAGACTTTGACTTATCTATTGAAACTCCGTTGGGAGAAAGCTTCATTACATCCACTGTTTATAAGTCTTGTTTGGTTCAAATTGGTACCCTCACATTACCTGTCGATCTTATTTAAGTGAAAATACTTGCATTTGACGTAATTCTAGGGATTGATTGGTTAACTACTCATCATGCAAAAATTGATTGTTTTCGTAAAGTTGTTAGCTTTCATATTCCTAACCAACCTTTTATGCGAATTCAAGCAACCAAACCATTAAAATCAATCACTGTCATCTCAAGCCATAAAGCTATTCGTTTATTGAAAAATAGATGTCAAGTTTTCTTAGCTCATGTCACGGATTTAAACAAAAATACGTCAGTTTTGAATGACATTTCTATTGTTAATAAATTTCTTTACGTATTCCCTAAAGAACTTCCTGGCCTACCCCCAGAGCGTGAAATTGAATTTTGTATCATCCTTGAATCCGGTACAAAACCCATTTCCAAAGCCTCATATTGAATGGCTCCTATTGAACTTCAGGAGTTAAAGACCCAATTGCAGGAATTGTTAGACATCGGTTTCATTCGTCCTAGTACGTCTCCTTGGGGTGCTCCTGTTCTATTCGTGAAGAAGAAAGATGGGAGTATGCGATTTTGTATTGATTATCGGGAGTTGAATCATGTCACCATAAAAAATAGGTACCCATTGCCACGTATTGATGACTTGTTTGACCAGTTACAAGGCGCCAAACTCTTTTTAAAAATTGATCTTCGTTCTGGATATCACCAATTGAAGATTAAAACTGATGACATTCCAAAGACGGCTTTCAGAACTAGGTACGGGCATTATGAATTCCTAGTCATGTCTTTTAGATTAACTAATGCTTCTGCTGCCTTCATGGACACGATGAACCAAGTATTCAAGGAATATTTGGATCACTTTGTGGTCGTCTTTATTGATGACATCCTCATATATTCCAAAAGCTGTGAAGATCATGAGCAACAATTGAGGCTGATACTCCGAAAACTTCGTGAAAATAAGCTTTATGCCAAGTTAAAGGAATGCGAGTTCTGGCTTGAGGAAGTTGCATTCCTTGGGCACGTGATATCAAATCACAGAATATCTGTTGACCCGGCAAAGATTGAAGCAATTCAAAGCTGGGAGCAACCTAAATCAGTGACCGATGTACTTAACTTTCTCGGCTTAGCTGGTTATTATCGGAGATTCGTAGAAGGGTTTTCTCGAATCGCTACTCCATTAACTCAGCTGACTCAAAAAGATAAAAAATTTGGTTGGAGCGAGGAATGTGAGAAGAGTTTTCAAGAACTCAAGAGAAAACTCATTTCAGCACCTGTTCTGAATACCATATGGCTCGGAAGGATTTGTCATCTACAGTGATGCTTCGGGCAAAGGGTTAGGATGTGTTCTCATGCAACATGGGAAAGTCATAGCCTATGCCTCACGACAACTTAAAAAACATGAAAGGAATTATCCTGCTCATGATCTAGAATTGGCAGCAATCATTTTCGCACTAAAGATCTGGAGGCATTACTTATATGAAGAAAAGGTGGAGATCTATACGAATCATAAAAGCCTCAAATATTTCTTCACTCAAAATGAACTCAACATGCGGCAACGACGATGGCTTGAGCTGTTGAAAGATTATAATCATACCATCCAATACCATCTTGTAAAAGCGAACGTAGTAGCTGACGCATTGAGTAGAAGATAATATGCGGGTACGAGTGCAATATTGTCAATGCAAAGGCCCATTTTGTATGAATTAAAAAGGATGGAGATAGAGTTAAAGATTCCAAGGATCCGTGTGATGATGGTGAATATACAAGTAGAACCGACTTTAATCGATAAAGTTAAAGCTGCTCAAGCTACAGACCTGGAGCTGATGCGTATGAGGAAGAAAGTGCAAGAAGGTGCTATGCTGGAAGTAAGAATCGATGAAGAAGGAATACTTCGAGTCAACTCCAGACTTTGTGTTCCTAACAATTCTGACTTGAAGTATAAAATCTTGATGGAGGCGCACAACACACCGTTTGCAATCCATCCGGGGAGTACCAAAATGTATCGTGATCTTCGACATACATTTTGGTGGACCAATATGAAGAGAGAGATAGCCGAGTTTATCTCAAGGTGTTTAACTTGTCAACGAGTCAAGGCAGAGCATCAAGTACCAAAAGGTCCATTTCAACCACTTAAAATTCCAGAATGGAAGTGGGAGCACATTACCATGGATTTCGTTACTGGTCTTCCCAAGGTTTCTCAGGCATAGATTCAATTTGGGTCATTGTTGATAGATTGAACAAGTCGGCACATTTCTTACCTATACGAGAAACTTATACACTTGAACGTCTTGCTCGTATATACATAAACGAGATTGTAAGATTGCATGGTATGCTAGTATCTATAGTTTCTGATCGAGACCCAAGATTCACTTCAAGATTTTGGGTTAGTTTGCAAAAAGCTATGGGCACGGATTTACGATTTAGTTCGGCTTATCATCCTCAAACGTACGGGCAGTCAGAAAGGACTATTCAAACTCTTGAAGATTTATTAAGACTCATGTGTCCTTGACTTCAAAGGAAGTTGGGACAAGTTCTTACCATTGGTGGAGTTTTCCTACAATAATAGTTATCAAGCAAGTATTGGCATTGCTCCATTTGAGGCGTTGTATGGAAGAAAGTTCATTCTCCAGTATGCTGGGATGAGGTGGGTGAAGCAACGTTGTTGAGACCGGAGTTGGTACGTATGACTACATAAAAGATTCAAACGATCCGACAACGTATAAAAATCTCACAAGATCGACAAAAGAGTTATGCTGATTTTCATCGAAAGGACGTGGAATTCGATATTGGAGATTATGTGTTGTTACGTGTTGCTCCATGGAAAGGAGTTACGAGATTTGAAAAGAGATGAAATCTCAATCCTCGATTCTTTGGCCCAATTTTAATCCTCGATCGAGTAGGAACTGTGGCCTATAGACTCGCCTTACCGCCAAATATGTCTCGTGTTTATAACATTTTTCACATATCTATGTTACATAAATATGTGAAAGACCCGAACCACATTATTGAGTTAGAACTAGACGAAATAGCGGAAGATTTAACGTATGAAGAGGTACCTGTTACAATCTTGGATAAGAAGGAACGTGTTCTACGCTCCAAGGTTATACCTCAAGTTATGGAGAAACCACGATGTTGAGGAAATGACCTGGGAATTAGAATCTGAAATGAAATCAAGGTATCCTCACCTCTTCGTCATACTAGGTATGTACCCTAATTTTGAGGGTGAAATTTCATAAGAAGGGGAGGTTGTAAGACCCCAACTTTTATGAATAAAGATGAATTTTTCTATAAATATCATTTTTGAATATTAAGGTTTGAATTTGTTATAATGTTATAGTTGTGGATAATATTTATAAATTTTGCAAAGTAAGCAAGTTGTTTTATAATATTCGATTGGTCGGGGAATATTCGTTTTAACAGCGAATATTCGTACGACGTCACAATCATTGGTGGACCCCACAACGTAATTATTTTCGGAATGGGAAAACGACAGAAATATCTTTTAATGAAAATAACTGCGGAAGTTTTATCGTTAACTATTGAAATAACCGGTGTTTAAAGTACAATAATACGCGTGGTTGCATAGTAGCACACGGTATTGATTATTGATGCTTACGAGAGAAGTCACTCAGTTTTATTCAATTATTGCTACAGTAATTGCTGCATCATATCTCTCATATTATTGATTCAATTATTGTCATAATACCATCTGCATAATATTTTATATTATCAAATCAATAATTGAGACGACAAAGTTATTAATATTATTATTTGTAATATTGACGATGCCTAGAAGTTCTGTCTAGGAGAGGTTTGGTCACCTAATTGCGCGTCAATAGAGAGAAATCCTTATTGGAAAGCCCCCTCTTTCCTAGGAACGACCTGGTTGTTAAATATTACGAATTATAATAATGATGATAAATATTGTTAAAAATATTGAGGGGATTTTTATGAGGTATTTGTTGTAAATGTTGATTATTATTTGGACCCCCACTGTGACAACCCGAGAATTTAGAAAATTTAGAAAATTTTAATTAATTGATTTAAGGTTCAATATTAGAACCTAGACAGAAAATAAGTGTATGCGTTTAATATTTTAAAGAAGGAATTTTGAGGATTTCAAAATTCTGTAAAAGATTTAGGTGAATTATTCAGGATTAAGAGAATTAGTGAATATGTTCTGTGTATATGTGTACAGTATGTGGTTAAGGGTCAAGGGTTGACCAGATAAACGATATTTATAACAAACCCTAGGTATATATTAAGAACGTCAACGTTAGGTTAGGAAATTCTTACGAATTATAAGAAACCCTAGAAACCGGTTCGGAAACCCTAATTTCAGTTCCGGGAATTCGAAACCCTAATTCAGAAGTTGAAACCTTAATCTGGGAACTTAACAGAGAATTATAATGCTCAAGTGCTATTAATTATAATATTAATTAGGGTAAAGCTCAAGTAATTAGCAAATCCTAATTTCATATTTTAAACCCTAATTTATAAATAGGGAAAACCTAAGTGTTAATTTTATAATTTTAATGTTAATTAGGAAATATTAATTTCTATGAGGGCCAAGAATGGGGGCCCATATATATAGACGTGTATATTCTATTTGTTCATGTTATATAATTATTCAGTCAAAAGTTTGTTCATACTAGTTCACAATTATATTGTTGAATTATAGTCAGTTTATTATTCAGATTCTTTCAATCATGATATATTGTTAAATTATGGAACTTAAACTTCTTGGCAATCTTATGCTCACCCTTGCTATATCATGATAAACATTGCAGATTAAGGCGAATAAGTCGGATACAAGGAAAGGTCAAAGACGGTTCTAGCTTTAGTTTACGTGTGCGATTAGATTTGTAATAGTATTGTATGATGATAATGTTATGTATTAAACAAGTGATGAATTATGTATAAGTTAAGGTTACTCGACCTTGGGGAATAGTGTGTAAAATGTATTGTATAAACAATTTATGTTTATATCTTCCGCAAAAATTTAGTAATAGTGTTAGAATGATCGAACCGAATCCGCGGTGATTCGGGACCTCGATTCAGGGCCCTCACACCCACTTTACCTATTTTTAAAAGTCGGAAGAAGTTATCTCGATTTATATATATATATATGTGTGTGTATGTGTGTGTGTGTGTGTGTGTGTGTGTTAATGAGGAAAGTGGGGGGGAATCTTGATTAATGGGAGGAGCTAGTGTAATGATTATATATATAATAATTGAATGTAATGCGTAGTTGTTTGAATAAAAATATTTGGTGGACGAAATATTGGTAAGCCTTTGCCGTACGGCAAAGGTTATATATATATATTTATATTTTATAAGTTTTGTTTTATTAGATTATAAATAAAATATATTATATTTTATTTAAAGTTTTTGTTTTATTAGAATATTTTATTGCATAGTCTTTGCATAGTAAAATCGGAAAATCAAAGCGTTTTTACCAAGAATTGGGCCCGTGAACTTTCTCTTGTGCGTCTAGTGATTTTTTCTAAATAGTATCCTTTCCATTCTCCTATAAATAGGATGCTTAGTTAGAATTGAAAATCACACCGTAATCGGAGAATTCTTCTTCTATAATATGGCGTATTTCTTTTAGAGTTTTAGACTTTGAGCGTAGAAAGCGGTGAGTTTTCTTCAAGAATATCCCCGCTATACCAGTTGGAATACTCTTCTTTTCAGGATAAGGGATGTTATTTTTCACTACAAAAAAATGGGCCTTTAGCAACGATTTTTCGGGCAACGACTTTATAAGTCGTTGCTAAAAGTATATGTTTAGCAACGAAATTTGGCCTTCGTTGCAGATTGTGTCAGACTTTTACTTTTTGCAACGAAATTCATAAGTCGTTGCAAAATTTTGTTGCTAATTCATCAAGGGAAAAATTTCCTTAGAAATTGCGTTGCAAAAATTTTTGGCCACTTGATTTCCGGTCATCGTGGGCAACAAAAAGTTTTTTTTGTTGCTAAAAATGGGGCTTTTATAACGATTTTTCAAGCAACAACTTTATAAGTCGTTGCTAAAAGTGTATGTTTAGCAACGAAACTTGTCCTTCGTTCTGATTGTATGTTAGGCTTTCACCATTTGCAATCGAAATTCATAAATCGTTGCAAAATTTAAAAACAAAATTCGTTAGAAATTAATTTGCAAAATTTCTAACCACTTGATTTCTCTCTCATCGTAGGCAACGAAAAAAATTTTGTTGCTATATTTCGTCATTTAATATGGACCACATTCATTGGCAACAATTTTTATTTTCGTTGCATATCTTATACAACTTTTTGCAACGACTATTAAAATGTTGCCTTAAATTAAGATAATCCCAATAAACATGTTTTTGTAAGACAATATTCGTTATTCGGAGAATTGTCAAAAAATATTCATATTTAGTATTTAAAAATTATATCCAAATGCTAAACATATTCAACCACGTGACCTATCATTTGTTACTTTGGTCATTTCGATCGTTGGAGCAACACAAGTTATTTGATAATATCTTGCAAGGATTAATATTTATATCAAAACATGAGATTTTCCCATATATATTCCTTTCTTCTCCTTCACTACATACCATTAATATAATCTCAAGAAGTTATATACCACAATAATAATAATAATAATAATAATAATAATAATAATAATAATAATAATAATAATAATAATAATAATAATAATAATAATAATATCAATAATAATAAAGTTGCACCAATGGTATGTAAGTTTTTTTTAACTCCCATTTTTAAATTCTCCTTTTTCTTGATTTGTAATTTTTTTATAATCAAATATTAATTTCTCTTTATATCTTGTATTAGAGGGTGTTTGACAATGACTTATAAGTTGGTTAAACTAAGTTATAAGTCATTTGTTATTATTTAGTGTTTGACAATAACTTAAATTTTAATTTTTTTTACTTGTAAGTCATTATTAAATTTTTTCATGCTTCATGTGCTATATTTTTATTATTATTACTATTACTATTACTATTATTATAATTATTATTATATTTACTATTATTATTATTACTATTATTATTATTATTACAATTATTATTAATTATTATTATTATTATTAGAGTAATTATTACTAATCTTATAATTATTATTTTTATTATTATAATAATTATAATTATTACTATTATTATTATTATTATTATTATTGTTGTTGTTATTATTATTATTATTATTATTATTATTATAATAATTATTGTATACTATTATTATTGTTATTATTATTGTTATTATTATTTATAATAATAATAATAATAATAATAATAATAATAATAATAATAATAATAATCATAATAATAATTATAATTGTTAGTATTAATTATAATTACTATTACTATTATTATAACTACTACTATTATTATTATTGTTATTATTAATCATTATTATAATTACTATTATTATTCCTATTACTATTATTATTATTATTATTATTATAAATATAATAATAATTATTATAATAATTATAATAGTACTAATTGTGACGCCCCCAAAATTAGGTATCGTCACCCATCTCGAATTCGCCACTTACATGGTACATAAATTCAAATACAACTTACTAATTTAAGCTGCCGTATGCAATACTGACATATAAATCATGAGTTTGAATACAAATTTTGTCTACTAGATATTATACAAACTCAAAAGGAGTCCTCATTACAACTATTATCACACTATTTCACGCAGAATAGTGAGGACTACTAATGCTATCCTCTGGACCATTACTTGCGTTCCCCGACTCGTCCAAATTTATGTTCTCATTTCAAGAGAACGGTGAAAGAAAAGGTGAGCTCAACTAGCCCGAAGAAGAAATATTATGACTAAGATAATGCGAGAATAAATTATCATTAGCCTTCAACAAAGTGTTAAACCGATAAAATACAATAGACAACCAGTTTAAGCTGCGGCGGAATAAGCAATCCATTAAAAGAGTCAAGTAGAGAATAAAGTCTACTATCTTTTAGGTTTTAAAAGGTTTTCATCAATTTTTATCGGCGAGACTCGACAATAATAAACCACCACATCTAATCATCCCCTGTATACACTTGGCCAAGAATTTTCATCAAATTATCAATGGTCATGACTATACCGAATCACCGGTCATAATCATACCAAAAACTATCCATCAACGCATTACAAAGCCACCGAGGACTTTTGTCACATCATTTATATCAAGTCGTGATTATCTTAAGAATGATCCCCGGTCATAATCATACTAAGTTCATCTATGCACGTAAGCCAAAGATAACATAATATAACATGAGGATGATGACAATGACATAGTAATTCAATAAAACAAGTTCAAGAATTATTTAATCCATGAATTATTAACGTCCAAATTGTCAACATGATCTTTGTTTCGTAGAGTAAAATTCAATAATGATCGAGAAGAATATTTCCATGAAAAGATCTTTGGATGAAACGCAAATATCAAGGATATTCTACTAATTTCATGGAGTATAGAAGTCAAAGTTTTTAACCAACCTGGGTATAATAAAGAATGGAATAATAAAAGAAATCACCATGCATGCGGTGCTGCGATGAAAAGTTATTCCAATAGAATAATAATAACGGAACCGGTCGGTGAAATTCACACCGCAAGCGAGGATGTTCCAATGTAATAATAAAGATGGAACCCGGATCAGGTGTAAAACACACGAGATAGGATATTCCAACGAGAATGATAAAGAGCGGAAACCGGTCGGGTGTAAAACACATGATGAGGATGTTCCAATGGAATAATAAAAAGTAGAACCCAGTCCGGTGTAAAACACATGCATGGGATGTTCCAATGAGAATAATAGAAGAATGTCACCAAGTATAGGGTAAATCAGCGTATCACAAAAGTTATTCCAGCAGAATAATCAAGAATGGAATAACATAAGGATTTCACCAAGTATAGGGTATGCGCCACGTATACAAAAGGTTATGTATAGGGTATGCCACTTTTACAAAAGTTATTCCAATGTAATAATAATGAATGGAATAAATGAAGTTCTCTTCAAGAAGAAAGAATAACACCCCTTACCGTAAAAAGAACTGAATATAGAAGTAGTGAAGTAGCGAGTAATACTCTTCTTCTTTCTATAATTTTCTCTCTATAGCTTCTCTATAATTTCTCTCAGAGTTTCAATGAATTCGTAAGAAAATAATGAAGGAATGAGCTTCTATTTATAGGAAAATGGAATGCATAAGAATTAATCCATGAGCGGTCCAGATTGATTTACTTTAATCGACGGTCCATATTTAAAGAAAAATCTTTTAAATAAAATATAATATATTCTATTTATATAAAAACATTTTACTATGCAAACACTATGCAATACTATGCAAAACACTATGCAACACTATGCATAATAAAATATAATATATTCTATTTATAGAATAACTTTAATAAAGTATTCTATTTTATATAAAAGATGTTTTACATTTTTATTACGTTAATAATAATGAATAAAACAAAATGTCATTATCGCTATAATAATTCATATTATTAATCGACAATAATAGAATCAAACCGAGTGACTTCTCACATAGGCATCAATAATCAATACCAGGTAATGCTACTATGCAACCACACGATTATCGTACTTTTACTACTAGAAAGTAGTTCAACAAAGATCAACGGTAAAACATCCGCCGTTATTTTAATAAAATATTTTTATCGTTTTCTCAATCCGACAATAATTACATTGTAGGGTCCACCAATGATTGAGTGGTTATCTGAATATTCCTCGCTAAACAAGAATATTCCCGACCAATCGAATATAATATAACCACTTGCATACTTTGCAAAATTTATAAATACTACCCACAACTATAATATTATCTCAAATTCACACCATAATATTAAAAAATTATTTCGACCAAATTTAAATCTTTATTAATAAAATCTGGGGTCTCACACTAATAATAAAAAAGTCTGGCCCGACCTGTGGTCTTTTTTTAAAAAAAAAATTTAAAAATAAAATAGAATAATGCACTCCTTGAGAATTGAACTCTATACCTCTCACTCTCCTTAAACAAATACTCAAACCAACTAAGCTATAAGGATTTTTTTATTATAAAGTCAGTTACCCGACACTATATAGTTATTAGCAAAAGAAATATTTTTCGCAATTTATATTTTTTCCATCACTATAACTCAAATTGTAATGTAATTAATATTTTAAGAGAAATTTTATTCTTAATAAAAAATTTTAAGTAATTTACAATATTAATTGTATTAATTAAAATATTAAGTTAGAATAATTTAAACAATAATAATAATAATAGTACTAAATAATAATAATAATAATAATAATAATAATAATAATAGTACTAACTAATAATAATAATAATAATAATAATGATAATAATAATAATAATAATAATAATAATAATAATAATAATAATAATAATAATAATAATAATAATAATAATAATAATAATAATAATAATCCTTGCAAAATAATAATAACTAGGCCTAGGTGCTCGGGTGGTCATTGGATCAATATTCTAAACTGGAGGTCTTGGGTTCGAATCTGTGCATTAACATATTTTTTGGGATAAAGTTCAATATTTGCCACATCAACCCGTCCACATATGATATGTGTGTGTGTGTGTGTTATATATATATATATATATAAACAAATATTCATATAAATATTTATAAATAAATATTCATATAAATTTATCTTTAAAATTTATAAACAAATATTTATTTATAAATTTATAAATATTTCAACTAAAATTTATAAAATTTACATATGAATATTTGTTATAAATATTTATATGAATATTTAGAGATAAATTTATAAATATTTATATGAATATTTGTTTACATATTATATAACGTAACTATGAATATTTTAATATATATATATATGCTAATAGAATTTATCTAATACACAAAAAATACAACATAAGAAGCAAAAATATCACAGATAGGTTTCGAACCTAAGACCTATGGGTTATCGAGCCATTAAGCTACCACTGAGTCATTCTAATTTATTAGTTAACTAAACTACCACCATAACTTGTAGAGGTATGAGCGGTCTGCAACACACATGAAAGCAAATGAGTAATTTATATATTTGTGCTTGATAATTTCTATGAGGGCCAAGAATGGGGCCCATATATATAGACGTGTATATTCTATTTGTTCATGTTATATAATTATTCAGCCAAAAGTTTGTTCATACTAGTTCACAATTATATTGTTGAATTATAGTCAGTTTATTATTCAGATTCTTTCAATCATGATATATTGTTAAATTATGGAACTTAAACTTGCTCACTTGTAATCTTATGCTCACCCTTGCTATATCATGATAAACATTGCAGATTAAGGCGAATAACACGTGGGATCAAGGAAAGGTCAAAGACGGTTCTAGCTTTAGTTTACGTGTGCGATTAGATTTGTAATAGTATTGTATGATGATAATGTTATGTATTAAACAAGTGATGAATTATGTATAAGTTAAGGTTACTCGACCTTGGGGAATAGTGTGTAAAATGTATTGTATAAACAATTTATGTTTATATCTTCCATAAAAATTTAGTAATAGTGTTAGAATGATCGAGGCAAGAATCATGGTGATTCGGGGACCTCTTGATTCAGGGCCCTCACACCCACTTACCTATTTTTTAAAAGCTGTCGAAAGAAGTTATCTCGATTATATATATATATATGTGTGTGTGTGTGTGTGTGTGTGTGTGTGTGTGTGTGTTAAGGAAAGTGGGGGAATCTTGATTAATGGGAGGGAGCTAGTGTAATGATTATATATATAATAATTGAATGTGTGCGTAGTTGTTTGAATAAAAATATTTGGTGGACGAAATATTGGTAAGCCTTTGCCGTACGGCAAAGGTTATATATATATATATATATTTTATAAGTTTTGTTTTATTAGATTATAAATAAAATATATTATATTTTATTTAAAGTTTTTGTTTTATTAGAATATTTTATTGCATAGTGCTGCATAGTAAAATCAAAAAATCAAACGTTTCGGCCGAAGAATTGGGCCCGTGAACTTTCCTACTATGCGTCCGTGATTTTTTCTAAATAGTATCCTTTCCATTCTCCTATAAATAGGATGCTTAGTTAGAATTGAAAATCACACCAGAATCAGAGAATTCTTCTTCTATAATATTGAGCGTATTTCTTTAGAGTTTTAGACTTTGAGCGTAGAAAGCAGTGAGTTTTCTTCAAGAATATCCCCGCTATACCAGTTGGAATACTCTTCTTTTCAGGATAAGGGATGTTATTTTTCACTACAAAAAAATGGGCCTTTTTAACGATTTTTGAGCAACGACTTTATAAGTCGCTTAAAAATATATGTTTAGCAACGAAATTTGGCCTTCGTTGCAGATCAGGTCGATTTTTACTTTTTGCAACGAAATTCATAAGTCGTTGCAAAATTTTGTTAACTAATTCATTGGCGGGAAAAAAATTTCCTTAGAAATTCGTTGCAAAATTTTTGGCCACTTGATTTCCCGTCATCGTGGGCAACAAAAGTTTTTTTGTTGCTAAAAATGGGGCTTTAGCAACGATTTTTCAAGCAACAACTTTATAAGTCGTTGCTAAAAGTGTATGTTTAGCAACGAAACTTGTCCTTCGTTGCAGATTGTGTTAGGCTTTCACCATTTGCAACGAAATTCATAAATCGTTGCAAAATTTAAAAACAAAATTCGTTAGAAATTCGTTGCAAAATTTCTAACCACTTGATTTCTCCTCATCGTGGGCAACGAAAAAAATTTTGTTGCTATATTTCGTTGCCTAATATGGACCACAATCATTGGCAACAATTTTTATTTTCGTTGCATATCTTATACAACTTTTTGCAACGACTATTAAAATGTTGCCTTAAATTAAGATAATCCCAATAAACATGTTTTTGTAAGACAATATTCGTTATTCGGAGAATTGTCAAAAAATATTCATATTTAGTATTTAAAAATTATATCCAAATGCGAAACATATTCGAACCTGTGACCTATCATTTGTTACTTTGGTCATTTGACCGTTGGAGCAACACAAGTTATTTGATAATATCTTGCAAGGATTAATATTTATATCAAAACATGAGATTTTCCCCATATATTCCTTTCTTCTCCTTCACTACATACCATTAATATAATCTCAAGAAGTTATATACCACAATAATAATAATAATAATAATAATAATAATAATAATAATAATAATAATAATAATAATAATAATAATAATAATAATAATAATCCTTGCAAAATAATAATAACTAAAGCCTAGGTGCTCGGGTGGTCATTGGATCAATATTCTAAATTTGGAGGTCTTGGGTTGAATCATGCATTAACATATTTTTTGGGATAAAGTTCAATATTCGCCACATCAACCGAGTCCATATATGATATGTGTGTGTTATATATATATATATAAACAAATATTCATATAAATATTTATAAATAAATATTCATATAAATTTATCTTTAAAATTTATAAACAAATATTTATTTATAAATTTATAAATATTTCAACTAAAATTTATAAAATTTACATATGAATATTTGTTATAAATATTTATATGAATATTTAGAGATAAATTTATAAATATTTATATGAATATTTGTTTACATATTATATAACGTAACTATGAATATTTTAATATATATATATGCTAATAGAATTTATCTAATACACAAAAAATACAACATAAGAAGCAAAAATATCACAGATAGGTTTCGAACCTAAGACCTATGGGTTATCGAGCCATTAAGCTACCACTGAGTCATTCTAATTTATTAGTTAACTAAACTACCACCATAACTTGTAGAGGTAGACAGTGCAACACATGAGCAAATGAGTAATTTATATTTGTGCGCAGTAATTTCTATGAGGGCCAAGAATGGGGGCCCATATATATAGACGTGTATATTCTATTTGTTCATGTTATATAATTATTCAGTCAAAAGTTTGTTCATACTAGTTCACAATTATATTGTTGAATTATAGTCAGTTTATTATTCAGATTCTTTCAATCATGATATATTGTTAAATTATGGAACTTAAACTTGCTGCGCAATCTTATGCTCACCCTTGCTATATCATGATAAACATTGCAGATTAAGACGAATACGTCGGATACAAGGAAAGGTCAAAGACGGTTCTAGCTTTAGTTTACGTGTGCGATTAGATTTGTAATAGTATTGTATGATGATAATGTTATGTATTAAACAAGTGATGAATTGTGTATAAGTTAAGGTTACTCGACCTTGGGGAATAGTGTGTAAAATGTATTGTATAAACAATTTATGTTTATATCTTCCGCAAAAATTTAGTAATAGTGTTAGAATGATCGAACCGAATCCGCGGTGATTCGGGACCTCGGATTCGGGGCCCTCACACCCACTTACCTATTTTTTAAAACTGTCGGAAGAAGTTATCTCAGTTATATATATATATATATGTGTGTGTGTGTGTGTGTGTGTGTGTGTGTGTGTGTGTTAACAGGAAAGGGGGGGGAATCTTGATTAATGGGAGGGAGCTAGTGTAATGATTATATATATAATAATTGAATGTGTGCGTAGTTGTTTGAATAAAAATATTTGGTGGACGAAATATTGGTAAGCCTTTGCCGTACGGCAAAGGTTATATATATATATATATATTTTATAAGTTTTGTTTTATTAGATTATAAATAAAATATATTATATTTTATTTAAAGTTTTTGTTTTATTAGAATATTTTATTGCATAGTGCT